>JAJGOT010001206.1:0-49122 GCA_022457155.1 Cladopsammia gracilis
TACTCCTAAGCACAATGATGAATTCACGCAAAACTTATACCAAAGTGTTCCTTTCCTGGTGTATCAACTACAGTACATCTATCATAAACGTATAGATAAACCCTCGTCCTTTGTCTCTAAAAGCCATAAAGTGATTTCTTGAGGGGAGGGTTATGTCTATGCAAAAGCAAACAGTTTCGGTTGGGAAAACAGTTTCCTAGAGTAGCACTAGGACCTTATGTCATAGTCCTGATAGTTGGTTTGGTCGTGCATAGTCTTAAAAAGGTCTAAATAGAGTACAAATGCGGAGTACAAAAGAGCGTGTACTCACCGCTCCATGGCTTGTCCCTGCTTTGATGACCAGCTTCATGTACGGACACTGATATGTCTTAAAACGTACCCCATCATAACTCCTAAAGTATTACCGCTTTAGACTATAAATTTAGCAGATAGTACAAAATCATAAGGTTAGTAGATTGACAGTGTCGATGTCTCATTGTGACGTCATTATGACATCATTGAATATGGCTAGGAAAAAACATATTTTTTGAAACCTAAATGCTCAATGGAGAAAGATATGGACTTGTACTTTGATGTGCTACATTTCCAGATTATTACGATGTTCTGTACCAAGTTTCAGATGATTTGGATAAATTATCCATTTTTTATAATTGTTTTCTTTGAGAAAAATTCTAAAATGGCGGTCCTGATTCTTGGATGGCATCATTTTTTGAAACCTAAATTCTAAATGGAGACATGCGATTTCTGTAAAAAGTGCACAAAACGCACGTTTGGGGCCGTGCGGAGCAAGGTTTGGCAAAATCCCACTTTTGAGCACACACCAAATCTCAAAATCGTCGTACTGGCCTCAAATCATCGCCAAATCAGGAAAGCACTGCGATTGCTATGAAAAGTGTACGAAACGCAGGTTTGGGGCCGTGCGGAGCAAGTTTTAGCAAACTCTCACTTTTGAGCACACCAGATCTCGAAATCGGCGTACTGGCCTCAAATCATCGCCAAATCGGCAAAACAGTGCGATTTCTAAATCTGGCAAGTCTGTCCTTTATGTAACCTTGAAAATCAATCTCTAAGACACATGTTAATTACTTGCAGTGTATCCTCGTCGTTTTGGACTTTTTTTCTAACTGGTGGCGAGAAAAGTTTAATGAAAAACTGACTTTATCTGAAAATACTATTTTATACTGTTGGCACAAAGAATCAAACAATTGGAAAGTTCATAACTACTGTTTGATTGTCGCCAAATATGTTTTTGCAACAAGCGTCCGCGGCGGCATCCTAGACTTCGACAGTTTTCTCTTTGCGCCTGGATAACAAAATTGATATTCTACGCACCATAGCTTTTAAATCTAACCGATTAGAGCAATTAAAAAAAACATGGGCTAAGTGAATGCTAGTGCAACTCCCTTAAGTCATTGTCGTCAGTGACGTTTTACGTTTTTGAGTGATTTTCTGCATATAACCGATCCATAGGATTTCGTGACTCCATATTTGGGGTTACCATGGAAAGTGTTGCTGTTCTAAACAACTGAAGGCTCGAGTTTTCTAGAAACGTCATTATGACGTAGTGTTTTTGCTTCGTTGAGTTATAATAGCGGCTCAAATATGGTTTGTATGCGATTTTTGGTAAGTTTACAGCAATTTTTTTATCTTTAGTAGCTGCCTGATGAGCATCATTAAGCGTAAAAGTAGCTAAGAGTCCACTTTCTCAAAGAAGCGAGTAAGGTGATGTACTTCGTTTGCGAATTTGGCTTGTTGTTCGTAGAACTGAAAAAATGGCCGCTCCGAAACGAAGTAGCCTTGGGACTCCACTACTGATGAATTTCATGACCTACCACGGCATATTTTGGGATTTGCGACCACTGAAGAACACAACAAGCGCCAAATTTCGGTGGTAGGTCGGAGTGGCTGTGGACTTAGTATAAATATGAATATGTGGGGAAAGGAACGACCCCTGTCAAAAATTATCGCTATTTCCCATTATGCAGTGCGGTCGTGATGTTGAAAATCGAGGCAAAGCAAGGATGCACTAGAACGAGAGGCTGTAGCTTTACCCGGACAACGAATAAGAGCATAGAAAAATCATTTCTAAGGTAGGACTAGGCCTGACTTTTGCTGTGAATGTTAACTTTTGGGTTTGCAACGATGATTTAGAAAAAACTGGAGGCAAAAAGGTAATTTTTGTTCTTCTTCTATGACGTTTAAAACGGTCATTTTTGTTCTTCTCCAAATTCAAACGCTGATATTCTGCGAAAATCGCCGACTTTTTTATGTTTATTGGGTGTCTCAATTTGAAAGAGTTTCTAGTCAATACTCACAACTGAAAATGTTCGCGCGATTGAGAAAGCTGCAATTTTATAAAGCAGTTGAGTCTTATTGGTCTTCTAAGACCAATTATGGCCGGGACTGACGTCAATGAGTTAACATATATTCTTTTAAGCTATATTGTACTTTTTTTCAATTAATATATTATTTTTTCTCTTTTTGCATATGTATCGTAATTATTATTCTCTTTTGCTTTCTTTTTTCATTGTATTGCAAAACATTGTATTTACTATTTGTAATAAAAAAATCAGTATGCATTTACGAAGAGTATTCACGAAGTGCCGCGGCTAAAACAGAAAATGCCCGAATATTGACGAAGAGGCTCCGTAATCTTTCTCCTAGGAGCCAACAAATGTCTCATAATTTATGATAAACAAACAATTTATTTTTCGATCAGACAAACATTAGCTAAGCAAATGCAACGAACTAAAGCAGCTCAAAATAGACTGAGCCGTTATAACGCACGCATTGTGATTTCAGATAAATGTCAGGATTCACTCTGCCTCTCCTGCAAACAAAGGCAACTTTGATTTCAAGTTAAACTGTAATCCACCAGTAGTTATAGGTGGATTAGCAGATGACCACTTAACAAAATAAGACTCCATCGATAGTGGTGAATGCCTATTTCCCCCAATTAGTGATATCACCTGCAGGCCTCCTTTCAGTCGGCCTGCAGGTTATATCACTAATTGGGGGAAATAGGCATTCACCACTATTGATGGAGTCTTATTTTGTTAAGTGAGTCATCTGCTAATCCACCTATAACTACTGGGTCTTTTGTTTTACTCCACGAGGCTTATTTAAACCCTAGAACCAGCTTAAACCACTAATAACCATTTTTAACCGCCTGAAAGCGGTTTCAACCACTCAGCCCCTTTATTTGATGCAACCCTCCATAACCGGTTTTAACCCCCAGAAAGCGCCCTAAAGTGCTCGGGCTTTACCAATTGAACAGAGTAGCCCCCCTTGCATAAACTGACCTTGCTGGTCTCCGTTTATAACCTCTATATATATGGCGCGGGCACTGAACGTGTTTAAAGACATCAGTCGGCGGGAGTTGAATGACTGGCTTAACGTGCAAGAAAGAAAACCCTTTGTAAAGGTCCCTCATAACGAGGCTCTTGCAGGGTTTGATCCGTTAGACCGACAACGTCTGAGGGGCTTTCAACTCCCTACTCGGATTGTTGAACTCTATGCGCCTGGTGAACGGGGCCAACAAGGCCGGCCCGGTCGAGTGCAGCGAACAGCTAAATGGAGCTTCACTCAGGGTCTCACAAAACCCCCTTGTTCCCCAAATGATGAACCGCATCAAACAAGAGGTTCGTAGAAGGCATAAAGCTAACATCTCTTATGGGTACAGATTACGAAACATCGAAAATGGTGAGACTATCGTTTGGTACTCAAACTTTAACAGCCCCTGGTTTACTAAGCTCTCAGAGACGAAACGCTGGCTGCAACAACGAGAAGAGCTTCGCCTTCAAGGTGAACACATCGAACGCCCTAACACTAAATGGAGCTTTGAAGCCGCCGTTTCCGTTGAACTCAAAGTGATCTTAGACAGACAACCTCTGTTGCTCGGTCTTGGTAGGCTGCCTGACTGGCTTCGCAACAAGCACCACGTTAGAGCCCTTGACACCTTCAACGACGATCTTTGCATCTTTCGGTGCTTGGCAGTTCATCAAGGCGCTCGTTGGAGTCGGTGTACTCAAAGAGCTCGAGCGTTAGCGCAAAGCTTCTTCGATGCTCAGCAGCAGGCTCGGACGGCTGGCAATCTCGTACCCTTCAAAAAGTTTCCTTTGCTTGAACGGCACTTTAAACAGGGCATTGCGGTTTACACCGTTAAAGCCGACGGCAACTTCGTTCTTAGCTACACACCCTCACATTATGACAAAGTTACCCCCAATTCACCAGTGATGATACTCGGTATCTATGACTCACATGCCTTTCTGATCACCGACATCAATAAAGTCACAAACAACTACACTTGTGGCGAGTGCGGGGCTAGGTTCACACAAGCCTGTCATCTAACTCGCCACGCCAAGACATGCACTCGCGGCGAAACCAAGATTTCCTGCCCCGGAAACCAGATCCTTGCTCCGGAGTCGGCTTTCGAGAAGGCCTTTTATCCAGAAGCCAATTTTGGTATCCGCGCGCTCTGTTGGCTCGAATATGAGGCTAAGCAACGGGGCATCCACATCCACCACCACAGATGCGGCCACGGTGGCGAGCGCATCATTGGCGGCTACAAGGTTGACGGCTACCACCCAGAGAGCAAGACCGTGTTCCAGTTCCACGGCTGTCACTGGCACGGCTGCCGCCACTGTTTCCCCGCGCCCGAACAAAGAAACGAAGCGGTCAAAAACGACAGGCAAGGAAACCCAATCACCCGGGAGCAAGCCTTCGCCAAAACAATGAAAATCAGCCACGAGATCCGCACGATGCTCGGCTACAACTTAGTTGAGCGGTGGGAGCATGAGCGCCCCGCCCCTTGGTGGCACGCTCGAGCCCCTCACAAAAGAAACGAAACGTACCCACACGCCATAGTCTACGACTTCGAAGCCTATCAAGACAAGACCAAGGCAAGTCAGCCGACTATGGATCTCTCTTACGAAAGCGAGCACGTCCCTATCTCAGTCGCCATCGCAGACACCCTAGAGCCCGAGCCTGAGTACATCTGCTCCAAAGATCCCAAAGAGCTCATCCGGCTGTTTTATCAATCTCTGGTGCGCCGCGGCAACGCAATCCGAGAGGACATAGCCAGGCGCTATATGCCTCCAGATCTTGAGGGGCTAACAGAGGCCCAAAAGGGGCTCATCAAACAATGGTGCGAGCAGGTCCCCGTTGTCGGCTTCAATTCTGGCCGCTACGACCTGCACCTTATCCGCCGCCACTTCGTCGAACACCTCGGGCAAGAGAGCGGGGTCTTCGCTGGCGAGAAACAAAGACAAATCATGTTCATCAACACGCCCTCCGTCAAGTTCCTTGACATAATCAACTATCTCGCCCCAGGCATCACGTACGACAAATGGGTGAAGACATACGGCGCGAACCAGACCAAATCGTGGCTCCCTTACGAATGGTTCGACAGCGCCGACAAACTCGACTACAAGGGTCTCCCGCCTTACTGGTGTTGGTACTCTCAACTCCGAAACTGCTTTACACTCACTCCAGACGAGTACAAGCAATGCAAACAGGTCTTCAAAGAGCGCGGGATGAAGACCTTCGGTGACTGGCTGCAATATTACAACAACCTCGACGTTGCCCCATTTCTCGAAGCGCTCGAGAAAATGAAAGCCTTCTATACAGGGCTTGGGGTCGACATTTTCAAAGACGCGGTCTCCTTGCCCGGGGTCAGCATGCAATACATCCTGCGCGGGACCTTGGGTGGCCCCAAGAAAAAGCGGCCGCCCCTCTATGCCCCAGGCCCCGAGGCCTACGCAATGCTGAAGGCCGCGGTGGTCGGTGGCCCCAGTCTTGTGTTCACCCGCAAGCACGTAGCCGGCGAGACCCGCATCCGCTCGCACCGATACGACTTGGCGCGCCCCGTGAAGCGCATTCTCGGCTTCGACGCCAACTCTCTGTACCCCAGCACCATGCTGCAACAAATGCCCTGCGGCAAAGAGAGGGTCTTTCACTACGAGAACCCCGAACAGGCTGCTGCCCCCTTCATCATCCGGCTTGTGACGGGCCAGTGGTTCGGGTTCGCCGAGGTCGACATCGAAGTCCCCCGCCATCTGTGGGAGCAGTACGAAGAGTTCCCTCCGCTCTTCATCAACACGTGCGTGGGTGAGGCGGGCGTACCACAACACATGAAGGATTACCTAGCGCAAAGCAACAGAACTCCGTTGCCAGAACAAAAGAAGCTGCTCGGCGTGCTCCAGGCCAAAAAGGTGCTGCTGTACGCCCCAGTGCTAGAGTGGCTCTATAATCACGGGCTCGAAGTAACCGCGGTCTACCGCACGCTCGACTATACACCCATCAAGATCTTCGACTGGTTCGTCCGGGAGGTTGCAGACAACCGGAGGAAAGGCGACGCTGACAAAGAGAAAGCCTTGCTCGCAGAAGTGTTCAAGCTTTTGGGCAACTCGGCTTACGGCAAGTTCATCGAGGCTGTCGAGCGCCAGACGAAAGTGGTGTACACCCGCGACGAGGACGAGGTCGACAAACACCTGCGCTCCGCCTGGTTCGAAGACATCGAAGACATCGGGGCCGCATACAAGCTCGAGTTGCGCAAAACCAAGATAACGATAAACCGCCCCTTTCAAGTCGGTATCGTCGTATATCAACTTGCCAAGCTGCGCATGCTGCAGTTCTACTACGAGTTCCTCGATCACTATCTCGACAGGCGTGACTTCGAGCTAATCCAGATGGACACGGACAGCATGTACTTCGCTCTTGCGCATGACACTCTAGAAGAGGCAGTTCGACCAGAGCTCGCCAAGGAGTTCGAAAGAGAGAAAAACAAGTGGCTCTCTTGGGACAAGTGGAGCAACAGAGAGCCTGGCCTGTTCAAGCTTGAAAAAGAAGGTACACGAGCCATCGCTCTGTGCAGCAAGTGCTATTACGTAGAAGATGAGGCTAACGGACAGGCCAAGATGTCCTCCAAGGGCGTCAACAAGAAGCAGAACGAGCTCCACTGGCAAAGATACGAGCGAGCCCTCGATGGGTTCAAAGACATGGCAGTCAACAGAGGCTTTCGAATGCACGAGGGCGCCATGTACACGTACGAACAGCGTAAGCTAGGTCTTTCAGCTTATTACGACAAGCGCTGGGTGTTGCCTGACGGCATCCACACAGAGCCAATCGAGTTTCACAATCCAGCTGGTGGCAACTGAGTGCCTGGCGGCACAACCATCAACTCCTCTCGAACGAAGCCCCGCTTCGGCCCATCGTAGAGGTAATACACCACGGGCGCATCTGGCTTGGTGACAACCCTTTCGATGTTGTAGACCTTCAAAGACCAGATCGGATCCGTCGCTCGTCGACTACCACCTTCTAGCTCGCCGGGGTAATACAGATATCGCAAATTAACCCGAGGTAGGAGCTTCTTCTCATTCACCCCCACAGGCCTAGCATATGGTGTCGCTGGCTTGGCTGAGGTGACTTTCTCTTTGATTGCTTGAGCGGGCTTCTTGCCAGTCAATCTGGTTACTTCATTGTTCAAGGCCGAGATAACATCTGGCAATCTTTTAACCCAAGCAGTCGACCGGCCAGAGGGCAGATTCATTTCAACTGCATACTGGTAACCAAACAATCGTTCAGCCAGGGTTCTGTTAAATCTTTCAACGATCCCTTGATCTCTGTGGATATCAACGCGCCCACGGCGAATGGTTGTTTTATGGGCTCCAGTCTCTTTAGTCACAGCTCCCATAAACTCTGTTCCCGGATCGACTTGTAACAGTTGTGGCCACTTCAAAGGCCCGCGCCTGTATATCCGGGCCAGCGCTTTCGAAACTTCATCAGACTCTTTCGAACTCAGGGGCTCTGCGGCTTTGAAACGGCTTGCTACATCAACAACTGTCAAAGCATATTTGTAAACCTTTCGCCCATGAGGCAGTTTGTCGTGTGGCAAAAAAAGTAGATCTGCTTGATGCACTGAATTGGGTGTGAAGACATCAAACTTAGGCCTAGGGATGTGACGTGGCGCAGGGAGATATATTTGCCAAAGGGCTTGTTTGACGAGCCATTTCTTTGCCGCCTCTTCAGAGATCTTGGCTGCTGCAGCTAGCTTTTTCACAGCGGCAAGACCTTTCCAATAGCCTTTGGGTCCGTAATAGATTTTAGAGAGTTTGGAGTCCATATACATGTGTTTTTACAGAAAGCGAAATGCTGCATAGCCAAGGGCGAGTGCGCCAGTACCGATAAACAAGAGTTCGCCTTGCTTCTGCTGAGGGCCCGGCTTATAGAAGTCAGAGAACTCGGGCTCTTTGGGGAGTGTTATTTGCTGGTCCCGATGTGTTTGGTTGTAGAGCACTAGAGCTTGGTCAGTGTCTTGAAAGTTGTGTTTCGCTTGATCTTTGATCCGATCATTGGTTGCAATCCAGTCGAGGAGCTTTGTGCGGTCTTTCTGGTATTTGGCGTAGGCCGCTTGATAAGCTTCTAACGCTTTATCGTGCCTGATCTTTTCATCCATAGCGGCTTTCCCACTGTCGCCAGACAAGTATTTTGCAAGATAATTGCCGCCAGTGAAAGCAGCTGCATTGAGAATTGCCCCACCAACCATGATAGCGATTGAGGCCATCTTGTATATAATTACACCGTGGAAGGGAGGATTTTCTGGGCCTCGAGGTAATTCTTGAGCGCGAGGCTCCCAGTCGTGGCAGCTACGAACTTGATGTAATTCATCAGACTCGCGCTGGGGTCAGCTGTGAGGTTTTCTTTGATGATTTTCTTGCCAATCCAGCCAATACCGGCGACAAGGCCAGTGATTGTGGCAGCATCGAGAACATATTTCACGAGCTTGTTGTCAGACATGGTGTATATTTATGTTTTTTAGTTGACTCCTCATCGCTCTCTGTTAGTTCTGTGGCTAAGCGCCAAACTGTTTTAATAGCAGTGATGTTGAATTTTAGCGTAAAAACAAGAATGCCACCGATCATAGCCCGATTTACAACGTCTTGAAAAAGATTGTCCATTGTGTATATATAATTTTTTTTTACTCCATTTCTAGAATTCTTCGTATCGGTGGCCTCTGTGTTGGTGGAGGGGCCTCTGCTGCTGCTGGTGGTGTCTTGTTGCGCCCAAGTGCATTCATAATGGCCTCGCGCTGATAATAGACACCCAAAGCGGAGACAATCAAACCTCCAACACCAAGGATGAGAACAGTGTTGCTGCTAGATTCTGCCTTCGTCGGCGCCTCGTTTGGGGCAGGCTCGTCTGCCTGGCTGGCTTGTTTTTTTGCCTCTTTTGCCAGCCGTTTTCGTGCAGCCAAGGCTTTTCCAGAAGCAACACGGCCCGGGTTTTTAGCCGGAGCAGTCTTTGGGGTATCAGAGGTTACGTGTGTGGATGTAGGAGCGACTTTTTCTTCAGGAATCGTCTCGAGCGGTTGCGCCATCGTGTATATATTTATTTTAAATCTGCGTGGTTCCTTAATGGTTCCTTAATGGTTCCTTAATGGTTCCTTCATGGTTCCTTCGTGGTTCCTTCATGGTTCCTTCGTGGTTCCTTCGTGGTTCCTTCATGGTTCCTTCGTGGTCCGTCAACTTCGTCAAAGCCCTCCAGGGGGTAGCCTTCACTGTCCCTGCTGCTTGGGTGAGCGGGTGGAGACTCCTTTTTGAAGTCGATGTGTTTTGTAGTGATCAAAGCAGCATTGGCCAAGGCCAAGAATCGCCCAAATCGCAGTGCCAGGCCTCCAGCAATAGATGACAGTTCATGTTGAATCATGTAGTCATTTTTGAGTTCTTTCTGCAGGGCCTTCACGTCGTCAATATCAACAACCATGCCGGCGCCTTTGGTTACAAGCATTATGAAGCTGTCAATCAGAGACTCGGTTGTCTTGTTACCGACATAGGCTTCATATCTTTTGTAAAATTTTTCAACCTCCTTATCTGTCAGTCGCTTAACCTGCTCATGTGTGAGCTGGGTCCCGATGGCCTCTTTTGATTTGCCTGTTGAAACAAGGACTGCCAGTTTCTCACGTTGAGCTTGAGTATCTGGGCCTGTTAAGACTTCAGGAATCGCTGATGGCAAGGAGCTATCAGGTCCTGACTCTAGCATCTGCATGATTTCATTCATTGCGACCTCGTCTCCCGGAGTTGTGGACATTGTGTATACATTTGTTTTTTAATGTCTCCACAAATCACCTGAAGTAAAGCCTCCAGAACTCGAATGTAGCCAATTAGATACTCTTTCGACATAGATTCGTCCATAGGAAACGATTCCTGTATAAACAGAGACACTTCAGGTGGCATATCATCCGGAAACTGAGATACTTCAGGTGGCGCGTCCTGTGTTGCCATCGTGTATATATTAATTTTCAATTATTCTATTGATGTCAGGCAAAATATTTTCAATCTCACGTATGAGTGAAGCCATTGTGTCTGGCATTTTAACAACTTTCAAAGGATATCGGCTAAGAAGCATGAGGCGCAGATCATCCTCGCCAGCGGCTTTGATTTTCTGGATTTGCATCTCTTCCACCCTGCTCTGTAATTCACCAAGAAGCTGTGAAAAGACTGTGAGCTTGTGGAGACTGGTGGAGGCATTCATGGTTCAGAGTATATATTAACCCCATAAGGGTAGCGCAGAGAGAAAACCATGTGACTGAACTTGCCCCTCTTCAATCTTGCAATAAGCTCTTTGTACTCTTCATGTGTGAGCTCGCCGGCATAGTCGTCGAAGATGGCTTTCGTTGTTTTGCTTGATGGTGTGTAAAAAAGCACGATCGCTGCCACGTTTTCTCTAAACGGCTTGGCAATGCTGGTTAACTGCTGCGACAACACCCACACGGAAATACCGCTGTGCCTGGCACTGAAGCCGAGGTTGACAAGTTGACTCGTGCGGCCTTTCACATCATTCGAAGCGGCGCAGTCGTCGAGAACGATGAGAGTGTTTGTCCCGTCGAAGTGGTAACTGGTTAGTTTCAGCCAAAATTCAATCTCGTGTTGCTGGCAGTCAATCACGAAAATGCGTGGCTCATTGTCTATGAACCCATCGTATGTCTTGTTGTGAACAAAGGTTGGGCACAAGAGAACGATATAATCAAACTTGCCCCGGAAGGGACCGCGTAGCTGATTCAAGAGATATTGTGTTTTGCCAGAGTTAGTCGGCCCTATGATTAGAGCATTGAAGGGTAACTTTTGGGGGTCCATCTATATTTAATACTGAACAGCCTGCAGCTGCCTGTCCATGATGTTCATCTGCGAGTCGCTGATGGTGAATATGTGGCAGTGTACATTTCCTGAGCCGGAGGGTTTTCTTTCGATCTCAAGATGTACGCCGTCCTTTGTGTTGACAAGGCGTTGGCCGTTACCGTGAAGGGTTGTATCCGCCATGGACCGAAGGTCGATAAGAAGGCCGAACTTGTTGCCCGTGAGATATTTGGTCAGATTCATGTTGGGCCTGCCGTCACCACTCTTTTTAAAGAGGCGGCTGACCTCGTTCCACATGTCTGTCCCGCTGATGCCTTCGTTGAAAATCCTGTTGGGTGAGCCGTTGATAGTTACATTCACCTTGGTAATGTCTGGATTGAAGTATTTTTCAGATTCCCGGGCTCCAGCTGTGTATGGCTCTATGAATAGCAGAAGGATGGCTTTCAGTGATCTGCGCTGAGGGTTCACCCTGAGATTTAGCCGTGCATCTGAACCCTTAGAGAAGGGGACCACTTCCTCTCGCATGATATGGTCGTAGGCAAACGCCTTTCCGCTAGAGAGTACACTTGTTGCCTCATCAGCCAGCTGCTTACTTCGGATTGTCTCGTACTCAAGCTGGATATTTATCAACTTGTAGACAAGCTTGCTTGTATCCGAACCCTTGACAACTTGAGAAGCCTGGGCGAGCGTAATCTCGAATGTCAAATCGTTGTAGAGGGCCTGTGGATACATGACGCCGTGGTCCGTTAGAATCTGGTGATCCAGATTGATGCGGTATTTGTTCTTGTAAATGGTCTCCAGCTTGTTTTCCACATCCACGCTCGAGGTCTTCTTGTCGCCGGAATTAGGGCGGATCTTGCACAAGTCAACGCTCTGGATGCCCTCTGAAATCATGTTTTCGCGCTTGTCGGCAGAGAGGAAGAGGTCTTCAAAGATCTTGTAAATATCGTACCCGACGGTGTCCTGGATAGTGGTGGCGGCAAACTTGACAACGAGCCTGTCAACTAGTGCTCTGGAGACATTTTGTACAAGAGAGTTGTTTGCGTGGCCGCCGGAAAGGTCGATGTTAAATATCAAGGCAAGCGAGCCCGGCACGATAACTTCATGTTCGTTGAGCTTGGGCACTGTAACGTACAGTGTCTCGCCCGGCTTGGCTGTAGAGCGATCAAATGTGATGCGCTTTACGGTGCGCTCTGCTTTCATTGCCCCAAGAATCTTCTCTGCGTTCGTTGGGAGGAGGTTTGGTTGCACAGCCATATATATAAATTTTATATTTATATATCATCATGGCAGAAAGAGGTTATGATATACCTGGCGAGAACGAAAACACCGGGCTTGACTGGGACATTGACCACGATGGCGATGACGATGACGAAGAAGAAGTTGACACAACAACCCCATTTCAACCGGGCGGCACATCAACCCCATATCATGGCGGTGAACAACATGAAATGCATACACTGCCTCGCGAACAGAGCGGATTTGATCCTGAGGACATCCCTCTACTTACAGGCGACTTCTTAGATGCAACGGAAAAGGCATCTAGGGTCGATCAAGCCATGGACTGGCTCAAAAGGCGCTTTCCGAGATTAAATCTCAGAGAATTAGGACCTATTGGGTTTGGCAGAAAACCAGGAAACGAAAGCAAAATAGTCTCCTTTGGAAGAAGAGGTGGCGAAACTCCTATGTTCAAGCAGGATGGTTCAGGGCTCCTTAAATCATTTACAGACAAGTTCAAAACAATTCTTGGCCCAAGTGCTGAAGAGATCATCTCTGAAGACAATACGATTATAAGAGAAGAAAGACAAAGAAAGAAGGAGGCAGATAAACAACTGAATGAGACTGAAAAGATTATTGCAGAAAAACAAAAAGCAACAAGTGAGGTTCAAAACCTAAGGAGAAGAATCGAAGAAACTCAAGCGAGGATTGACGCTCTACAACAGGAACACGGATCAAACCTTGAGAGTCAAACCGAGTTAGATCGGTTAAAACAACTAAAGAAAAATCTTCAAGGCGATCTTGAAAACCAGAAAAAAGAATTAGGCGCTCTTCAAAAAATACAAAAACAACGAGACCAAGAGCAGGCAAAGGCTGACAAACTCAGAACACAACTTTCTGCAAAAACAAGAGAAAGAAATGCTGTTGAAGCAAGACTGAACTCCACCAAGCCGCTGGATGAGTTAAAAGAACAAGAGACTGAGCTTGTTCGACAAAACGAGGAAGACAAACGCGTGATAGAGGATGAAAACACTTCTCCCTCTGACAGAGAAGCCGCGGAAGCCCGTGTTGCTGAGCGAGAAGAAGAACTGGCAAGACTAAGAACACAAGTTCAGGAAAGAGAAGAAGCCTTGCCTCTTCGAGAGAGGGTAAAAAATATCTTCAAGAAATATGGCTGGACCCTTCAAGCAATTGTTCTGGCTGCAGGTATTGTCATCAGCGCTGTGGTACTCACCACCTTGAATGGCCTGGCAAAGGCTACCAAGGCTATTGGAAATGGACTTAAAGAGCTTGGCAAAAAAGCAGCCAACGCCCTGCCAGGCATGATCGGTTCGATCGTGAGCTTTATCTTCAAAACGGCCGGCCAGGTCTTATCCTTTCTTGGCGAGCACGCCTGGCTACTGATCCTTGCCGTTGTGGCTTTCTTGGTTGAAAAGACAATCAAGCGCAAGCGTTAACGCATCCAGATAAACAAGCCCGCTAAAACAAGAGCGCCCCCAGCAATGAGCGCCTTGTTTACGTGATGCGGCTCAATCTTAGTCTCTTGCGTTGAGGGTGGTGTTGTCTCTTGCGTTGGTTGTAGGGTTGGTTGTGTCGTTGGCTTGGGCGCAGTGCCCTGTGCCTGTGTCGCCTGTTTGTGAATCGGGTTCGCGGGGTGGCTGTTTGGCGGATTAATCTTTGTTGGGCCACCGTCCATGGGGCGCAAGGAGGCCTTTTTTGTCTCCAGGTTGACATTGTTGTTCACACCCAGCTGCATCCATTGTGTTGCCTGCTTCAGCTTGTTATTGTACCCCACCACACTTTCTGTATTGATCACCATGCGCGAGGGCATTAGCCAACAGCCTGGGGCTACAACAAAGTCGAGGCGCACCTTTGCTCCGTCAATGGCTAGCTGATATCTTTGAACGCTCTTTGAAATGTCTGGCGTTCTGATCGCGTCTTCCATGAGGACTAGAAAATCAGTTTGCGCCTCCTTTGCCCGCCCACCGGCGCCAAGAATACTGCTACGGACGTTGACTTGCGCGCCTAGGACACAGTAGACAAAGGCCTCTATTGACTGGTTCATCCGCGAGAGGCCTGCTTGTGTGAGGCCTTGCGATGTGTTTGGAACGAAGTGCTCGAACTGTCTGTCCGCGCCACTGTCGTTGCGAATGAACTGCACAAGGTTTCCATCACTGGCACTTCCACCTTCGTCACTGAATTTCGCATGATTGCCCGGATAGCCCATTCCGGTGGATATCATGCCGCCTCGTGAAACATAGATAAACACATTGCCGAGGCCATGATTAGCGCCGTGGTTGAAGCGGAAATCACTGCTTGGGTTAACACCGAACTCGTTACAGATCCTGTGATATGAGGCAAGGTCATAGTTGTTATTTGTTTGGCTAAAGGTGGGGTCGCCCGGCAAAGCACTGCTGCTCTGGATCCCACCCATTTCAAACAATATGCGCCTTGTTGTGAAATAAACGTGGAAGAGATAAAAAGATCGGAGCTGCGGGGCAAGATCTAGATAGCTGGAGGATAATAATATCTCGCGTGAGACCCCGGAGCCTGTTGTTGCACACCATAAGGCGAAGTTCAGCTGCTGTGGCCAGTAACTCATGTTTGGCTTAGAAAGCCACCTTCTTGACTCTTTTCCTGTTGTGTGTTTGATTTGAGCCTGAGTGAAAAGCTGCCTGAATTTTGTTGTAAAAGATTCTGTTGGCGTCACATAGATCTTTTGCTCTTTGTTTAAGATATCGCCGATGCTTGCCACATTTTCAGAGAATGCAACTGCCGGGATCACTTTTGTAGGGCTATTGTTAATGGACAAAGGAACAGGAAAACCGCCGTCTTGTTGCACACCCAGAGCCTCTTTCATGGCTTGAGACCAATCCTTGCGGGGTTTGTCTGAAGGCATAACCCATGAGCCTGGACCCTTTATGAAAAGCACTTCTCCTGTGGCTTTGTGGTTGTCGTCGAAAGAAACTTCTGTTGTAAATCTTGACATATCAGCATGTGGAAAACGCCTTTTGAAGTCTGAGATTGCCTTCGCTTTGGCGGCTGTAGCAAGTTTTTCAGCCTCCGGAGAACTAAGCCAAGCAAGTTGCGGATTTACTGTGGGTGGTGTTGGCTGTTTTTTTCTAATATACCTTTGTTCTGGCTGGAGGGGGTTTTGGGGGCGAGGAAAAAACGGGGGTGGGGGCCCGTAATCGTGCCCGACAATGTCTATACCAAGGTTTGAACCAGGATTAAATCCGCCAGGGCGCCTGCCAAACATGATTGTATATAAATATATTTTATATACACAATGGTTGTGTTAACAATCGTCGCACCTTCGAACCCTCACACCATCTACTTCGATCATCCGATTCAGAAACCGAGCTATATCAGGCTCATCTCGTGTGCTCTTTTCAATTCGTGGCATAATTTGAAAGAAAATGCAGTTATTTCATCAACAAAATCTAACCCTAATGGATCAAAGCCTACAGCGGAGTTACTGCCAGGTCATTACACCATTGAGAACTTATCAAAAGAGTTTGAAGACATAAATAAAACTAACAGACATTTTGATCTAGGAGCATCACCTTACACACCAGTTGGGTCGATGGTCATTCACAATAAAAGTAATGCAACGTTTAGTGAAAATCTGACTAAATTACTTGGTATCAGCAAACTGTTGTTTGTAACATTCGTCAAGCATTTAACCTCGCCAAGCACTTACTTTATCCACTGCGATCTGGTCGACAAAGAACAGAACCTGTTCAACGGTAAGCCTTCGACAGTATTGGCTCGATTTGATCTTCGCGGAAAGGCATATGAGAAAGTTTTCTATGAATCAACACAGCAGAACATCTTGCGTGACGTCTCGTCTGGTGATTATGTAAACACATAACACTGTCTGTGAGGGATGAGAACAATGACCTTTTTGATTTCAATAACATGCCTCTTGAATTTGAAGTTGAAATAAATTAATATGTATACACAACCATGAGCTCAGCTAATGTGTTGCCATCGGCACCGGATTACAGTGAGACTCAATCGCTTTACCCAAGCTTACCAGCAAATGGCGAAGACTTCCGGCTCAAGAAAATAACAGACTTACAGAAAGAGCTTGAAAAAGAAGCCGACCACTACCGCCAGGTCGCAAAGAAATACAAACGGGCCCACACGATTCTTCACACAACAGCTGTGGGTCTTGGTTTGGTTTCTTCAGGCATGTCATCAGCCACTTTGGGGACAGCCTTATCTGGAGTTGGCATTGTGGCCAGTCCTGTCCTTGCCGGCGTGGCGGCCGTTACAGGGGTTTCCTCTGTGGTCCTCACAATGTTCAGCAAGAGATTGGAACGAAAAATCGCGAAACACGAGAAAATCTACACTCTTGCTGTTGCCAAACGGAACTCTGTCTATGAGATGGTCTCAAAGGCTTTAACTGACAATAACATCAACGATCCAGAGTTTACGATCATCATAAACGAGGTTGAGAAATATAATAAACTGAAAGACGATATCCGCTCTGGGGAAACAAAGTCCACACAGAGTGGTCAGCCCCAAGCGCCAGATCTTGACAAGATCAGAGAAGAACTTCGCAAAGAAGTCAAAGTGGAGTTCCAAAAAAAATTAAATCGTCTTACCGCTGTGTCCAAGTCAGATTTGAAAGAATAAACTCTGGATTTAATCTACAAATCTCGAAAGGAAAACAATATATCCCTGCGAAACAGTCTCCTTTGCCAGGATTGTAAAACGCGGTGCGCGAAAGACTGGAACCGAGTGGGTTCACTGAACTTTTTAATCTTTGCAGTGCAAAATAAATTCCGAAGCGCCCCGATTTTATTTTTTCAAACGAATTATCAAAATTACATTCCTGAGCGCCCCAGTTTTGGTGAAAAAAGTTTTTTGGGGGCGCTTTGGAATTTTTGGGGCGCTTCGGTATGTTCTAGAAGCTTCGTTTTACTTATTGAACATTTGTCATATCTAATTATAACCATGACGGGGCTTGATTATAAATGCTTCAACAAACAACTGTCTATCGTTAGACAAATGGATGAAAAGAATGAATACAAGACTCAATTAGATGCCTTAGATGTTAAACACAAACACGTCTGGCTGCGAGGCATCTATGAAAATGACTATATAGACGAGTTTAACCGCTCACAACTTAAAGATAAGTTACAAATTATCTTTTCATATCTTTCTTTGTCGGCAAGACAAGAATTAATCGAGCGGTACAACAAAAATGAGTTTGTTTTCATTCAAAGCAGAACAAACGAAAATATAAAATCCTGCCAAAGCTGTGGTGGATCTTTTTCACTCGTGGTTGCTTCAGAGGAACTTGTTTGTAAAATATGTAGCCGCATTGAAAAAATAGACAGTGTCGCCTTTTATCATGCAGACCTTTACAAAAATGAAAATATAACAGTTAAAAGCAGGGTCAAGAAAGATTATCAGTTTAAATACCGGCTTGATCAGTTATTCGGAAATAACTCTTTAGAATCTATAAGAGGTAGTGAAAAGATTTTATTAGAAATACAGAAAAAAAATGTTAATCCAACGATAAACGAGTTGTTTAAAATTCTAAAACAGATAAAACGAAGTGATTTAAATAAATACACAACGTCTTTATTAAGCCGGCTTAGAGGGGAACCCCCTCCGAGATTAACCTATGACGAAATTGAACAAACAGAATGTGTTCACACAAGCGTGAAACATTATCTCCCAAATAATATTTCTTTAAATTTCAAAATTTATAAAATCTTGGCCCTGATTTTGAAAGAAGGACCAAGAAAACAGAACATTTTATCTTACATAAGGCTTCCAAGACCATCTACATACCGAAAGCATGAACGGTGTTGGCAAGCGGCTATTCATTGCTTAAACTGCCACTGAAGAAAGGCCTCGACGTTTCCTTCAGTATCGGTAACTTCTGCAGCGGAAGTTATTTTTTCGCCTGTATTGTTAAGGAAGTCCACGGGGTTTTCGATAACTTCTCCAGCGGAAGTTGTATTGATAAGCGAATGAATTTTTTTTTTAAGTTCGGCTAGCTGCCTGTGAAAACTCTCGGCCCTTGCTTGAATGCCTGTTAAGAACCCCTCTTGCTGGGTGATTGGAAGTTCTGTAACATCAAGGAGCTTCCAAGTTAAGAACGCCACAGCCCTTGGCCCCTCGGCATTGCTGCTTAACTCGCTCTTGAATTTTTGTCGCCTTAAGAACTCCTCTTGCTCAACATTTGCGCTGAAGTCTGTTCTAACAGGGCCATAAGAACACCAGAGCTCTTTCTCCTCTATTCCTGCCATTATTTTCTCAAACTGAGCCTGTGTAAGTTCAGCGACATCAACGAGCTCAGTTTGTTTTTTTGTCAAAAATTGCTTAGAGAAGAGGTAAACAACACCCCAGGCAAGTGTTTTATTTGCCTTTGTTGAATGAACAACACCTCCGTTTAGCTTCGCGTTATGAAACGTGCTTGATGTCATCTGTTTCAAAGGGCACAGCCTGAAATATGAGTCAACGAAAAGGCCCTTTTTTACTAGGCTTCCACTGAAAGCGAGGCCTGTCTGAAGTTGTGTCACATAATAACGCGGAATGGCTCTAACAGCTATCTTTCGTTTAAAGGGGCATTTAAACTCTAAGAGAGTAATGTTGCCAGCTTTGTCTTCGAAGTAGCCATCAGGGCTGCATGTAAGCTTTCCGTAAAGGGGGTGCTCCTTTGCCAGATTAAGCGATACACTGTGGGCAAAGACGGTTGTGTCGTGTTTTTGTTCGAAACATTTTCGTGCGATTGGCTCGAAAACATTGCCCCAGGTACACGCAGTCATGTTGAACATGTCTGGGGCTTGGGCTTTCTTGAAAAGAAGGCTCTTTTCGTCTTCAAAGGGCGAAGCCCCGATCAGCGCGGCAACTTCTGAAGCCCCGATAGTGCTCTTTCTGGCGCTGACCCAAGCGCGGCTCTTTTGTTTCAGGCCAGTTTTCCTGGACTTAAGAAAGTTCAAGAACCTTTGCACAGGCATCGCAAATATACAAGGTGAGAGCGTTTTTTCAATTGGTGATGAGGGCGGCAAGTTGTTGTGGAGTTAGTCTTTGTGCTGCTTCAAGAATATATGTTGGTACAATGTCTGGAGGAAATGGTTGCCCTTCGATTACTATAATGCATTCATACGATTTCCCTTTTCTGCTGCTACAGCACAAAAAACTTTCACTTCCATGTCTTGAGAAATTAAAGGCCATTCGTTTACTTGATTGTGTCCGAACGCTCTTTCTTCCTCTCCCCATTGCCGCTTGTGTACCCAATGGCCGCATTTCTCCAATTGGTCTTGCTCAGTCGAACGTCAATACAGTGCAAAATAGCAAAAAAGAACAAAAGGAAAAATTGGTTGCCAAAAAATTGGTTGCCATTTCGCTTTTTTTTGCGCTCCATTTACGACAAATAAAGGCGCAGGGCTCAGTATGGTACCCTCATTGCCGCAGCGCACGTATCTGTTCCATCACCCTTTGCTTATGTATACGCGTGCGCATTATTTTTGATTCGTTATTTTCGTTTATAACTCCAGTGGTGCGTATCTGTTCCCCAATCCATCGCAACCGTCGCATCATGTGCATCCCGTTTAATAAGTAATAGTCGTTTATAGCTCGATCGACTTCCGCAATAAAAAGAAAGTCATATCTCGTATTTGGTCCGTTATAAAAGTTCTCCTCTAGTAACGGAAATATTTCAGGATGAACACCGTGTAGATCTTCAAGTCTGAATGTTATTCCAGAGTATCTAGAGTCCAAATAATATGTGATTTCGTTTTGAGAGTTCACCCGCATCGCGCCAGTTATGCAAGGGGGGCTACTCTGTTCAATTGGTAAAGCCCGAGCACTTTAGGGCGCTTTCTGGGGGTTAAAACCGGTTATGGAGGGTTGCATCAAATAAAGGGGCTGAGTGGTTGAAACCGCTTTCAGGCGGTTAAAAATGGTTATTAGTGGTTTAAGCTGGTTCTAGGGTTTAAATAAGCCTCGTGGAGTAAAACAAAAGACCCAGTAGTTATAGGTGGATTAGCAGATGACTCACTTAACAAAATAAGACTCCATCGATAGTGGTGAATGCCTATTTCCCCAATTAGTGATATAACCTGCAGGCCGACTGAAAGGAGGCCTGCAGGTGATATCACTAATTGGGGGAAATAGGCATTCACCACTATCGATGGAGTCTTATTTTGTTAAGTGGTCATCTGCTAATCCACCTATAACTACTTCCACCTCAATCCTTGCAATCCTGCGCTTTATCTCTAAACTACTACTTTTGTTTTGTACTATAGGATCTTTTTATCCAACTAAGTTGTATATTTTATGCCATTTGGCGATATAACGTGGAAATAACTTAAGCGACATTTTGCCATTTCGGCGGGACGGTATCATTACTATGCATTTACGAAGAGTATTCACGAAGTGCGACGGCTAAAACCGAAAATACCCGAAATATTGACGAAGAGGCTCACTAATTTTCCTCCTACGAACCAACAAATGTCTCATAAATTATGACGAACAAACAATTTATTTTTCCATCTTACAAACATTAACTAAGCAAATGTAACGAAGTAAAGCGGCTCAAAATAGACTGAGCCGTTCTAACGCACGCATTTGATTTCAGATAAATTTCCCCATTAACACTGCCTATCCAGCAAACAAAGGCAACTTTCATATCAAGCAAAACTGGAATCCCTGCTCCGATTGGGATCATCACCTTATCGTGGTGGAGCAGTTTGTGTGTCTCAATGACCCCTAGAGCTATGTCGGCGGGAGGCTTGAACTCCTGGTAGGGCCACCCATGCCGAACAGGTCAAAGGGTAGAGACCAGACAAAGAGTGATCCTCTGGCCCTCCAGGTTGGGGGTTGGGCGCAGGGCTAACGACCCTGCCCCGTAAAAAAACTAAATGTTACAGAAACCGGAAGCGTTTACAATGTTACAATGCAACCTGGAGGTACTGCTACTGGGACAACAATGACGCTCTTGGGTCAAAGCCGACGGGAAGCCCAAAGGCCGATAGGCCCCATAGTAGCCCCCAAGAAACAGACAACCATTGGTTGCTGGAATGTAAGGACTATGGCAGAAACAACACGGACGGCGCAAGTGGCCAAAGAAATGGCGAATTACGGAATCGAAATATTGGGTTTAAGCGAGACGAGATGGAATGGGATGGGTTCAGTAACTCTGCAGGGTGGTGAAAAAGTGGTATATGCAGGAGATGACGAAGTTAGACAGGGAGGAGTGGCAATCATGATGAGTGCAAGGAACAAGAGAGCTCTAATGGAATGGACGCCGATAAGCAAGAGAATTATCAAGGCACGATTCTACTCAAAATATAAAAAGCTGACAGTGATACAAACGTATGCACCAACGAATGAAGCGGCGGACGAGGAAAAGGATGTATTTTACAATCAACTTCAAGATTCTATCTCAAGCTGCAGTAGACATGACATAATTGTGGTGATGGGGGATCTAAACGCAAACGTTGGAAGCAACAACACTAACAGGGAGGAGGTAATGGGGAAGTTTGGTGTCGGAGTCATGAATGACAACGGGGAAAGACTATGTGACTTTTGTAGTGTAAATGGGCTAGTTGTAACTGGAACAATATTCCCTCACAAAGAGATCCATAAGCTGACCTGGAGGTCACCAGACGGAAAGACAGTAAATCAGATTGACCACATTATGGTGAATGGACGCATGAGAACATCTGTCTTGGACACAAGAGTGATGAGGGGTGCAGATGTGTACTCGGACCATTACCTTCTGAGAACCAGAATAAGGTTGAAGTTAGCCCGAGTTGAGAAGAGGAAGATGGTAAGGGTAAGGTTTGACGTACGCAAGCTGCAAAGCGAAGAGATCAGGAGGAGGTACAACATTGAGGTAAAAAATAGGTTTGAAGCCCAAGGAGACATAGAAGATCCGGAGGAAGAACATGAAAAGATCTTGGAGATGTATAGAGATGCTGCAGAGAAAGTTATCGGGAGTACAAAAAAGCAGAGTAAGACATGGATAGGAGACAAAACATGGCAAAAAGTCAAGGAGAGGAAAGTAGTAAAACTCAAAATGGAAGGTGCTAGATCGGAACGATTAAAACAGAGATGGAGGAAGGAGTATAGTGCGAAAGACAAGGAAGTGAAACAGAGTGCTAGAGAAGATAAGAGGAATTGGTTAGAAGAGAGGGCTGCAGCAGCAGAAAAGGCTGCCGAGAATGGTAGAAGTAGGGAGCTATACAGCATAACCAAAACAATTGTTGGGGAACGGAAAAGGCAAGAAGTAGGTGTGAAAAACAAACAAGGGGAACTTAAGACAGACCCGCAAGAAAAACTGCAGAGATGGGTAGAGCACTTTTGTGAGATATTAAATAGGGATGATCCAAGAAATCCGGTGCAAGAATATAGTAGAGAAGAAACGGACGAGATTGAGGAAATTGACCTAGGAAGATGGAGAGTCCAAGAAGTTAAGAACGCACTGAAGAACACAAAGACAGGCAAAGCAGCAGGAGTAGATGGAGTGGGTCCAGACCTACTAAGAGCTGACTTGGAAGGTACGGCAAGTAGACCAACTAGATGTTATAACAGGCTTTGGGAAACTGAGAGGTGGCCGAAAGTATGGAAGAAGGGACTTATTGTTAAGATATTTAAGAAAGGTGATATACGCGATTGTAACAATTGGAGAGGAGTGACCCTACTACCCGTCATTAGTAAGATATTCTGTAGGATGATGTTGGAGAGGATTAAGATAGGTGTGGACAAGAAGCTTCGAAAGGAACAGGCTGGGTTTAGAGCGCAGAGAAGCACAACTGAACAGATCTTTATATTGAGGAACATCTTAGAGCAGGCAAATGAATGGAGGGCGGGTTTGTACATTCACTTTGTGGACTTTGAAAAAGCCTTCGATTCGGTACACAGAGAAAGCTTATGGAACATCATGAAGAGTTATGGGATACCAAGCAAAATGGTGAGAGCGATTGCAGACATATATGAGGACTTCGAGTGCACAGTTATTGATGGAAGTGAAACATCAGATTGGTTCAAGATCAAGTCCGGAGTAAAACAGGGATGTGTGATGTCGGGGTTTTTGTTCCTATTGGCTCTGGATTGGATCATGAGAAAGACAACAGCAGACAAGAGAAGAGGGATACAAAGGTTCGCCAAACGGGCCTTGGGGTGCATTTCGATGATCTCTCAGCAATAAGAGACTGATGACCAAGCCTCAAGAGCCCTTGACACTGGGACATTATATGGAATGTACAAGTTTACGCTAGACTGTTCGCCAGAAACGTTTCACTTAAACGAGGATCAAACAGGTGGCGATGCAGATAAGGACATTGAGAGAGACGAGGAAGAGAAGAAGTCCAGGAAACGAAAAGCCACACCAACAGAAAGTGAGAGCGACTACGAACCTGTAAAGAAGGCAAAGGAGAAAACAGCAAGTGCCCTTACAACAGACAGCGAGAGCGATTTCCAAGCGCCCGTAAAGAAAACGCAAAAGAAAGCAGCAAGTCCCCTGAAGAGCGACAGCGAGCAGAAGAAAAGAAGCCATCATAAGGAGAGGATGTGTAGGATAACAGGCTGCTTCTGTTACGGCTACAACCTTCAACGTCATATACAATTCAGGAAGGGCGGCATAGAAGAGGAAGACATTCCCCGTTTGACGTCGATGATTTGAGGCCAGTGCCACGATTTTGAGATCCCGTGTGTTCAAAAGTGAGATTTTGCCAAAACTTGCTCCGCACGGCCCCAAACGTGCGTTTTGTGCACTTTTCATAGAAAAGCACTGTTTTCGCTTTTTGGCGATGATTTGAGTCAAGCAGGATGATTCTGACATCTGGTGTGCTGAAAAGTGAGATTTTGCCAAAACTTGCTCCGCACGGTCACATACGTGCGTTTTGTGCATTTTTCATAGAAATGCACTGTTTTCGGTTTTTGGCGATGATTTGAGGTCAGTGCGTTGATTTTGAGATCTAGTGAGCTCAAAAGTGAGATTTTGCCAAACCTTGCTCCGCACGGTCCAAAACGTACGTTTTGTGCACTTTTCATAGAAAAGTACTGTTTTCGCTTTTTTGACGATGATTTGAGGTCAGTGCGTTGATTTTGAGATCTAGTGAGCTCAAAAGTGAGATTTTGCCAAAAGTTGCTCCGCACGGCCCGAAACGTACGTTTTGTGCATTTTTCATAGAAATGCACTGTTTTCGCATTTTGGCGATGATTTGAGGTCGTTACCACGATTTTGAGATCTGGTGATCGCAAAAGTGAGATTTTGCCAAAACTTGTTCCGCACAGCCCAAAAAGTACGTTTTGTGCATTTTTCATAGAAATGCACTGTTTTCGCTTTTTGGCGATGATTTGAGGTCATTACCACGATTTTGAGATCTGGTGATCTCAAAAGTGAGATTTTGCCAAAACGTGCTGCGCACGGCCAAAGAAGTACGTTTTGTGCATTTTTCATAGAAATGCACTGTTTTCGCTTTTTGGCGATGATTTCAGGTCATTACCACGATTTTGAGATCTGGTGATCTCAAAAGTGAGATTTTGCCAAAACGTGCTCCGCACGGCCCGAGACGTACGTTTTGTGCATTTTTCATAGAAATGCACTGTTTTCGCTTTTTGGCGATGATTTGAGGACAGTACGATGATATTGAGATCTGGTGATCTCAAAAGTGAGATTTTGCCAAAACTTGCTCCGCACGGCCGAAAAGTACGTTTTGTGCATTTTTCATAGAATTGCACTGTTTTCGCTTTTTGGCGATGATTTGAGGTCATTACCACGATTTTGAGATCTGGTGATCTCAAAAGTGAGATTTTGCTAAAACTTGCTCCGCACCGCCCGAAACGTACGTTTTGTGCATTTTTCATAGAAATGCACTGTTTTCGCTTTTTGGCGATGATTTGAGGACAGTACGATGATATTGAGATCTGGTGATCTCAAAAGTGAGATTTTGCCAAAACTTGCTCCGCACGGTCCGAAAAGTACGTTTTGTGCATTTTTCATAGAATTGCACCGTTTTCGCTTTTTGGCGATGATTTGAGGTCATTACCACGATTTTGAGATCAGGTGATCTCAAAAGTGAGATTTTTGCCAAAACTTACTCCGCACGGCCCGAAACGTACGTTTTGTGCATTTTTCATAGAAGTGCACTGTTTTCGCTTTTTGGCGATGATTTGAGGACAGTACGATGATATTGAGATCTGGTGATCTCAAAAGTGAGATTTTGCCAAAACTTGCTCCGCACGGCCCAAAAAGTACGTTTTGTGCATTTTTCATGGAATTGCACTGTTTTCGCTTTTTGGCGATGATTTGAGGTCATTACCACGATTTTGAGATCTGGTGATCTCAAAAGTGAGATTTTGCTAAAACTTGCTCCGCACGGCCCGAAACGTACGTTTTGTGCATTTTTCGTAGAAATGCACTGTTTTCGCTTTTTGGCGATGATTTGAGGTCATTACGACGATTTTGAGATCTGGTGATCTCAAAAGTGAGATTTTGCCTAAAACTTGCTCCGCACGGCCCGAAACGTACGTTTTGTGCATTTTTCGTAGAAATGCACTGTTTTCGCTTTTTGGCGATGATTTGAGGTCATTACGACGATTTTGAGATCTGGTGATCTCAAAAGTGAGATTTTGCCAAAACTTGCTCCGCACGGTCCGAAACGTACGTTTTGTGCATTTTTCATAGAAATGCACTGTTTTCGCTTTTTGGCGATGATTTGAGGTCATTACGACGATTTTGAGATCTGGTGATCTCAAAAGTGAGATTTTGCCAAAACTTGCTCCGCACGGCCCGAAACGTACGTTTTGTGCATTTTTCATAGAAATGCACTGTTTTCGCTTTTTGGCGATGATTTGAGGTCATTACGACGATTTTGAGATCTGGTGATCTCAAAAGTGAGATTTTGCCAAAACTTGCTCCGCACGGCCCGAAACGTACGTTTTGTGCATTTTTCATAGAATTGCACTGTTTTCGCTTTTTGGCGATGATTTGAGGTCATTACGACGATTTTGAGATCTGGTGATCTCAAAAGTGAGATTTTGCCAAAACTTGCTCCGCACGGCCCGAAACGTACGTTTTGTGCATTTTTCATAGAAATGCACTGTTTTCGCTTTTTGGCGATGATTTGAGGTCATTACCACGATTTTGAGATCTGGTGATCTCAAAAGTGAGATTTTGCTAAAACTTGCTCCGCACGGCCCGAAACGTACGTTTTGTGCATTTTTCATGGAATTGCACTGTTTTCGCCTTTAGGCGATGATTTGAGGTCATTACCACGACTTTGAGATCTGGTGATCTCAAAAGTGAGATTTTGCTAAAACTTGCTCCGCACGGCCCGAAACGTACGTTTGTGCATTTTTCGTAGAAATGCACTGCTTTTCGCTTTTTGGCGATGATTTGAGGTCATTACGACGATTTGAGATCTGGTGATCTCAAAAGTGAGATTTTGCTAAAACTTGCTCCGCACGGCCCGAAACGTACGTTTTGTGCATTTTTCGTAGAAATGCACTGTTTTCGCTTTTTGGCGATGATTTGAGGTCATTAGGACGAATTTGAGATCTGGTGGTCTCAAAAGTGAGATTTTGCCAAAACCTGCTCTGCACGTCGCGAAACGTACGTTTTGTGCATTTTTCATAGAAATGCACTGTTTTCGCTCTTTGGCGATGATTTGAGGTTATTACCACGGATTTTGCCAAAACTTGCTCCGCACGGTCCCGAAACGTACGTTTTGTGAATGTTTCATAGAAATACACTGTTTTCGTTTTTTGGCGATGATTTGAGGTCAGTGCGACTATTTTGAGATCTGGTTATCTCAAAAGTGAGATTTTGCCAAAACTTGCTCCGCACGGCCCAAAAAGTACGTTTTGTGCATTTTTCATAGAATTTCACTGTTTTCGCTTGTTGGGGATGATTTGAGGTTATTGCCACGATTTTGAGATCTGGTGATCTCAAAAGTGAGATTTTAACAAAACTTGCTCTGCACGTCGCGAAACGTACGTTTTGTGCATTTTTCATAGAAATGCACTGTTTTCGCTCTTTGACGATGATTTGAGGTTATTACCACGATTTTGCCAAAACTTGCTCCGCACGGTCCGAAACGTACGTTTTGTAAATGTTTCATAGAAATACACTGTTTTCGTTTTTTGGCGATGATTTGAGGTCAGTACGACTATTTTGAGATCTGGTTATCTCAAAAGTGAGATTTTGCCAAAACTTGCTCCGCACGTCCCGAAACGGACGTTTTGTGCAGTTTTCATAGAAATGCACTGTTTTCGTTTTTTGAAGACTTAGATTGTGAAGAAAATATAATCATTGACTCTAAGCTGGATAAGAAAAGTGGCGTTATGGTACCTAGAAAAATGGTTATAGACAATATTGAATGTTTACAAAATGAATTGGACCTTGTCGACGTTTGGAGAATTAAAAATCCACAATCTAGAAGTTAAACTTGTAGCCAAAAATCTCCATCAATTTTCTGTCGTTTAGATTACTGGCGGATATCAAACAACTTACAGGATTTTGTAAATACAACCGATATCATTCCAGCTATAAAAACTGATCATGCAGCAATTGAGTTGAATTTAACCGACTCCAATCAAAACTTAAAGGGGCCCGGCTTCTGGAAAATGAACGTCTCCCTTCTTGAAGATCCGAATTATTTGGAAGAATTAAAACAAAATATTCCACTTTGGAAAACAACAGGAAGCGAGAATTTATCAGACAAAAGGTGCATCTGGGATTGGATTAAGTATAACATTCGGAACCATGCTATTTTGTTCTCCAAAAAGAAAGCCAAAAAACGATCTGCAATGGAAAAAAACTTGCAACAAGTACAGGAGGAAGCAACTAAAAAATTCGAACAGGACCCTTCCGACTCTAACCCAACAACTCTAAATGAAGCAAAAGAAACTAGAAAGTTATTATGAGGAAAAAACAAGGGATGTAATTATTCGCGCAAGGGCACGATGGCACGAGCATGGCGAGAGAAGTACAAAATACTTTCTAAATTTATAGAAGCGTAATACGTCAAAAAACATATAAGAATACTATTAATAAGTGGTGCCATTACATCTGATCTTTTTGGGATACTGAACGAATAAAAACGTTTTTACCATAGCTTGTATCAATCAAACGTAACAGATGAGGATAAAGAAAATGGAAACGAATTTTTAAATAATTTGAATATACCAAGATTATCAGAAGAACAAAAACAATCTTGTGAAAGAGAAATATTTGTTGAAGAAATTACAGCCATTCTTAACAGTTTTGAGAGTAACAAATCTCCTGGTAATGATGGAATACTAATAGAATTTTACAAAAGTTGCTGGGAATTAATTTGTGATCCATTAATGGAATGTGTGAGGGAGTGTTTCAACCACGGCGAAATGTCTAGCTCTCAAAGAAAAGCAATTATTACTCTTATAGAAAAGCAACATAAAGATCGAACTCTCATTGAAAATTGGAGTCCAATCAATAATTTCAAAAGTGATTGCTTTAAGATTAAAGAAAGTTTTACCGAATATCATACATCATAATCAAACAGGTTATGTTGAAGATCGCTATTTTGGTGAGACTATTCGATCAATTTTCGATATAATGGAATTTACAGACAGTAGCAATATTCGAGGTATCTTGATTTCCATTGACTTTAAAAAAGCTTTCGACACTTTAGAATGGCATTATCTTGTCAGTTGCCTTGAGGCCTTTAGTTTTGTCCAAAAATTTTATAAATTGGCTCAAAATGTTTTATACAAATATTCAAAGCTGTGTAATAAATAATGGGAAGGCATCAGACTATTTTACTTTGGAAAGTGGTGTGAGGCAGGGTGATCCCTTGTCCCCCTACCGCTTTATCTTAGCTGTTGAAAGCTTGGCAATCTCCATTCGTCAAAATGTTGATATCAAAGAAATTAAAATAGGAAATTATGAAGCCAAGCTATTGCAATACGCAGACGATACCACAGCAACCCTGGCTGATAAAAATTCTGCAAAAACGCTATTTGAAGAACTAGAAGTATTTAAGAACTTCAGTGGGTTTATACTTATATACTTTACATCAATGCAAAACTTTTTAAAATTGGATATCTCCAGCATGACAAATGTACTTTCTGCAAGACTGAACATGAAAGATTATATCACTTTCTCTTTTACTGTCGACACTCACATATGTTGTGGAAAAATGTTGAACAGTATTATTTAACAATAACAAAGGGATTTCACGGGTTGCGTTTACGAGAGGTTATAATTGGAATAACGATGTCAAAATGTCCCTTGTTAAATTATCTGATATTAATTGGTAAATTGTATTTATGGGATTGCAGAAAGAAACAGGTACTTCCAAACATCGTACGGCCCCAAACGTGCGTTTTGTGCACTTTTCATAGAAATCGCATTGTTTTCCAGATTTGGCGATGATTTGAGGCCAGTACGAAGATTTTGAGATCTGGTGTGCGGAAAAGTGAGATTTCGACAAAAGTTGCTCCGCAAGGCCCCAAACGAGCGTTTTGTGCACTTTTCATAGAAATCGCGCTGTTTTCTCGATTTGGCGTAGATTTGAGAGTAGTACGACAATTTTGAGATCTGGTGTGCTCAAAAGTGAGATTTAGCCAAAATTTTCTCCGCATGGCAACAAACGTGGGAGTTGTGCACTTTTCATGGAAATGCCACTGTTTTCGCTTGGTGATGATTTGAGGCCATTACGACGATTTCGAGATCTGATTAGGTCAAAAGTGAGACTTTGCCAATATATGCTCAGCACGGCCCCAAACGTGCGTTTTGTGCACTTTTCATAAAAATGGCACTGTTTTCGCTTTTTGGCGATGATTTGAGGCCAATATGACGATTTTGAGATCTGGTGTGCGGAAAAGTGAGACTTTAAAATACACAACTTCGTTGGATAAAATGATCCTATAGTACAAAACAAAAGTAGTAGTTTGAAGATAAAGCTCAGGATTACAAGGATTGAAGTGGATTACAGTTTAGGTGAAATCAAAGTTGCCTTTGTTTGCCGGAGAGGCAGTGTCAATCGTGACATTTATCTGAAACCAAAATGCGTGCGTTATAAAGGCTCAGTCTATTTTGAGCTGCTTTACTTCGTATCATTTGCTTAGCTGAACGTTTGCAACATAGAAAACTAAATTGTTTGTTTCTCATAACCTATAAGATATTTGATGGCTCCTAGGAGAAAAATTACGGAGCCTCTTCGTCAATATTCGGGCATTTTCGGTTTTAGCCACCGCACTTCGTGAATACTCTTCGTAAATGCATAGTAATGATACCGTCCCGCCGAAATGGCAAAATGTCGCTTAACTTATTTCCACGTTATATCGCCAAATGGCACAAAATATACAACTTAGTTGGATAAAAAGATCCTATAGTACAAAACAAAAGTAGTAGTTTGAGATAAAGCGCAGGATTGCAAGGATTGAAGTGGATTACAGTTTAGCTGAAAATCAAAGTTGCCTTTGTTTGCTGGAGAAGCAGTGTGAATCGTGACATTTATCTGAAACCAAAATGCGTGCGTTATAACGGCTCAGTCTATTTTGAGCCGCTTTACTTTGTTGCATTTGCTTAGTCAACGTTTGTAACATAGAAAGCTAAAAGGTTTGCTTGTCATAACTTATGAGTCATTTCTTGGCTCCTAGGAGAAACATTACGGAGCCTCTTCGTCAATTGTTTCGGAATTTTCGATTTTAGCCGCCGCACTTCGTGAATACTCTTCGTATATGCATAGTAATGACTGACACTGTCCTGCCGAAATGGCAAAATTTCGCCCAACTTATTTCCACGTTATATCGCCAAAGGGCACAAAATATACAACTTGGTTGGGTAAACATATCCTATAGTACAAAATAAAAGTAGTAGTTTGGAGACAAAGCGCAGGATTGCAAGGATTGAAGTGGATTAAGATTTAGCTTGATATATAGTTGAATTTGTTTGCTGGAGAGGCAGTGTCAATCGTGACATTTATCTGAAACCAAAATGCGTGCGTTATAACCGCTCAGTCTATTTTTAGCTGATTTACTTCGTTCCATTTGCTTAGTCAATGTTTGTAAGGTAGAAAGCTAAATGGTTTGCTTGTCATAACTTATGAGTCATTTCTTGGCTCCTACGAGAAACATTACGGAGTCTCTTTGTCAATATTACGGGCATTTTCGGTTTCAGTCGTCGCACTTCGTGAATACTCTTCGTAAATGCATACTGATGACACTGTCCCGCCGAAATCGCAAAATGTCGCTTAACTTATTTCCACGTTAAATCGCCAAATGGCACAAAATATACAACTTAGTTGGATAAAAAGAACCTATGGTACAAAATAAAAGTAGTAGTTTGGAGAAAAAGCGCAGGATTGCAAGGATTGAAGTGGATAACAGTTAAGCTGGAAACCAAAGTTGCCTTCGTTTGCTGGGGAGGCAGTGTCAATCGTGACATTTATCTGAAACCAAAATGCGTGCGTTAAAACGGCTCAGACTATTTTGAGCTGAATTACTTCGTTCCATTTGCTTAGTCAATGGTTGTAAGGTAGAAAGCTAAATGGTTTGCTTGTCATAACTTATGAGTCATTTCTTGGCTCCTAGGAGAAACATTACGGAGCCTCTTCGTCAATATTTCGGGCATTATCGGTTTTAGCCGTCGCACTTCGTGAATACTGATCGTAAATGCATAGTAATGACACTGTCCCGCCGAAATAGCAAAATATCGCGAAACTTATTTCCACGTTATATCGCCAAATGGCACAAAATATACAACTTAGTTGGATAAAAAGATCCTATAGTACAAAACAAAAGTAGTAGTTTAGAGATAAAGCGCAGGATTGCAAGGATTGAGGTGGATTACAGTTTAACTTGAAATCAAAGTTGCCTTTGTTTGCAGGAGAGGCAGTGTGAATCCTGACATTTATCTGGAATCACAATGCGTGCGTTATAACGGCTCAGTCTATTTTAAACTGCTTTAGTTCGTTGCCTTTGCTTAGCTAATGTTTGTCAGATCGACAAATAAATTGTTTGCTTATCATAACTTATGAGACATTTGTTGGCTCCTAAGAGAAACATTACGGAGCCTCTTCGTCAATTTTTCCGGAATTTTCGGTTTTAGCCACCGCACTTCGTGAATGCTCTTCGTAAATGCATAGTAATGACTGACACTATCCTGCCGAAATGGCAAAATTTCGCCCAACTTATTTCCACGTTTTTTCGCCAAAGGGCACAAAATATACAATTTAGTTGGATAAAAAGATCCTATAGTACAAACCAAAAGTAGTAGTTTGGAGATAAAGCGCAGGATTGCAAGGATTGAAGCGGATTCCAGTTTTCATCATCATCATCATCATCATCATCATCATCTTGTCTCATCGGGCCAGTAGTCGCATAAGGCCGTCACGCTTTCTGACCAATGCTCTCTGTTTCGGGCCGCTGCTTTCACCACATTCCAGCTTGTCCATCCCGCTCTCTCCCTCTCTTTTTCAACCGTCCTTTTCCATGTTGTCTTCTGTCTCCTCCTTGCTCTCCGTCCCTCGGGTGCCCACCCCAATGCTGTAAAACAATCATTCTCGTCTTCTTTCCTTAAGTACATGTCCTAGCCAATTCCACCTTCTCCGTCGTATCTCACAGCTGATGTTGTTGATGTCTGCCATCTCCACTACCCTGTTGTTAGATATTCTTTGTTGCCATCTGATCCTCAGAATCCTTCTCAGACATTGACATTGGAAACTGTTGAGCCTTCGTTCGTCGGCTTTTGTGATCTTCCAGGTTTCACAGCCATATAGCAGAACCGGTCGAACTAAGGTCTTGAATAGGCGTATCTTGGTTTTTCTTCCTATTCCTCTGGCTTTCCATACCTTCCCTAGCCTCTTAAATGCACCACGAGCCTTCTGTAGTCTGTTCTGATATCTTTACTGCCCCCACCCTCTTTGTCCACGGTAGCTCCTAAATATGAAAACTCCTCAACATCTTCAACCTCCTCACCATTCACCGCTATACTCTCCTTGTTGATAGCATATTCAGTCCTCAGTGTTTTGCACTTTCTTGCATTTAGCTTAAGGCCTACTCTAGCTGCTTCGTCTGTCAGTCTCCTAGTCTTCTCGTTCAAGTCATTAAACCTGGATGACAGCAAGGCGATATCGTCTGCGAAATCCAGGTCCTCCAATACTGTGGTGAAATTCCACCGTATCCCTCTTCTCTTGTCTGCTGTTGTCTTTCTCATGATCCAATCCAGAGCCAATAGGAACCAAACCCCGACATCACACATCCCTGTTTTACTCCGGACTTGATCTTAAACCAATCTGATGTTTCACTTCCATCAATAACTGTGCACTCGAAGTCCTCATATATGTCTGCAATCGCTCTCACCATTTTGCTTGGTATCCCATAACTCTTCATGATGTTCCATAAGCTTTCTCTGTGTACCGAATCGAAGGCTTTTTCAAAGTCCACAAAGTGAATGTACAAACCCGCCCTCCATTCATTTGCCTGCTCCATTCATGTTCCTTAATATAAAGATCTGTTCAGTTGTGCTTCTCTGCGCTCTAAACCCAGCCTGTTCCTTTCGAAGCTTCTTGTCCACACCTATCTTAATCCTCTCCAACATCATCCTACAGAATATCTTACTAATGACGGGTAGTAGGGTCACTCCTCTCCAATTGTTACAATCGCGTATATCACCTTTCTTAAATATCTTAACAATAAGTCCCTTCTTCCATACTTTCGGCCACCTCTCAGTTTCCCAAAGCCTGTTATAACATCTAGTTGGTCTACTTGCCGTACCTTCCAAGTCAGCTCTTAGTAGGTCTGGACCCACTCCATCTACTCCTGCTGCTTTGCCTGTCTTTGTGTTCTTCAGTGCGTTCTTAACTTCTTGGACTCTCTATCTTCCTAGGTCAATTTCCTCAAGATCGTCCGTTTATTCTCTACTATATTCTTGCACCGGATTTCTTGGATCATCCCTATTTAATATCTCACAAAAGTGCTCTACCCATCTCTGCAGTTTTTCTTGCGGTTCTGTCTTAAGTTCCCCTTGTTTGTTTTTCACACCTACTTCTTGCCTTTTCCGTTCCCCAACAATTGTTTTGGTTATGCTGTATAGCTCCCTACTTCTACCATTCTCGGCAGCCTTTTCTGCTGCTGCAGCCCTCTCTTCTAACCAATTCCTCTTATCTTCTCTAGCACTCTGTTTCACTTCCTTGTCTTTCGCACTATACTCCTTCCTCCATCTCTGTTTTAATCGTTCCGATCTAGCACCTTCCATTTTGAGTTTTACTACTTTCCTCTCTTTGACTTTTTGCCATGTTTTGTCTCCTATCCATGTCTTACTCTGCTTTTTTGTACTCCCGATAACTTTCTCTGCAGCATCTCTATACATCTCCAAGATCTTTTCATGTTCTTCCTCCGGATCTTCTATGTCTCCTAGGGCTTCAAACCTATTTTTTACCTCAATGTTTTACCTCCTCCTGATCTCTTCGCTTTGCAGCTTGCGTACGTGCAAACCTTACCCTTACCATCTTCCTCTTCTCAACTCGGGCTAACTTCAACCTTATTCTGGTTCTCAGAAGGTAATGGTCCGAGTACACATCTGCACCCCTCATCACTCTTGTGTCCAAGACAGATGTTCTCATGCGTCCATTCACCATAATGTGGTCAATCTGATTTACTGTCTTTCCGTCTGGTGACCTCCAGGTCAGCTTATGGATCTCTTTGTGAGGGAATATTGTTCCAGTTACAACTAGCCCATTTACACTACAAAAGTCACATAGTCTTTCCCCGTTGTCATTCATGACTCCGACACCAAACCTCCCCATTACCTCCTCCCTGTTAGTGTTGTTGCTTCCAACGTTTGCGTTTAGATCCCCCATCACCACAATTATGTCATGTCTACTGCAGCTTGAGATAGAATCTTGAAGTTGATTGTAAAATACATCCTTTTCCTCGTCCGCCGCTTCATTCGTTGGTGCATACGTTTGTATCACTGTCAGCTTTTTATATTTTGAGTAGAATCGTGCCTTGATAATTCTCTTGCTTATCGGCGTCCATTCCATTAGAGCTCTCTTGTTCCTTGCACTCATCATGATTGCCACTCCTCCCTGTCTAACTTCGTCATCTCCTGCATATACCACTTTTTCACCACCCTGCAGAGTTACTGAACCCATCCCATTCCATCTCGTCTCGCTTAAACCCAATATTTCGATTCCGTAATTCGCCATTTCTTTGGCCACTTGCGCCGTCCGTGTTGTTTCTGCCATAGTCCTTACATTCCAGCAACCAATGGTTGTCTGTTTCTTGGGGGCTACTATGGGGCCTATCGGCCTTTGGGCTTCCCGTCGGCTTTGACCCAAGAGCGTCATTGTTGTCCCAGTAGCAGTACCTCCAGGTTGCATTGTAACATTGTAAACGCTTCCGGTTTCTGTAACATTTAGTTTTTTTTACGGGGCAGGGTCGTTAGCCCTGCGCCCAACCCCCAACCTGGAGGGCCAGAGGATCACTCTTTGTCTGGTCTCTACCCTTTGACCTGTTCGGCATGGGTGGCCCTACCAGGAGTTCAAGCCTCCCGCCGACATAGCTCTAGGGGTCATTGAGACACACAAACTGCTCCACCACGATAAGGTGATGATCCCAATCGGAGCAGGGATTCCAGTTTTGCTTGATATGAAAGTTGCCTTTGTTTGCTGGATAGGCAGTGTTAATGGGGAAATTTATCTGAAATCAAATGCGTGCGTTAGAACGGCTCAGTCTATTTTGAGCCGCTTTACTTCGTTACATTTGCTTAGTTAATGTTTGTAAGATGGAAAAATAAATTGTTTGTTCGTCATAATTTATGAGACATTTGTTGGTTCGTAGGAGGAAAATTAGTGAGCCTCTTCGTCAATATTTCGGGTATTTTCGGTTTTAGCCGTCGCACTTCGTGAATACTCTTCGTAAATGCATCGTAATGATACCGTCCCGCCGAAATGGCAAAATGTCACTTAACTTATTTCCACGTTATATCGCCAAATGGCATAAAATATACAACTTAGTTGGATAAAAAGATCCTATAGTACAAAACAAAAGTAGTAGTTTAGAGATAAAGCGCAGGATTGCAAGGATTGAGGTGGATTACAGTTTAACTTGAAATCAAAGTTGCCTTTGTTTGCAGGAGAGGCAGAGTGAATCCTACATTTATCTGAAATCACAATGCGTGCGTTATAACGGCTCAGTCTATTTTGAGCTGCTTTAGTTCGTTGCATTTGCTTAGCTAATGTTTGTCTGATCGAAAAATAAATTGTTTGTTTATCATAAATTATGAGACATTTGTTGGCTCCTAGGAGAAAGATTACGGAGCCTCTTCGTCAATATTCGGCCATTTTCTGTTTTAGCCGCGGCACTTCGTGAATACTCTTCGTAAATGCATACTGATTTTTTTATTACAAATAGTAAATACAATGTTTTGCAATACAATGAAAAAAGAAAGCAAAAGAGAATAATAATTACGATACATATGCAAAAAGAGAAAAAATAATATATTAATTGAAAAAAAGTACAATATAGCTTAAAAGAATATATGTTAACTCATTGACGTCAGTCCCGGCCATAATTGGTCTTAGAAGACCAATAAGACTCAACTGCTTTATAAAATTGCAGCTTTCTCAATCGCGCGAACATTTTCAGTTGTGAGTATTGACTAGAAACTCTTTCAAATTGAGACACCCAATAAACATAAAAAAGTCGGCGATTTTCGCAGAATATCAGCGTTTGAATTTGGAGAAGAACAAAAATGACCGTTTTAAAACGTCATAGAAGAAGAACAAAAATTACCTTTTTGCTTCCAGTTTTTTCTAAATCGTCGTTGCAAACCCAAAAGTTAACATTCACAGCAAAAGTCAGGCCTAGTCCTACCTTAGAAATGATTTTTTATGCTCTTATTCGTTGTCCGGGTAAAGCTACAGCCTCTCGTTCTAGTGCATCCTTGCTTTGCCTCGATTTTCAACATCACGACCGCACTGCATAATGGGAAATAGCGATAATTTTTGACAGGGGTCGTTCCTTTCCCCACATATTCATATTTATACTAAGTCCCACAGCCACTCCGACCTACCACCGAAATTTGGCGCTTGTTGTGTTCTTCAGTGGTCGCAAATCCCAAAATATGCCGTGGTAGGTCATGAAATTCATCAGTAGTGGAGTCCCAAGGCTACTTCGTTTCGGAGCGGCCATTTTTTCAGTTCTACGAACAACAAGCCAAATTCGCAAACGAAGTACATCACCTTACTCGCTTCTTTGAGAAAGTGGACTCTTAGCTACTTTCACGCTTAATGATGCTCATCAGGCAGCTACTAAAGATAAAAAAATTGCTGTAAACTTACCAAAAATCGCATACAAACCATATTTGAGCCGCTATTATAGCTCAACGAAGCAAAAACACTACGTCATAATGACGTTTCTAGAAAACTCGAGCCTTCAGTTGTTTAGAACAGCAACACTTTCCATGGTAACCCCAAATATGGAGTCACGAAATCCTATGGATCGGTTATATGCAGAAAATCACTCAAAAACGTAAAAAGTCACTGACGACAATGACTTAAGGGAGTTGCACTAGCATTCACTTAGCCCATGTTTTTTTTAATTGCTCTAATCGGTTGGATTTAAAAGCTATGGTGCGTAGAATATCAATTTTGTTATCCAGGCGCAAAAGAAAACTGTCGAAGTCTAGGATGCCGCCGCGGACGCTTGTTGCAAAAAACATGATATTTGGCGACAATCAAACAGTAGTTATGAACTTTCCAATTGTTTGATTCTTTGTGCCAACAGTATAAAATAGTATTTTCAGATAAAGTCAGTTTTTCATTAAACTTTTCTCGCCACCAGTTAGAAAAAAAAGTCCAAAACGACGAGGATACACTGCAAGTAATTAACATGTGTCTTAGAGATTGATTTTCGAAGGTTACATAAAGGACAGACTTGCCAGATTTAGAAATCGCACTGTTTTGCCGATTTGGCGATGATTTGAGGCCAGTACGCCGATTTCGAGATCTGGTGTGCTCAAAAGTGAGATTTTGCTAAAACTTGCTCCGCACGGCCCCAAACCTGCGTTTCGTACACTTTTCATAGAAATCGCAGTGCCTTTCCTGATTTGGCGATGATTTGAGGCCAGTAGGAAAATTTTGAGATTTGGTGTGTGCTCAAAAGTGAGATTTTGCCAAAACTTGCTCCGCACGGCCCCAAACGTGCGTTTTGTGCACTTTTCATAGAAATCGCATGTCTCCATTTAGAATTTAGGTTTCAAAAAATGATGCCATCCAAGAATCAGGACCGCCATTTTAGAATTTTTCTCAAAGAAAACAATTATAAAAAATGGATAATTTATCCAAATCATCTGAAACTTGGTACAGAACATCGTAATAATCTGGAAATGTAGCACATCAAAGTACAAGTCCATATCTTTCTCCATTGAGCATTTAGGTTTCAAAAAATATGTTTTTTCCTAGCCATATTCAATGATGTCATAATGACGTCACAATGAGACATCGACACTGTCAATCTACTAACCTTATGATTTTGTACTATCTGCTAAATTTATAGTCTAAAGCGGTAATACTTTAGGAGTTATGATGGGGTACGTTTTAAGACATATCAGTGTCCGTACATGAAGCTGGTCATCAAAGCAGGGACAAGCCATGGAGCGGTGAGTACACGCTCTTTTGTACTCCGCATTTGTACGCTATTTAGACCTTTTTAAGACTATGCACGACCAAACCAACTATCAGAACTATGACATAAGGTCCTAGTGCTACTCTAGGAAACTGTTTTCCCCACCGAAAGTGTTTGCTTTTGCATAGACATAACCCTCCCCTCAAGAAATCACTTTATGGCTTTTAGAGACAAAGGACGAGGGTTTATCTATACGTTTATGATAGATGTACTGTAGTTGATACACCAGGAAAGGAACACTTTGGTATAAGTTTTGCGTGAATTCATCATTGTGCTTAGGAGTAATTAATAACTGAATAATTAACTAGCTGCGAATTTCAACCGTTAATAACATCGTCACATCTTGTGTTTATGGCAGTGTTTATATCAATGGAGTTAGATCCCAAACTGATCTAACCGTGTTGCTAAAGTCAAGGAAGCAGCTTTTAAAACGTGCGAGTTATTAACAGTTGAATTTTGTCCAATATGGCGGACCCAAAAGTGCGTTAAACATGCAAACGAGGCTATACTTTGAACGTTAATATCTCTGACGGGATTTTATCACACTTCCTCAAATTCGCAGGATATATACAACGTCTTTAATACTATTTGCCAATACAATCGACGTTATTATCGGCTCAACGGTTTCTTTCTAGCCTTGTTTACAAGTTTTTCAAACATGGAAAGGAGGCTACAATTTGATCGCTAATATCTCTGAGAGAATTACATCAAACAAATTCAAATTTACAGGATATATAGCATGACTAATACTATCTGCGAATACACTCGGTTTTAATATCGGCTCAACCTTATGCTTCTAGTTCAAACCCTCGAACACATGCGAAAACACCTCAACAGAAGCTAATATAATATAATATAATATGATATGATATGATATGATATGATATAATATAATATAATATAATATAATATAATATAATATAATATAATATAATATATAATATAATATAATATAATATAATATAATATAATATAATATAATATAATATAACGTAATGTAATGTAATGTAATGTAATGTAATGTAATGTAATGTAATATAATATAATATAATATATCATGCTTATAATGGTGACCAAGCAGTAAAGGATGTCTTAAAGGTACAAAGACAAAGAGTACCGTACAACTAGGACAAAGACGTTAACTTGAACACGTTTCGCTCCAATTATCGCCACAGTGCAGTTCTTTACCAAGCAGCGGATGCTTTGGGCCTTGAAATGCTACAAAGGTGCGCCAAACGGGCCTTGGGGTGCATGTCCTGGATCTCTCAGCAACGAGATATTGATGACCTAGCCTCGAAGGTGCTACAAAGGTTCGCCAAACGGGCCTTGGGGTGCATTTCGATGATCTCTCAGCAATGAGAGACTGATGAACAAGCCTCAAGAGCCCTTGACACTGACATTATATGGAATGTACAAGTTAACGCTAAACTGTTCGCCAGAAACGTTTCACTTAAACGAAGATCAAACAGGTGGCGATGCAGATAAGGACATTGAGAGAGACGAGGAAGAGAAGAAGTCCAGGAAACGAAAAGCCACACCAACAGAAAGTGAGAGCGACTACGAACCTGTAAAGAAGGCAAAGGAGAAAACAGCAAGTGCCCTTACAACAGACAGCGAGAGCGATTTCCAAGCGCCCGTAAAGAAAACGCAAAAGAAAGCAGCAAGTCCCCTGAAGAGCGATGACGAAGCGCCCATAAAATAAAAGAAAAAGAAAGCAGCAAGTCCCCTGAAGAGCGACAGCGAGCAGAAACGGGCCTTGGTGTGCATTTCGATGATCTCTCAGCAATGAGAGATTGATGACCAAGCCTCAAGAGCCCTTCACACTGAGACATTATATGGAATGTACAAGTTAACGCTAGACTGTTCGCCAGAAACGTTTCACTTAAACGAAGATCAAACAGGTGGCGATGCAGATAAGGACATTGAGAGAGACGAGGAAGAGAAGAAGTCCAGGAAAAGAAAAGCCACACCAACAGACAGTGAGAGCGACTACGAACCTGTAAAGAAGGCAAAGGAGAAAACAGCAAGTGCCCTTACAACAGACAGCGAGAGCGATTTCCAAGCGCCCGTAAAGAAAACGCAAAAGAAAGCAGCAAGTCCCCTGAAGAGCGACAGCGAGCAGAAGAAAAGAAAGCCATCATAAGGAGAGGATGTGTAGGATAACAGGCTGCTTCTTTTACGGCTACAACCTTCAACGTCATATACAAATCAGGAAGGGCGGCATAGAAGAGGAAGACATTCCCCGATTGACGTCGATGATTTGAGGCCAGTGCCACGATTTTGAGATCCCGTGTGTTCAAAAGTGAGATTTTGCCAAAACTTGCTCCGCACGGCCCCAAACGTGCGTTTTGTGCACTTTTCATAGAAAAGCACTGTTTTCGCTTTTTGGCGATGATTTGAGTCAAGCAGGATGATTTTCACATCATGGTGTGCTGAAAAGTGAGATTTTGCCAAAACTTGCTCCGCACGGTCACATACGTGCCTTTTGTGCATTTTTCATAGTAATGCACTGTTTTCGGTTTTTGGCGATGATTTGAGGTCATTACCACGATTTTGAGATCTGGTGATCTCAAAAGTGAGATTTTGCCAAACCTTGCTCCGCACGGTCCAAAACGTACGTTTTGTGCACTTTTCATAGAAAAGTACTGTTTTCGTTTTTTTCGGCGATGATTTGAGGTCAGTGCGTTGATTTTTCAGATCTAGTGAGCTCAAAAGTGAGATTTTGCCAAAACTTGCTCCGCACGGTCACATACGTGCGTTTTGTGCATTTTTCATAGTAATGCACTGTTTTCGGTTTTTGGCGATGATTTGAGGTCATTACCACGATTTTGAGATCTGGTGATCTCAAAAGTGAGATTTTGCCAAACCTTGCTCCGCACGGTCCAAAACGTACGTTTTGTGAACTTTTATAGAAAAGTACTGTTTTCGTTTTTTTGGCGATGATTTGAGGTCAGTGCGTTGATTTTTAGATCTAGTGAGCTCAAAAGTGAGATTTTGCCAAAACTTGCTCCACACGGCCGGAAACGTACCTTTTGTGCATTTTTCATAGAAATGCACTGTTTTTCGCTTTTTGGCGATGATTTGAGGTCATTACGACGATTTTGAGATCTCGTGATCTCAAAGTGAGATTTTGCCAAACCTTGCTCCCCACGGTCCAAAACGTACGTTTGTGCACTTTTCATAGAAAAGTACTGTTTTCGCTTTTTGACGATGATTTGAGGTCAGTGCGTTGATTTTGAGATCTAGTGAGCTCAAAAGTGACACACCAGGCGTGGTGGCATGGTGGAGGTTGGACGTGGATTTTGAGTAGGAGAAGTTTTTCCTTCTCCCTAATATCTAAATCAATGTTAATATTAATCTTGGAAATCAGAAGGGGCCCTACACCGCATCTATATGCAAGATCATAATCCCAAGAAAATAAAACGCGGCGATCGAAGCTCTACCGAAGACGATCTCAGCATCGCCAAGAAAGCCAACATGGCGTCCGAAAGTGAAAACGAATGTGCTGAAGACCTGGAAGGCGAACCGAGTTTATCTGAGATTAAAGGAATTTTAAATGACATCCAGCAGTCTATCAGCAGTATTTTAAAGGATAACATGACGCTAAAGGAGAATTTAGCTCAATTAAAGTCATCCTTTGGTTCCCAGGCAAGAGAAATCGACAAGTTGAAACAAGCGCTGGAAATAAGCAAGAAAGAAAACGAGACACTCAGAAATGAACTGGACGTTAGCAAGAGTTCGTTGGCTGAACAAATCAATGAAATAGAAAAGGTATACGATCAAATGGATGAATTAGAACAGTATTCGCGAAAAAATACGATCGAAATCCATGGAATCCCCGAGGATGCGTATGAATCAACTGAATATGCTGTCATGAAAGTTGCCGAGGCTTTGGCTATACCTCTTAATGGGAGCGAATAGAGATCTCTCATAAACTTAAACGCAAAGGTAATAGACCGATAATCGTGAAAATTTGTCAGTCACAAGATCAAGTCGCAACTCTATAAAGCGAGAACAAAATTAAAAATGTCAAAATGTCAGATTTATTTCCAAATTATTGTTCTTCAATTCAGAGCTCGGAACGAATATATATCAATGAAAACTTGACGCAGTTTAGGCGAAATCTGGTAAACGAAGCGAGTAAGTTAAAAATAAATCGTGGTGGACCTGTGTTAAGTCTCTGGACGATCGACGGCAAAATTTTCGTTAAAACTTCACCGGACGGCGCACCAGTGCGAATCTACTCGACCGGCGATCTCAGCGATCTCTGATATCATCCCAGGAAAGTATATGCAATTTATAGTGTTATAGTTAGTCATTTAAGGTTAAATTGAACAACGATAAGGCTACTTGGGGAGAAGGAAAACTCAGGTTAAATTTATATTTTAATCAGTATTCTAATCTTTGTATTCGACGTGCAGTGAAATTATTTTTCTTTTATTGTTTTTTAGTAATGTTGTATGATGTCGGTCAGTTTTCAGTGTACAATTGTTTCACTAAATGTTCGTGGGTTAAGAGATGCCAACAAGCGTAGAAGCATTTTCCTATATTTGAAAGATTTAAAAGCGCATTTTTATTTTTTGCAAGAAACTTATTCTTCCGTTAAAGATGAATTAATTTGGAAAAATGAATGGGGAGGTGAAATATTCTTCTCTCACGGATCTCAACATAGTAGAGGTGTTTGTATATTAATTGACAGATCAGTTAACGAGAAAGTGGAATGTACACATCGTGATTCCCAAGGGAGAATACTTCTTATCTCATTGACCTCTGCTGGTATGAAAGTGTCTCTTTGTAATATTTATGCACCTAATAACCACAGTGATCAATTGCTTTTTATTCAGGAACTAAATAACCTATTGATAGATAAATCAGAGTTGACATCATTAGTAGTTGGAGGTGATTGGAATTGCACTTTATATAAGAATGATAAAAAAGGAGGGGCACCCTGGAGGCCTACTAACTATAGAAACTGTATTTTAATAACAATGGATGCTCTTGACCTTCACGACATTTATAGAAAGCGCCATCCTAAACTTAATAAATATACGTATGCATCAAAGGCTTTGAATATTAAATCAAGGATAGACTTATTTCTTATTTCAAGTAACCTCACTAAATTTGTCAAAAAAGTGGATATAAAAACATCGATTGCTCCTGACCATAATACTTTATACCTAACTATGTCGTGGTCTAAAGCACCCTCACGCGGACCGGGTTTCTGGAAATTCAATAACGAACTTCTAAAAGACGATAATTTTATTGATAAAATCCGAGAGATGTATCCGACTCTTCGCGAAAAGTTAAATAACATACAAGATAAAGGGCTGTTTTGGGAATTGCTTAAGATGGAGCTGAGAACTTTCATCATTGGTTATTCCAAACGTAAAGCTATAACACAAAGAAAAAGGGAAAGCGAAATTAAGGAACGCCTTGAGGAATTAGATATAATAATTTGTAACAGTAATGATTTACAGAATGTTGATACGCATTTAAGGGATTATGAAGAACTTAAACAAGAACTTTTATCAATTTATGATAGTAAGAGTAAAGCGGCCATGTTTAGATCCAAATGTCGCTGGATCGAAAACGGAGAAAAAGCTAAAAATATTTCTTTAATTTAGAAAAGCGAAATTACAATAGGAAAACAGTCTTTGAATTAGAATCAGATGATGGAGTAACAATTACTGATGAAAAGGAAATTCTACTAGCCATCGAGACTTTTTATGAAAATTTGTACAGTTCCGATATAACTGACTCACAGTGCGACTTCTTAAACTTTAGCGCAAATGTTAACATCCCCAAATTGTCTGAAGACGAACGTGACGAAATGGAAGGCGCTTTGGAGTATGACGAATGTGAGAAAATCATCCGTTCCTTTGAGAAAGAAAAATCGCCTGGTGAAGACGGTTTTACTGTTGAATTTTATCAATCTTTTTTTGATTTGATAGGTCCGGATCTCGTGGCTAGCCTTAATTTTGGATATCATACAGGTAAATTGTCAATTTCACAGCGTAGAGGAACCATAACCCTTATTCCAAAAGAAGACGAATCTTTAACACTCCTGCAAAACTGGCGTCCGATTACACTACTAAACGTAGATTATAAAATCGCTTCAAAGGCTATTGCTAAGAGACTAGAACCGTTACTTCCTAAAATAGTTCACCCTGATCAAACTGGTTTTATAAAAGGTAGATATATAGGAGAAAATATCAGGTTAATTAGTGACATATTGGATATAACTTTAAAACAAAAACTTCCAGGCATTTTAATTTCTTTAGACTTTCGGAAAGCTTTTGACACACTAGAATGGCCCTTTATACATCGCGTATTAGAATGCTTCAATTTTGGAGAGAGCGTGAAGAGCTGGATAAAACTTTTCTATACTGACATTGAAACTGCAGTAATGAATAATGGATTTTCCACCAAGTGGTTCAAACCTTCACGAGGCGTTAGACAAGGCTGTCCCCTATCTCCTTATCTTTTTATCTTAGCGGCAGAAATGCTATCCAACAAAATACGCCAGAGCCCTGATGTGAGAGGAATTTGTATCTTTGGACAGGAAATAAAACTAAATCAATTTGCTGATGATACAAATTTCTTTTGCTCAGATCTAACTTCAGTAAAAAACGCGCTGAACTTTGTAAATGAGTTTGGCAGATGTTCCGGTTTAAAATTAAATTTGAAGAAGACAAAAGCCATGTGGCTCGGAAAATGGGCCCCAAACGATACAAAACCATTACAATTGAAATGGGTCAAAAGTCCCACTAAGATCTTAGGTACTTATATCTCGTATGATGAAACGGGCAACGACAACTTTAATTTTAATCTGAAAGTTCAGAAGTTGCAATCAAACTTAGATATGTGGAAGTCTAGGGCGTTAACTTTATACGGTAAGATATTGATTATTAAGTCCTTGGGAATTTCGCAGTTAATACATTCTTTCTCTAACACTTGTATCCCGAAGAGTATCCTCCAAATTGTAAAGGATAAGCTTTTTAAATTTCTATGGAACAACAAAAAGATAAAATTAAGCGTGAAGGAGTATATCAAAATTATGATAAAGGTGGTTTATGTATGGTGGATATTGATTTAACTGCGAAGTCTTTAAGATTAGGATGGATATCGAGATTACTGCAATCCGGTGAATCAAATTGGAGTGCTATTCCAATTATTATTTTAAGAAATGCGGTGGTCTTAACTTCCTCCTTAGGTGTAATTATGAACCTAAATACTTTGAGGATTTACCAAAGTTTTATATCGAAATGTTAAATTATTTCAAAGAGTTAAAATGTTTATACCAACATCAACAAGAACAAAATACTATCCTTTTTAACAACAAGAACATATTAATTGGAGGAAAGCCTATCTTTTATCGAGAATGGTTTTCCAAAGGTATAATCTCTATTGGACACCTTTTAAATGAAAACGGTAAATTTATGTCTTTTTCCGACTTCCAGACAAAATACGATTGTAGAACAAACTTCCTCCAATTTTATCAAATTATTAGTGCAATTCCTAGTCACCTTTTGATCTTAGCACAACAACAAATAGTCTCTCTACCAATCAACTGTATTAAAAATTCAACAATGTTCTCTTTGGACTCCACGACTCAAGTTGATCTAGGTAAGCTGAAACCAAAGGACTACTATCAACTCCTAAATAACAAAATTCATACTGCCTATCAAACTGGAACACAGAAATGGAATAAAACTTTCCCCCTCAATGAGGATGATTGGTGCCAGCTTTTTAAATCTATACCGAAACTGTGTCAAGAACAAAAATTACGAGAATTTCAATTTAAATTTATTCATCGGATCGTCGTTACCAGAAGGAAACTTTTTAAATTTCGTATCAAACCAGATAGTGACTGTATTTATTGTGGCGAGGAAGATTCTATAGAACACACCTTTAAAGACTGCTCTTTCACTAAATCATTTATTGAAAAAACTCTTGAATGGTTTAATAATACAAATAAATGTAATTTCACCCCAAGTGAAAAGGATATATTATTTGGAATTTTTATCAATAACACCAAAACTGGAGAACTGGTGAGAAGACTGAATTACACCTTCCTGTTCATGCGGTATTATATATATAGTGCGAAACTAGAAGAGAAAGCTATTTCTGTACAAGAATTCATGCGCAAAATTCTTCTAAAATATAAAATTGAAAAACTTCAGTTGTAGTTCAAATATTGTAAGTAATAGGCGATGTATTAATGTATTATTATTGTTGTTAGTCATTGTTAAATGTTACTCCCGTGATTGAAATGTAATTGTACGTATTGTATATAAGTAGAGTATTGTATTATAAGTAGTGTAAGCATTGCATTGTAAGTAGTGTGAGTATTGTATTGCACGTGTTGTAAGTAGAGTATCGTTAAGTAGTGTAAGCATTGTATTGTAAGTAGCGTAAATATTATATTGTAATTAATTATAAATGAGGAAATTAAAAATAAAAAAAAGTTTATTTAAAAAAAAAAAAAAAAAAAAAAAAAAAAAAAAAAAAAAAAAAAAAATCCTGCTTGACTCAAATCATCGCCAAAAAGCGAAAACAGTGCTTTTCTATGAAAAGTGCACAAAACGCACGTTTGGGGCCGTGCGGAGCAAGTTTTGGCAAAATCTCACTTTTGAACACACGGGATCTCAAAATCGTGGCACTGGCCTCAAATCATCGACGTCAAACGGGGAATGTCTTCCTCTTCTATGTCGCCCTTCCTGATTTGTATATGACGTTGAAGGTTGTAGCCGTAAAAGAAGCAGCCTGTTATCCTACACATCCTCTCCTTATGATGGCTTCTTTTCTTCTGCTCGCTGTCGCTCTTCAGGGGACTTGCTGCTTTTTTTGCGTTTTCTTTACGGGCGCTTGGAAATCGCTCTCGCTGTCTGTTGTAAGGGCACTTGCTGTTTTCTCCTTTGCCTTCTTTACAGGTTCGTAGTCGCTCTCACTTTCTGTTGGTGTGGCTTTTCGTTTCCTGGACTTCTTCTCTTCCTCGTCTCTCTCAATGTCCTTATCTGCATCGCCACCTGTTTGATCTTCGTTTAAGTGAAACGTTTCTGGCGAACAGTCTAGCGTTAACTTGTACATTCCATATAATGTCCCAGTGTCAAGGGAACTTGAGGCTTGGTCATCAGTCACTCATTGCTGAGAGATCATCGAAATGCACCCCAAGGCCCGTTTGGCGAACCTTTGTAGCACCTTCGAGGCTGGGTCATCAATATCTCGTTGCTGAGAGATCCAGGACATGCACCCCAAGGCCCGTTTGGCGCACCTTTGTAGCATTTCAAGGCCCAAAGCATCCGCTGCTTGGTAAAGAACTGCACTGTGGCGATAATTGGAGCGAAACGTGTTCAAGTTAACGTCTTTGTCCTAGTCTTTGTCTTTGTCTTTGTCTTTGTCTTTGCCTTTGTCTTTGTACCTTTAAGACATCCTTTACTGCTTGGTCACCATTATAAGCATGATATATTACATTACATTACATTACATTACATTACATTACATTACATTACATTACATTACATTACATTACATTACATTATTATTTATATTATATTATATTATATTAGCTTCTGTTGAGGTGTTTTCGCATGTGTTCGAGGTTTTGAACTAGAAGCATAAGGTTGAGCCGATATTAAAACCGAGTGTATTCGCAGATAGTATTAGTCATGCTATATATCCTGCAAATTTGAATTTGTTTGATGTAATTCTCTCAGAGATATTAACGATCAAATTGTAGCCTCCTTTCCATGTTTGAAAAACTTGTAAAAAGGCTAGAAACAAACCGTTGAGCCGATAATAACGTCGATTGTATTGGCAAATAGTATTAAAGACGTTGTATATATCCTGCGAATTTGAGGAAGTGTGATAAAATCCCGTCAGAGATATTAACGTTCAAAGTATAGAGTCGTTTGCATGTTTAACGCACTTTTGGGTCCGCCATATTGGACAAAATTCAACTGTAATAACTCGCACGTTTTAAAAGCTGTTTCCTTGACTTTAGCAACACGGTTAGATCAGTTTGGGATCTAACTCGATTGATATAAACACTGCCATAAACACAAGATCTGACGATGTTATTAACGGTTGAAATTTGCAGCTAATTAATTATTCAGTTATAAAT
>JAJGOT010001207.1:0-48975 GCA_022457155.1 Cladopsammia gracilis
AAACAACTTACAGGACTTTGTAAATACAACCGATCATTCCAGCTATAAAAACTGATCATGCAGCAATTGAGTTGAATTGAACCGACTCCAATCAAAACTTAAAGGGGCCCGGCTTCTGGAAAATGAACGTCTCTCTTCTTGAAGATCCGAATTATCTGGAAGAATTAAAACAAAATATTCCACTTTGGAAAACAACAGGAAGCGAGAATGTATCAGACAAAAGGTGCATCTGGGATTGGATTAAGTATAATATTCGGAACCATGGTGTTTTGTTCTCGAAAAAGAAAGCCAAAGAAAGATCTGCAATGGAAAAAAACTTACAACAAGTATACGAGGAAGCAACTAAAAAATTCGAACGGGACCCTTCCGACTCTAACCTAAATACTCTAAATGAAGCAAACGAAACTCTAGAAAGTTATTATGAGGAAAAAACAAGGGGTGTGTAATTATTCGCGCAAGGGCACGATGGCACGAGCATGGCGAGAGAAGTACAAAATACTTTCTAAATTTATGGAAGCGTAATCACGTCAAAAAACATATAAGAAAACTATTAATAAGTGGTGCCATTACATGTGATCCTTTTGGGATACTGAACGAATAAAAACGTTTTCACCATAGCTTTTACCAATCAAACGTAACAGATGAGGATAAAGTAAATGGAAACGAATTTTTTAATAATTTGAATATACAAAGATTATCAGGAGAGTTGAATTTAACCGACTCCAATCGAAACTTAAAGGGGCCCGGCTTCTGGAAAATGAACGTCTCTCTTCTGGAAGATCCGAATTATCTGAAAGAATTAAAACAAAATATTCCACTTTGGAAAACAACAGGAAGCGAGAATTTACCAGACAAAAGGTGCATCTGGGATTGGATTAAGTATAATATTCGGAACCATGCTATTTTGTTCTCGGAAAAAGAAAGCCAAAGAACGATCAGCAATGGAAAAAAACTTACAACAAGTATACGAGGAAGCAACTAAAAAATTCGAACAGGACCCTTCCGACTCTAACCTAAATACTCTAATGAAGCAAAAGAAACTCTAGAAAGTTATTATGAGGAAAAACAAGGGGTGTAATTATTCGCGCAAGGGCACGATGGCACGAGCATGGCGAGAGAAGTACAAAATATTTTCTAAATTTAGAGAGCGTAATCACGTCAAAAAACATATAAGAAATAAGTGGTGTCATTACATCTGATCCTTTTGGGATACTGAACGAACGAAAACGTTTTTACCATCGCTTGTACCAATCAAACATAACAGATGAGGATAAAGAAAATGGAAACGAATTTTTAAATAATTTGAATATACCAAGATTATCAGAAGAACAAAAACAATCTTGTGAAGGAGAAATATTTGTTGAAGAAATTACAGCCATTCTTAACATTTTTGAGAGTAACAAATCTCCTGGTAATGATGGAATACCAATAGAATTTAACAACAGTTGCTGGGAATTAATTTGTGATCCATTTATGGAAAGTGTGAGGGAGTGTTTCAACCACGGCGAAATGTCTAGCTCTCAAAGAAAAGCAATTATAACTCTTATAGAAAAGCAACATAAAGATCGAACTCTCATTGAAAATTGGAGGCCAATCTCTCTTATTAACGTGGATGCAAAAATAATTTCAAAACTTATTGCTTTAAGATTAAAGAAAGTTTTACCGAATATCATACATCATAAGCAAACAGGTTATGTTGAAGATCGCTATATTGGTGAGACTATTCGATCAATTTTCGATATAATGGAATTTACAGACAGTAAGAATATTCCAGGTATCTTGATTTTCATTGACTTTAAAAGAGCTTTCGACTCTTTAGAATGGCATTATCTTTTCAGTTGCGTTGAGGCGTTTAATTTTGGCCCCAATTTTATAAATTGGGTCAAAATGTTTTATATAAATATTCAAAGCTGTGTAATGAATAATGGAATGACATCAGACTATTTTACTTTAGAACGTGGTGTGAGGCAGGGTGATCCCTTGTCCCCCTACCTCTTTATCTTAGCTTTTGAAAGCTTGGCAATCTCCATTCGTCAAAATGTTGATATCAAAGGAATGAAAATAGGAAATTATGAAGCCAAGCTATTGCAATACGCAGACGATACCACAGCAACCCTGTTTGATGAAAATTCTGCAAAAACGCTATTTGAAGAACTAGAAGTATTTAAAAACTTCAGTGGGTTGGAGATAAATAGTTCTAAAACAGAAGGAATGTGGATTGGTTCGCTTTAAAGAAAAGACGAAAAACCGTTTGGTATTAAATGGCCAAGTGAACCCATTAAAGCTTTAGAACCTTTTTTACATATGACCTATCATTATTTTACGAAAAAAGCTTTCAAGAGAAGGTTGACAGCATAAAGCAGCTGACAAATACATGGTCATCAAGAGGACTGTCCATTCATGGTAAAGTAACTACAATCAAATCATTACTTATTCCAAAACTAGTTTTTATATCTTCGGTTCTTTCACCTCCAAGTAAAATCATCAAACAAGTAAATAGTTTGATTTCTCCTTATTATGGAATGGAAAGGATAAAGTAACAAGGCTCTCTTCTATAAATAGTTATGAAGACGGTGGCATTAAAATGACAGATATTGAAAGCTTGGTCAAAGCTGTACGATTAGCTTGGCTAAAACGTATTTTCAGCGATAACGAAAGTACGTGGAAATTCTACTTGTTACATGTCCTACGTAATGTTGGTGGTCTTTTGCTTTTTAAATGTAATTATGCAATGGACGATCTTTCAATTAACTCAGTTTTCTACAGAAAACTTTCAGACTGTTGCTTAGAATTTCGAAATCTCTTTTTAGCTAATAAAGAACGGCTCTGTATAATTTGGAATAACAAAGATATAAGAATAGATGGAAAACCAGTTTTTTATAAATCTTATTATGACTCGGGGATACATATCATTAAAGATCTCTTGTTCAATCTCGACAATATAGAATCCTTTAATGTAATTAATAACATAGTTGAGAAAGCTAATTTTCTTACATGGACAGGTCTTAGGCGCGCAATTCCCTCTTCTTTGAAAATAATAGAGTACACTACCTTATAGAAGAGTAAGAGTACCTACCTACACTATCTTAGGGTGTTCTGTAAATGACTGTCAATTTCTCTTTTATCAACATCATTAAGCATTAATACAAGCCTCATTCAGCAATTGCGCGGCTGTTTTTTGGCTGTAATGTATATAATCTGTGAAATCTTGAAAATTGTAAGTATGTCTGTTATGGCGGTTGTTTAGAATGTAATTTTTTTCTTTTTAAGTAGTTCTTGGTAATTAAAGTAAAAATAATAATAATAATAATAATAATAATAATAATAATAATAATAAACTGTTTTCGCCTTTTGGCGATGATTTGAGGCCAGTACGACGATTTTGAGATCTGGTGTGCTCAAAAGTGAGATTTTGCCAAAACTTGCTCCGCTCGGCCCCAAACGTGCGTTTTGTGCACTTTTCATAGAAATGCACTGTTTTCGTTTTTTGGCGATGATTTGAGGCCAGTACGACGACTTTGAGATCTGATGTGCTCAAAAGTGAGATTTTGCCAAAACTTGCTCCGCACGGCCCCAAACATACCTTTTGTGCTTTTTCATAGAAATGCACTGTTCTCGCTTTTTGGCGATGATTTAAGGCCTTGTTGTCAAAAGTGAGATTTTGACAAAACGTGCTGCGCATGGCTCCAAACGATCGTATTGTGCACTTTTCATAGAAATGCCACTGCTTTCCAGATTTGGCGATGATTTGAGGCAGGTACGACGATTTCCAGATCTGGTGTGCTCAAAACTGAGATTTTGCCAAAAGGTGCTCCGCACAGCCTGAAACGAACGTTTTGTGCACTTTTCATGGCAATGCCACTGATTTCGAGATTTTGTGGTGATTTGAGGCCAGAACGACGATTTTCAGATCTGGTGTGCTCCAAAGTCAGGTTACCAGAATTTGCCAAAACTTGCCAAAACTTGCTCCGCGCGGCCCCAAACGATCGTTTTGTGCACTTTTTATAGAAATTGCACTGTTTTCCAGATTTGGTAGTGATTTGAGGCTAGAACGACGTTTTCAGATCTGGTGTGCTCAAAATTGAGATTTTGCCAAAACTTGCTCCGAACGGCCCCAAACGTGCGTTTTGTGCACTTTTCATAGAAATGCACTGTTTTCGGTTTTTGGCGATGATTTGAGGCCAGTACGAAGATTTTGAGATCTTGTGTGCGGAAAAGTGAAATTTCGACAAAAGTTGCTCCGCACGGCCCCAAACGTGCGTTTTGTGCACTTTTCATAAGAATCGCGCTGTTTTCTCGATTTGGCGTAGATTTGAAAGTAGTACGACGATTTTGAGATCTAGTGCGTTCAAAAGTGAGATTTAGCCAAAACTTGCTCCGCACGGCAACAAACGTGGGATTTGTGCACTTTTCATGGAAATACCACTGTTTTCGCTTGGCGATGATTTGAGGCCATTACGACGATTTAAGATGGAAAAATAAATTGTTTGTTTGTCATAACTTATGAGACATTTGTTGGCTCCTAGGAGAAAATTACGGAGCTTCTTCGTCAATATTTCGGGCAGTTCCGGTCTTAGCCGTCGCACTTCGTGAATACTGCTCGTAAAAGCATATTGATGACAAAATAAAGAAGTCCAACATTCTTCAATGGGCAGGCCTTCGGCAGTCCATACCGTCATCGTTAAAATTTAAACATCTGTCCCCACCTATAACTTCTCCATCTTTCTTGATCGACAATGGTATATTTGATGCGATGATAAAGAAGTCGAAAGATTACTATAAGTTACTGGTTAGGAACAAAGCACAACTTCCTAACATTGTTAATAAGCTGCAAAATGATTTTCTTATCTCAACTGAACAATTAAGACTAGTTTTCAAATTACCCCATTGTGTTGCACTTGAATCTTATGTTAAAGCCTTCCAGTATAAAGTACTTAATTCAATTCTTTACACCAACACCAAGTTATACAAAATAGGTTTCAGAACGAATGATTTATGTACTTTCTGTCAAACCCAATCGGAATCGCTATATCACTTACTCTACTTATGCTCTCATTCCAAGAAGTTTTGGAATGATTTCGAATCCTATTGGTGCCTTCTCTCAAATCAGCAAGTTCACCTTACTCTACAAAATGTTTTGCTTGGAATAACAAATGTTACTAAAAGCCCTTTGCTTAGATTGCTAAACTACTTTATAATAATTGGGAAACTGTTTCTATGGGATTGTAGAAGAAATCAAATTCTTCCAAAGATTGAAGGATTCCGACACAAAATTGTAAGTAAATATGAAACGGAAAAATGCATAAGTAAGAAGGATTTTGTTAAAAAGAAATGGATACTTACCCCTTTTATTTCAGTTAATATAGTTGGTAATAAGTGATATAGCCGTAGAATGTATGTATTATCTAGTATATGTTTATCTGTTCACCCTATTGTCTGTATTGTTGTGTAATTTAAATGTCATATTGTATTGTTTTTTTGTTTGTCAATAATGGCAGAATAAAAAAAATGATGACAATGTCTCGCCGAAATGGCAAATTGTGGCTTAGCTTATTTCCACTTTATATCGCCAAATGGCACAAAATAAACAACTCGGTTGGATAAAAATATTCCATAGTATAAGACAAAAGAAGTAGTTTAGAGATAAAGCGCAGGATTGCAAGGATTGAAGTGCATTACAATTTTGCTGGAAATCAAAGTTGCCTTTGTTTGCTGTACAGGCAGCGTCAATTGTGGCATTTATCTCAAACCAAAATGCGTTCGTTCGTTATAACGGCTCAGTTTATTTTGAGCTTCTTTGCTTCGTTGCATTTGCTAAGTTAATGTTTGTAAGGTGGAAAAATAAATTGTTTGTTTGTCATAACTTATGAGTCATTTGTTGGCTCCTAGGAGAAAAATTACGGAGCCTCTTCGTTAATATTCGGGCATTTTCGGTTTTAGCCTCGGCACTTCGTGAATACTCTTCGTAAATGCATAGTAATGACACTGTCCCGCCGCAATGGCAAAGTGTCGCTTAACTTATTTCCCAGTTATATCGCAAAATGGCACAAAATGTACAACTTTGTTGGATATAAAGATCCTATACTACAAAATAAAAATAGAAGATTAGAGATAAAGGGTAGGATTGCAAGGATTTAAGTGGATTACAGTTTAGATGGAAATCAAAGTTGCCTTTGTTTGCTGTAGAGGCAGAGTCAATCGTCGCATTTATCTCAAACCAAAATGCGTGCGTTATAACGCCTCAGTTTATTTTGAGCTTCTTTACTTCGTTGCATTTGCTAAGTTAATGTTTGTAAGGTGGAAAAATAAATTGTTTGTTTGTCATAACTTAACAGTCATTTGTTGGCTCCTAGGAGAACAATCACGGAGCCTCTTCGTCAATATTTCGGGCATTTTCGGTTTTAGCCTCGCACTTCGTGAATACTCTTCGTACATGCATGCTAATGGCGCTGTTCCGCCGAAATGACAAAATGTCGCTTAGCTTATCTTCACGTTATATCGCCAAATGGCACAAAATATACAACTTGGTTGGATAAAAATATTCCATAGTACAAAATAAAAGTAGTCTTTTAGAGATAAAGCGCAGGATTTCAAGGATTGAAGTGGATTACAGTTTTGCTGGAAATCAAAGTTGCCTTTGTTTGCTGTAGAGGCAGTGTCGATCGTCGTATTTATCTGAAATCAAAATGCGTGCGTTATAACGGCTCAGTCTATATTTAGCTGCTTTACTTCGTTCCATTTGCTTAGACAATGTTTGTAACGTAGAAAACTAAATTGTTTGTTTGTCATAACTTAGGAGATATTTGTTGGCTCCTTTGCGAAAAATTACGAAGCCCCTTCGGTCATTTTTCGTTAATTTTCGGTTTTAGCCTCGCACTTCGTGAATACTCTTCGTAAATGCATATTGATGACAATGTCCCACCGAAATGGCAAAATGTTGCTTAGCTTATTTCCACTTTATATCGCCAAATGGCACAAAATATACAACTTGGTTGAATAAAAATATCTCAAAGTACAAAACAAAAGAAGTAGTTTATTGCTAAATCGCAAGATTGCAAGGATTGAAGTGGATTACAGTTTAGCTGGAAATTAAGGTTTTCTTTGTTTGCTGGAGAGGCAGTGTCAATCGTGACATTTATCTGAAACCAGAATGCGTACGTTATAACGGTTCAGTCTATTTTGAGCTGCTTTACTTCATTCCATTTGCTTAGTCAATGTTTTGTAAGATAGAAAGCTAAACGGTTTGCATGTCATAACTTATGAGTAAATTGTTGGCTCCCAGGAGAAAAATTACGGAGCCTCTTCGTCCATGTTTCGTTAATTTTCGGTTTTAGCCTCGCACTTCGTAAATACTCTTCGTAAATGCATACTAATGACACTGTTCCGCCAAAATGGCAATTTGTGGCTTAGCTTATTTCCACTTTACATCCCAAATGGCACAAAATAGACAACTTACTTGGATAAAAATATTCCATAGTACAAAATAAAAGTATTCTTTTAGAGATAAAGCGCAGGATTGCAAGGATTGAAGTGGATTACAGTTTTGCTGGAAATCAAAGTTGCCTTTGTTTGCTCTAGAGGCAGTGTCAATCCTCGCATTTATCTGAAACCAAAATGCGTTTGTTATAACGGCTCTGTCTATATTAAGCTGCTTTACTTCGTTGCATTTGCTAAGTTAATGTTTGTAAGATGGAAAAAATAAATTGTTTGTTTGTCATAACTTATGAGTCATTTATTGGCTCCTAGGAGAAACATTACGGAGCCTCTTCGTCAATATTAATTAGTTGTACATATTAAGTTAAACATAATTTAAATTTTTTTTGTCTTCATATTAAATTGTATTGTTTTTTATGTATTATTTAATATTTTCAATATTATTGTAGTTTATACCAGATGAAGAGCCACCTTTGTGGAAACGCTGATATTAAACCATTATTTTATTTATTGATTTATTTATTTCGGGAATTTTCGGTTTTAGCCATCGCACTTCGTGAATACTCTTCGTAAATGCATACTAATGACACTGTTCCGCCGAAGTGGCCAAATGTCGCGTAACTTATTTCCACGTTATATCGACAAATGGCACAAAATGTACAACTTGGTTGGATAAAAAGATCCTATAGTACAAAACAAATGTAGTCTTTTAGAGATAAAGCGTAGGATTGCAAAGATTGAAGTGGATTACAGTTTAGCTTGATATCAAAGTTGCCTTTGTTTGCAGGAGAGGCATTGTCAATCGTGACATTTATCTGAAAGCAAAATGCGTGCGTTTTAACGGCCCAGTCTATTTTGGGCCGCTTTACTTTGTTGCATTTGCTTAGCTAAAGTTTGTAAGATGGAAAAATCAATTGTTTGTTTGTTATAACTTATGAGAAATTTGTTCGCTCGTAGGAGAAAAAGTACGGAGCCTCTTCGTAAATATTTCGGGAATTTTCGGTTTTAGCCATTGCACTTCGTGAATAGTCTTCGTAAATGCATACTGATGAGATTGTCCGACCGAAATGGCAAAATGTCGCTATGGTTATTTCCACGTTATATCACCAAATGGCACAAAATATACAACTTACTTGGATAAAAAGATCCTATAGTACAAAACAAATGTAGTCTTTTAGAGATAAAGCGCAGGATTGCAAGGATTGAAGTGGATTACAGTTTTGCTGGAAATCAAAGTTGCCTTTGTTTGCTGTAGAGGCAGTGTCAATCGTCGCATTTATCTTAAACCAAAATGCGTGCGTTATAACGGCTCAGTTTATTTTGAGCTTCTTTACTTCGTTGCATTTGCTAAGTTAATGTTTGTAAGGTGGAAAAATAAATTGTTTGTTTGTCATAACTTAACAGTCATTTGTTGGCTCCTAGGAGAACAATCACGGAGCCTCTTCGTCAATATTTCGGGCATTTTCGGTTTTAGCCTCGCACTTCGTGAATACTCTTCGTACATGCATGCTAATGGCGCTGTTCCGCCGAAATGACAAAATGTCGCTTAGCTTATCTTCACGTTATATCGCCAAATGGCACAAAATATACAACTTGGTTGGATAAAAATATTCCATAGTACAAAATAAAAGTAGTCTTTTAGAGATAAAGCGCAGGATTTCAAGGATTGAAGTGGATTACAGTTTTGCTGGAAATCAAAGTTGCCTTTGTTTGCTGTAGAGGCAGTGTCGATCGTCGTATTTATCTGAAATCAAAATGCGTGCGTTATAACGGCTCAGTCTATATTTAGCTGCTTTACTTCGTTCCATTTGCTTAGACAATGTTTGTAACGTAGAAAACTAAATTGTTTGTTTGTCATAACTTAGGAGATATTTGTTGGCTCCTTTGCGAAAAATTACGAAGCCCCTTCGGTCATTTTTCGTTAATTTTCGGTTTTAGCCTCGCACTTCGTGAATACTCTTCGTAAATGCATATTGATGACAATGTCCCACCGAAATGGCAAAATGTTGCTTAGCTTATTTCCACTTTATATCGCCAAATGGCACAAAATATACAACTTGGTTGAATTAAAATATCTCAAAGTACAAAACAAAAGAAGTAGTTTATTGCTAAATCGCAAGATTGCAAGGATTGAAGTGGATTACAGTTTAGCTGGAAATTAAGGTTTTCTTTGTTTGCTGGAGAGGCAGTGTCAATCGTGACATTTATCTGAAACCAGAATGCGTACGTTATAACGGTTCAGTCTATTTTGAGCTGCTTTACTTCATTCCATTTGCTTAGTCAATGTTTTGTAAGATAGAAAGCTAAACGGTTTGCATGTCATAACTTATGAGTAAATTGTTGGCTCCCAGGAGAAAAATTACGGAGCCTCTTCGTCCATGTTTCGTTAATTTTCGGTTTTAGCCTCGCACTTCGTAAATACTCTTCGTAAATGCATACTAATGACACTGTTCCGCCAAAATGGCAATTTGTGGCTTAGCTTATTTCCACTTTACATCGCCAAATGGCAACTTGGTTGGATAAAAATATTCCATAGTACAAAATAAAAGTATTCTTTTAGAGATAAAGCGCAGGATTGCAAGGATTGAAGTGGATTACAGTTTAACTTGATATCAAAGTTGCCTTTGTTTGTAGGAGAGGCATTGTCAATCGTGACATTTATCTGAAATCAAAATTCGTGCGCTATAACGGCTCAGTCTATTTTGAGCCGCTTTACTTCGTTGCATTTGCTTAGCTAAGTGTGAAATAGGTTTTACTTCATGTAACTTAAAGTGAAAAGGAAAGGTCCGTTTGAGAGATGTTAACGAGTGTTAACCATTTGTTGGCTCCTAGGAGAAAAATTACGGAGCCTCTTCGTCAATATTTCGGGCATTTTCGGTTTTAGCCATCGCACTTCGTGAATACTCTTCGTACATGCATGCTAATGGCGCTGTTCCGCCGAAATGACAAAATGTTCGTTAGCTTATTTCCACGTTATATCGCCAAATGGCACAAAATATACAACTTGGTTGGATAAAAATATCTCAAAATACAAAAGAAAAGAAGTAGTTTATTGCTAAATCGCAGGATTGCAAGGATTCAAGAGGATAACAGTTTAGCTTGAAATGAAAGTTGCCTTTGTTTGCAGGAGAAGCAGTGTCAATCGTGACATTTACCTGAAACCAGAATGCGTACGTTATAACGGCTCAGTCTATTTGGAGCTGCTTTACTTCGTTCCATTTGCTTAGTCAATGTTTGTAAGATAAAAAGCTAAAATGTTTGCTTGTCATAACTTATGGGTCATTTGTTGGCTCCTTGGCGAAAAATTACGGAGCCTCTTCGGCAATTTTTCGTTAATTTTTCGGTTTTAGCCTCGCACTTCGTGAATACTCTTCCTAAATGCATATTGATGACAATGTCCCGCCGAAATGGCAAAGTGTCGCTTAACGTATTTCCAAGTTATATCGAAATAAGGTACAAAATATACAACTTTGTTGGATAAAAAGATCCTATAGTACAGAATAAAAATAGAAGATTAGAGATAAAGGGCAAGATTGCAAGGATTGAAGTGGATTACAGTTTAGATGGAAATCAAAGTTGCCTTGTTTGCTGGAGAGGCAGTGTTAATCAGGACATTTATCTGAAACCAGAATGCGTACGTTATAACGGCTCAGTCTATTTGGAGCTGCTTTACTTCGTTCCATTTGCTTAGTCAATGTTTGTAAGATAAAAAGCTAAAAGGTTTGCTTGTCATAACTTATGGGTCATTTGTTGGCTCCTTTGCGAAACATTACGAAGCCTCTTCGGCAATTTTTCGTTAATTTTTCGATTTTAGCCTCGCCTTCGTGAATACTCTTCGTAAATGCATATTGATGACAATGTCCCGCCGAAATGGCAAAATGTCGCTTAGCTTATTTCCACTATATATCGCCAAATGGCACAAAATATACAACTTAGTTGGATAAAAAGATCCTATGGTACAAAATAAAAGTAGTAGTTTGGAGATAAAGCGCAGGATTGCAAGGATTCAAGAAGATTACAGTTTAGCTTGAAATGAAAGTTGAATTTGTTTGCTGTAGAGGCAGTGTCTATGTCGCACTTATCTGAAACCAAAATGCGTTTGTTATAGCGGCTCTGTCTTTTTTAGCTGCTTTACTTCGTTGTATTTGGTAAGTTAATGTTTGTAAGATGGAAAAAATAAATTGTTTGTCAGAACTTATGAGTCATTTGTTGGCTCCTAGGAGAAAACTTACGGAGCCTCTTCGTCAATATTTCAGGCATTTTCTGTTTTAGCCATCGCACTTCGTGAATAGTCTTCGTAAATGCATACTGATGAGATTGTCCCACCGAAATGGCAAAATGTCGCTAAGCTTATTTCAACGTTATATCGCCAAATGGCACAAAATATACAAATTAGTTGGATAAAAAGATCCTATAGTACAAAATAAAAGTAGTGGTTTGGAGATAAAGCGCAGGAATGCAAGGATTCAAGAGGATTACAGTTTAGCTTGAAATGAAAGTTGCCTTTGTTTGCAGGAGAGGCAGTGTCAATCGTGACATTTATCTGAAACCAGAATGCGTACGTTATAACGGCTCAGTCTATTTTGTGCTGCTTTACTTCGTTCCATTTGCTTAGTCAATGTTTGTAAGATAGAAAGCTAAATGGTTTGCTTGTCATAACTTATGAGTCATTTGTTGGCTCCTAGGAGTAAAATTACGGAGCCTTTTCGGCCATTTTTCGGGAATTTTCGGTTTTAGCCTCGCACTTCTGTCCCGCCGCAATGGCAAAGTGTCGCTTAACTTATTTCCAAGTTATATCGGAAAATGGCACAAAAAATACAACTTTGTTGGATAAAAAATCCTATAGTACAAAATAAAAATAGAAGATTAGAGATAAAGGGCAGGATTGCAAGGATTGAAGTGGATTACAGTTTAGATGGAAATCAAAGTTGCCTTTGTTTGCTGGAGAGGCAGTGTCAATCAGGTATTATCTGAAACCAGAATGCGTACGTTATAACGGCTCAGTCTATTTTGAGCTGCTTTACTTCGTTCATTTGCTTAGACAACGTTTGTAACGTAGAAAACTAAATTGTTTGTTTGTCATAACTTAGCAGATATTTGTTGGCTCCTGAGAAAAATTACGAGCCCTTCGTCAATTTTCGGGCATTTCGTTTTAGCCGTCGCACGTCGTGAATACTCTTCGTAAATGCATAGATGACAATGTGATGGCAAAATGTCGCTTAGCTTATTTCCACTTCTATCGCCAAATGGCACAAAATATACAACTTGGTTGGATAAAATTTTCTCAAAGTACAAAAAAAAGAAGTAGTTTATTGCTAAATCGCAGGATTGCAAGGATTGAAGTGGATTACAGTTTAGCTGGAAATCAAGGTTTTCTTTGTTTGCTGGAGAGGCAGTGTCAATCGTGACATTTATCTGAAACCAGAATGCTACGTTATAACGGGTCTATTTGAGCTGCTTACTTCATTCCATTTGCTTAGTCAATGTTTTGTAAGATAGAAAGCTAAACGGTTTGCATGTCATAACTTATGAGTAAATTGTTGGCTCCCAGGAGAAAAATTTCGGAGCCTCTTTGTCAATGTTTCGTTAATTTTCGGTTTAGCCTCGCACTTCGTAAATACTCTTCGTAAATGCATACTAATGACACTGTTCGCCAAAATGGCAATTTGTGGCTTAGCTTATTTCCACTTTACATCGCCAAATGGCAACTTGGTTGGATAAAAATATTCCATAGTACAAAATAAAAGTATTCTTTTAGAGATAAAGCGCAGGATTGCAAGGATTGAAGTGGATTACAGTTTAACTTGATATCAAAGTTGCCTTTGTTTGTAGGAGAGGCATTGTCAATCGTGACATTTATCTGAAATCAAAATTCGTGCGCTATAACGGCTCAGTCTATTTTGAGCCGCTTTACTTCGTTGCATTTGCTTAGCTAAGTGTGAAATAGGTTTTACTTCATGTAACTTAAAGTGAAAAGGAAAGGTCCGTTTGAGAGATGTTAACGAGTGTTAACCATTTGTTGGCTCCTAGGAGAAAAATTACGGAGCCTCTTCGTCAATATTTCGGGCATTTTCGGTTTTAGCCATCGCACTTCGTGAATACTCTTCGTACATGCATGCTAATGGCGCTGTTCCGCCGAAATGACAAAATGTTCGTTAGCTTATTTCCACGTTATATCGCCAAATGGCACAAAATATACAACTTGGTTGGATAAAAATATCTCAAAATACAAAAGAAAAGAAGTAGTTTATTGCTAAATCGCAGGATTGCAAGGATTCAAGAGGATAACAGTTTAGCTTGAAATGAAAGTTGCCTTTGTTTGCAGGAGGAGCAGTGTCAATCGTGACATTTACCTGAAACCAGAATGCGTACGTTATAACGGCTCAGTCTATTTGGAGCTGCTTTACTTCGTTCCATTTGCTTAGTCAATGTTTGTAAGATAAAAAGCTAAAATGTTTGCTTGTCATAACTTATGGGTCATTTGTTGGCTCCTTGGCGAAAAATTACGGAGCCTCTTCCGCAATTTTTCGTTAATTTTTCGGTTTTAGCCTCGCACTTCGTGAATACTCTTCCTAAATGCATATTGATGACAATGTCCCGCCGAAATGGCAAAGTGTCGCTTAACGTATTTCCAAGTTATATCGAAATAAGGTACAAAATATACAACTTTGTTGGATAAAAAGATCCTATAGTACAGAATAAAAATAGAAGATTAGAGATAAAGGGCAAGATTGCAAGGATTGAAGTGGATTACAGTTTAGATGGAAATCAAAGTTGCCTTGTTTGCTGGAGAGGCAGTGTTAATCAGGACATTTATCTGAAACCAGAATGCGTACGTTATAACGGCTCAGTCTATTTGGAGCTGCTTTACTTCGTTCCATTTGCTTAGTCAATGTTTGTAAGATAAAAAGCTAAAAGGTTTGCTTGTCATAACTTATGGGTCATTTGTTGGCTCCTTTGCGAAACATTACGAAGCCTCTTCGGCAATTTTTCGTTAATTTTTCGATTTTAGCCTCGCGCTTCGTGAATACTCTTCGTAAATGCATATTGATGACAATGTCCCGCCGAAATGGCAAAATGTCGCTTGGCTTATTTCCACTATATATCGCCAAATGGCACAAAATATACAACTTAGTTGGATAAAAAGATCCTATGGTACAAAATAAAAGTAGTAGTTTGGAGATAAAGCGCAGGATTGCAAGGATTCAAGAAGATTACAGTTTAGCTTGAAATGAAAGTTGAATTTGTTTGCTGTAGAGGCAGTGTCTATGTCGCACTTATCTGAAACCAAAATGCGTTTGTTATAGCGGCTCTGTCTTTTTTAGCTGCTTTACTTCGTTGTATTTGGTAAGTTAATGTTTGTAAGATGGAAAAAATAAATTGTTTGTCAGAACTTATGAGTCATTTGTTGGCTCCTAGGAGAAAACTTACGGAGCCTCTTCGTCAATATTTCAGGCATTTTCTGTTTTAGCCATCGCACTTCGTGAATAGTCTTCGTAAATGCATACTGATGAGATTGTCCCACCGAAATGGCAAAATGTCGCTAAGCTTATTTCAACGTTATATCGCCAAATGGCACAAAATATACAAATTAGTTGGATAAAAAGATCCTATAGTACAAAATAAAAGTAGTGGTTTGGAGATAAAGCGCAGGAATGCAAGGATTCAAGAGGATTACAGTTTAGCTTGAAATGAAAGTTGCCTTTGTTGCAGGAGAGGCAGTGTCAATCGTGACATTTATCTGAAACCAGAATGCGTACGTTATAACGGCTCAGTCTATTTTGTGCTGCTTTACTTCGTTCCATTTGCTTAGTCAATGTTTGTAAGATAGAAAGCTAAATGGTTTGCTTGTCATAACTTATGAGTCATTTGTTGGCTCCTAGGAGTAAAATTACGGAGCCTTTTCGGCCATTTTTCGGAATTTTCGGTTTTAGCCTCGCACTTCTGTCCCGCCGCAATGGCAAAGTGTCGCTTAACTTATTTCCAAGTTATATCGGAAAATGGCACAAAAAATACAACTTTGTTGGATAAAAAATCCTATAGTACAAAAAAAATAGAAGATTAGAGATAAAGGCAGGATTGCAAGGATTGAAGTGGATTACAGTTTAGATGGAAATCAAAGTTGCCTTTGTGTTGCTGGAGAGGCAGTGTCAATCAGGACATGTATCTGAAACCAGAATGCGTACGTTTATAACGGCTCAGTCTATTTTGAGCTGCTTTACTTCGCTTCATTTGCTTAGACAACGTTTGTAACGTAGAAAACTAAATTGTTTGTTTGTCATAACTTAGCAGATATTTGTTGGCTCCTAGGAGAAAAATTACGGAGCCTCTTCGTCAAATTTCGGGCATTATCGCTTTTAGCCGTCGCACGTCGTGAATACTCTTCGTAAATGCATAGTAATGATGACAAAATGTCGCTTAGCTTATTTCCACGTTCTATCGCCAAATGGCACAAAATATACAACTTGGTTGGATAAACATTTTCTCAAAGTACAAAAGAAAAGAAGTAGTTTATTGCTAAATCGCAGGATTGCAAGGATTGAAGTGGATTACAGTTTAGCTGGAAATCAAGGTTTTCTTTGTTTGCTGGAGAGGCAGTGTCAATCGTGACATTTATCTGAAACCAGAATGCTACGTTATAACGGCTGCTTTACTTCATTCCATTTGCTTAGTCAATGTTTTGTAAGATAGAAGCTAAACGTTTGCATGTCATAACTTATGAGTAAATTGTTGGCTCCCAGGAGAAAAATTTCGGAGCCTCTTTGTCAATGTTTCGTTAATTTTCGGGTTTAGCCTCGCACTTCGTGAATACTCTTCGTAAATGCATGTTGATGACAATGTATCGCCGAAATGGCAATTTGTGGCTTAGCTTATTTCCACTTTACATCGCCAAATGGCACAAAATATACAACTTGGTTGGATAAAAATATCCATAGTACAAAATAAAAGTAGTCTTTTAGAGATAAAGCGCAGGATTGCAAGGATTGAAGTGTATTACAGTTTAGCTTGATATCAAAGTTGCCTTTGTTTGCAGGAGACATTGTCAATCGTGACATTTATCTGAAATCAAAATGCGTGCGTTTTAACGGCTGAGTCTATTTTGGGCCCTTTACTTTGTTGCATTTGCTTAGCTAATGTTTGTAAGATGGAAAAATCAATTGTTTTTTGTTATAACTTATGAGCAATTTGTTCGCTCCTAGGAGAAAAATTGCGGAGCCTCATGGGCCATTTTTTCGGGAATTTTCGGTTTTAGCCTCGCACTTCGTGAATACTCTTTGTAAATGCATAGTAATGACACTGTTCCGCCGTAGTGGCAAGTTGTGGCTAAGCTTATTTCCACTTTACATCGCCAAATGGCACAAAATATACAACTTGGTTGGCTAGAAAGATTCCATAGTACAAAATAAAATAGTCTTTTTAGGTGTCAAAATATTTTTTCCTAGCCATTTTCAATGATGTCATAACGACATCACAATGAGACATGGACACTGTCAATCTACTAACCTTATAATTTTGTACTATCTGCTAAATTTGAAGTCTAAAGCGGTAATACTTTAGGAGTTATGATGGGGTACGTTTTAAGACATATCAGTGTCCGTACATGAAGCTGGTCATCACAGCAGGGACAAGCCATGGAGCGGTGAGTACACGCTCTTTTGTGCTCCGCATTTGTACTCTATTTAGACCTTTTTAAGACTATGCACGACCAAACCAACTATCAGAACTATGACATAAGGACCTAGTGCTACTCTAGGAAACTATTTTCCCAACTGAAAGTGTTTGCTTTGCGTAGTCAGCAGTTTATGTTTAGATATTTAACCCTCCCCTCAGAAATCACTTTATGGCTTTTAGAGACAAAGGACGAGGGTTTATCTATACTTTTATGATAGATGTAGTTGATACAGCAGGAAAGGAACACTTTGGTGTAAGTTTTGCGTGAATTCATCATTGTGCTGAGGAGTAATTAATAACGGAATAATTAATTAGCTGCAAATTTCAGCCGTTAATAACATCGTCAGATCTTGTGTTTATGGCAGTGTTTATATCAATCGAGTTAGATCCCAAAGTGATCTAACCGTGTGGCTAAAGTCAAGGAAACAGCTTCTAAAACGTGCGAATTATTAACAGTTGAATTTTGTCCAATATGGCGGACCCAAAAGTGCGTCAAACATGCAAACGAGGCTATACTTTGAACGTTAATATCTCTGACGGGATTTATCACACTTCGTCAAATTCGCAGGATATATACAACGACTTTAATAGTATTTGCCAATACACTTGACGTATTATCGGCTCAACGGTTTGTTTCTAGCCTTGTTTACAAGTTTTTCAAACATGGACACGAGGCTACAATTTGATCGTTAATATCTCTGAGGGGATTACATCAAACAAATACAAATTTGCAGGATATATAGCATGACTTTAATACTATCTGCGAATACACGGTTTAAATATCGGCTCAACCTTATGCTTCTAGTTCAAAACCTCGTACACATGCGAAAACACCTCAACAGAAGCTAATATAATATAATATAATATGATATGATATGATAGATATGATATGATATGATATGACATGACATGACATGACATGACATGACATGATATGATATGTATGAGAATATGATATGATATGATATGATATGATATGATATGATATTGATATAATATAATATAATATCATGCTTGTAATGGTGACGAAGCAGCGAAGGATGTCTTGAAGGTAAAAAGACAGAGTACCGTACAACAAGGACAAAGACATTAACTGGAACACGTTTCGCTCCGATTATCGCCACTGTGCAGTTCTTTACCAAGCAGCGGATACTTTGGGCCTTGAAATGCTACAAAGGTGCGCCTAACGGGCCTTGGGGTGCATGTCCTGGATCTCTCATTAACGAGATATTGATGACCTAGCCTCGAGGGTGCTACAAAGGTGCGCCAAACGGGCCTTGGGGTTCATGTCGATGATCTCTCAGCAATGAGAGATTGATGACCAAGCCTCAAGAGCCCTTGACACTGAGACATTATATGGAATGTACAAGTTAACGCTAGACTGTGCGCCAGAAAATTTCACTTAAACGAAGATCAAACAGGTGGCGATGCAGATGAGGACATTGAGAGAGTCGAGGAAGAGAAGAAGTCCAGGAAAAGAAAAGCCACACCAACAGACAGTGAGAGCGACTACGAACCTGTAAAGCAGACAAAGGAGAAAACAGCAAGTGCCCTTGTAACAGACAGCGAGAGAGATTTCCAAGCGCCCGTAAAGAAAACGAAAAACAAAACAGCAAGTCCCCTGAGGAGCGATGACGAAGCGCCCGTAAAGAAAACGAGAAAGGAAAGCAGCAAGTCCCCTGAAGAGCGACAGCGAGCAGAAGAAAAGAAGCCATCATAACGAGAGGATGTGTAGGACAACAGGCTGCTTCTTCTACGGATACAACCTTCAACGTCATATACAGATGCACGTCAGAAAGGGCCGCATAGAAGAGGAAGACATTCCCCGTTTGATGTAGCTCATTGAGGCCAGTACGACGATTTTGAGATCCAGTGTGCTAAAAAGTGAGATTTTGCCAAAACTTGCTCCGCACTGCCCGAAACGTACGTTTTGTGCTCCTTTCATAGAATTGCACTGTTTTCGCATTTTTGCGATGATTTGAGGCCAGGACGACGATTTTGAGATCTGGTGAGCTCAAAGGTGTGATTTTGCAAAACTTTCTCCGCACGGCCCGAAACGCACGTTTTGTGCATTTTTTCATGGAAATGCACTGTTTTCGCTTTTTTGCGATGATTTGAGTCACGACGACGATTTTGAGATCTGGGAAGCTCAAAAGTGAGATTTTGGCAAAACTTGCATTTTTCATTGAAATGCACTGTTTTCGCATTTTTGCGATGGTTTGAGGCCAGGACGACGATTTTGAGATCTGGTGAGCTCAAAGGTGAGATTTTGCAAAACTTTCTCCGCACGGCCCGAAACGCACGTTTTGTGCATTTTTCTTGGAAATGCACTGTTTTCGCTTTTTTGCGATGATTTGAGGTCAGTACCACGATTTTGAGATCTGGTGTGCTCAAAAGTAAGATTTTGCAAAAACTTGCTCCGCACTGCCCGAAACGTACGTTTTGTGCTCCTTTCAGAAAAATGCACGGTTTTTCGCTTTTTGGCGATGATTTGAGACCAGTACGACGACTTTGAGATCCAGTGTGCTAAAAAGTGAGATTTTGCCAAAACTTGATCCGCACGGCCCGAAACGCCATTTTGTGAACTTTTCATAGAAATGCACCGTTTTCGCTTTTTGGCGATGATTTGAGGTCAGGACGACGATTTTGAGATCTGGTGAGCTCAAAAGTGAGATTTTGCCAAAAGTTGCTCCGCACTGCCCGAAACGTACGTTTTGTGCTCCTTTCAGAAAAATGCACGGTTTTCGCTTTTAGGCGACGATTTGAGACCAGTACGACGATTTTGAGATCCAGTGTGCTAAAAAGTGAGATTTTGCCAAAACTTGCTCCGCACGGTCCAAAACGCACGTTTTGTGCGCTTTTCATAGAAATGCACTGTTTTCGCTTTTTGGCGATGATTTGAGGTCAGGACGACGATTTTGAGATCTGGTGAGCTCAAAAGTGAGATTTTCCCAAAACTTGCTCCGCACGGCCCGAAACGTACGTTTTGTTCATCTTTCATGAAATGACTGTTTTCGCTTTTTTGCGATCATTTGAGGTCAGGACGACGATTTTGAGATCTGGTGAGCTCAAAGGTGAGATTTTGCAAAACTTGCTCCGAACGGCCCGAAACGTACGTTTTGTTCATTTTTCATAGAAATGCACTGTTTTCGCTTTTTGGCGATGATTTGAGACCAGAACGACGATTTTGAGATCTGGTGAGCTGAAAAGTGAGATTTGGCCAAAACTTGCTCCGCACGGCCTGAAACGTACGTTTTGTGCATTTTTCATAGAAATCGCTGTTGTCGTTTTTTTTTTTTTGGGATGATTTGAGGTCAGGACGACGATTTTGAGATCTGGTAAGCTCAAAAGTGAGATTTTGGCAAAACTTGCTCCGTACGGCCCGAAACGTACGTTTTGTGCATTTTTCATAGAAATCGCTATTGTCGTTTTTTTTGCGATGATTTGAGGTCAACAACGATTTTGAGATCTGGTAAGCTCAAAAGTGAGATTTTGGCAAAACTTGCTCCGTACGGCCCGAAACGTACGTTTTGTGCATTTTTCATAGAAATGCACTGTTTCGCTTTTTGGCGATGATTTGAGGTCAGTACGACGATTTTGAGATCTGGTGAGCTCAAAAGTGAGATTTTGCCAAAACTTGCTCCGTACGGCCGGAAACGTACGTTTTATGTATTTTTCATAGAAATGCACTGTTTTCGCGTTTTGGCGATGATTTGAGGCCAGTGCGACGATTTTGAGATCTAGTGTGCTCAAAAGTATGATTTTGCCAAAACTTGCACTGCACGGCCCCAAACGTGCGTTTTGTGCACTTTTTAAAAAAAGGTTTGTTTTCGCTTTTTGGCGATGATTTAAGACCAGTTCGACGATTTTGAGATCTGGTTAGCTCAAAAGTGAGATTTTGGCAAAACTTGCTCCGTACGGCCCGAAACGTACGTTTTGTGCATTTTTCATAGAAATGCACTGTTTTCGCTTTTTTGCAATGATTTGAGGTCAGGACGACGATTTTGAGATCTCGTGAGCTCAAAAGTGAGATTTTGGCAAAACTTGCTCTGCACGGCCGGAAACGTACGTTTTATGTATTTTTCATAGAAATGCACTGTTTTCGCGTTTTGGCGATGATTTGAGGCCTGTGCGACGATTTTGAGATCTGGTGTGCTCAAAAGTGAGATTTTACCAAAAGTTGCTCCGTATGGCCCGAAACGTACGTTTTATGCATTTTTCATAGAAATGCACTGTTTTTGCGTTTTGGCGATGGTTTGAGATCCGGTTAGCTCAAAAGTGAGATTTTGGCAAAACTTGCTCCGCACGGTCCCAAACGTGCGTTTTGTGCACTTTTTATAGAAATGCACTGTTGTCGCTTTTTGGTCACGATTTGAGGCCAGTAGGACGATTTCTAGATCCGGTGGCCTCAAAAGTGAGATTTGGCCAAAACGTGCTCCGCACGGCCCGAAACCTACGTTTGTGCATTTTTCATAAAAATGCACTGTTTTCGCTTTTCGCGATGATTTGAGGCCAGGACGACGATTTTGACATCTCGTTAACTCAAAAGTGACATTTTGCCAAAACATGCTCCGCACGGCCTGAAACGTACGTTTTGTGCATTTTTCATAGAAATGCACTGTTTTCGCTTTTTGGCGATGATTTGAGACCAGAACGACGATTTTGAGATCTGCTGTGCTCAAAAGTGAGATTTTGCCAAAACTTGCTCCGTACGGCCGGAAACGTACGTTTTTATGTATTTTTCATAGAAATGCACTGTTTTCGCGTTTTGGCGATGATTTGAGGCCAGTGCGACGATTTTGAGATCTAGTGTGCTCAAAAGTATGATTTTGCCAAAACTTGCACTGCACGGCCCCAAACGTGCGTTTTGTGCACTTTTTAAAACAAGGTTTGTTTTCGCTTTTTGGCGATGATTTGAGACCAGTTCGACGATTTTGAGATCTGGTTAGCTCAAAAGTGAGATTTTGCCAAAACTTGCTCTGCGCGACTCGAGACGCACGTTTTGTGCACTTTTCATAGAAATGCACTATTTTCGCTGTTTGGCGATGATTTGAGACCAGTTCGACGACTTTGAGATCTGGTTAGCTCAAAAGTGAGATTTTGGCAAAACTTGCTCCGAACGGCCCGAAACGTACGTTTTGTTCATTTTTCATAGAAATGCACTGTTTCGCTTTTTGGCGATGATTTGAGACCAGAACGACGATTTTGAGATCTGCTGTGCTCAAAAGTGAGATTTTGCCAAAACTTGCTCCGTACGGCCGGAAACGTACGTTTTTGTATTTTTCATAGAAATGCACTGTTTTCGCGTTTTGGCGATGATTTGAGGCCAGTGCGACGATTTTGAGATCTAGTGTGCTAAAAAGTGAGATTTTGCCAAAACTTCCTCCGCACGGCCCGAAACGTACGTTTTGTTCATTTTTCATAGAAATGCACTGTTTTCGCTTTTTGGCAATGATTTCAGACCAGAACGACGATTTTGAGATCTGGTGAGCTCAAAAGTGAGATTTTGCCAAAACTTGCTCTGCGCGACTCGAGACGCACGTTTTGTGCACTTTTCATAGAAATGCACTATTTTCGCTGTTTGGCGATGATTTGAGACCAGTTCGACGACTTTGAGATCTGGTTAGCTCAAAAGTGAGATTTTGGCAAAACTTGCTCCGAACGGCCCGAAACGTACGTTTTGTTCATTTTTCATAGAAATGCACTGTTTTCGCTTTTTGGCGATGATTTAATACCAGAACGACGTTTTTGAGATCTGGTTAGCTCAAAAGTGAGATTTGGCCAAAAGTTGCTCCGCACGGCCCGAAACGTACGTTTTGTGCACTTTTCATAAAAATGCACGGTTTTCGCTTTTTGGCGATGATTTAAGACCAGTACGACGATTTTGAGATCCAGTGTGCTAAAAAGTGAGATTTTGCCAAAACTTCCTCCGCACGGCCCGAAACGTACGTTTTGTGCATTATTCATAGAAATCGCTGTTGTCGTCATTTTTGCGATGATTTGAGGTCAGGACAACGATTTTGAGATCTGGTAAGCTCAAAAGTGAGATTTTGGCAAAACTTGCTCCGTACGGCCCGAAACGTACGTTTTGTGCATTTTTCATAGAAATGCACTGTTTTCGCTTTTTTGCAATGATTTGAGGTCAGGACGACGATTTTGAGATCTCGTGAGCTCAAAAGTGAGATTTTGGCAAAACTTGCTCTGCACGGCCCGAAACGTACGTTTTGTGCATTTTTCATAGAAATGCACTGTTTTCGCTTTTTTGCAATGTTTTGTGGTCAGGACGACGATTTTGAGATCTGGTGAGCTCAAAAGTGAGATTTAGGCAAAACCTGCTCTGCACGTCCCGAAACGTAAGTTTTGTGCATTTTTCATAGAAATGCACTGTTTTTGCTTTTTTGCAATGTTTTGTGGTCAGGACGACGATTTTGAGATCTGGTGAGCTCAAAAGTGAGATTTTGCCAAAACTTGCTCCGTACGGCCGGAAACGTACGTTTTATGTATTTTTCATAGAAATGCACTGTTTTCGCTTTTTTGCAATGTTTTGTGGTCAGGACGACGATTTTGAGATCTGGTGAGCTCAAAAGTGAGATTTTGGCAAAACTTCCTCTGCACCTCCGAAACGTAAGTTTTGTGCATTTTTCATAGAAATGTACTGTTTTCGCTTTTTGGCGATGATTTGAGACCAGAACGACGATTTTGAGATCTGCTGTGCTCAAAAGTGAGATTTTGCCAAAACTTGCTCCGTACGGCCGAAACGTACGTTTTGCATTTTTCATAGAAATGCACGGTTTTCGCTTTTAGGCGATGATTTAAGACCAGTACGACGATTTTGAGATCGTGTGCTCAAAAGTGAGATTTTGCCAAAACTTCCTCCGCAAGGCCCGAAACGTACGTTTTGTACATTTTTCATAGAAATACACTGTTTCGCTTTTTGCGATGATTTGAGGTCAGACGACGATTTTGAGATCTGGTGAGCTCAAAAGTGAGATTTTGCCAAAACGTGCTCCGCACGGTCCGAAACGCACGTTTTGTGCATTTTTCATAGAAATGCACTGTTTCCGCTTTTTTGCGATGATTTGAGGTCAGTACGACGATTTTGAGATCTGGTGAGCTCAAAAGTGAGATTTTGCCAAAACTTGCTCCGCTCGGCCCCAAACGTGCGTTTTGTGCGTTTTTCGTAGAAGTGCACTGTTAGTAGATAGAAAAGGCCGGTTCTGGCTCACAGCAGAAATACGCCCAAAAACTTACCCGCAATCAAGCATAAATACACCAAAAAATTACCCACCAACTCAACACATTCCCACTCTCCCAAATCAATGCACTAACTCAACACATTCCTACTTCCCTAAATCAATGCACATTATTCACTAGCAGAAATACGTTCAAAACAAATAACCCACTAACTCAACACATTCCTACTTCCCCAAATCAATGCACATTATTCACTAGCAGAAATACGTTCAAAACAAATTACCCACTAACTCAACACATTCCTACTCACTCCCACTCATTCTAACTACCCCCAACCAATGCACACTTTCATTAAGCAGAAATACGCCCACAATCAACTGGTGTGGATTTTCATTCCTTCATGGAAAAAAGAAAAGAAAAGAAAATGTCTGATTCCGAAGAAGAAGAAATTGATGGCACTCCTGAAATTATTCAAGAAACATATACAACAGGGCATTCTCACAAAAATCCCAGACTGGAACATTTCAAAAATATCATCCGCAAAAATCAGGGAAAGAACCACATTCCACTCAAAGATCTCGAATTTTATCAAAAAGAAATTCTTTCCCAAATTCCCCGTGACGAAGTCACAAGAAAAAAGGTCAGGGAGTTTGTCAAAGCTTCCAAATGGAAAAAAGTCAATGGCAACGATCATGAAATTTTCAATCACATAACAAATCGCGATGGGAATGATTATGAGCATCTTGAAAAGTTCCTCATTGATGATTTTAAATATTTTTCACTTGAATATGATGATCTTCATCTAAACAGAAAAAAGTTTCTTAATTTCAATCAAGTTCTTTTCTCCCTTCCGAAAAAGAATGGTTTTAGCCCCAATGAAGATGATTTCAAGCTTCTTGTTCTCCCATCAAAAAGGGTAGAACAAGAAAAAATAATCCAAACCATCTTCAAAAAAAAATTGGAAAGAAAATGGACCTTGAAAAAACATCTTCCGACGAAGACAGCGATCACGAATTTTGTTTAACTTGCTCCGAAGAAGAATCAATGAGCGAAGATGAATCCCCAACCACTTCAGATGAGGAATTCATTGTCACCACTTCCGACGAAGAGGAAGAGGAAACCATCTCCCAACTGATTGATGAAAATGAACAACTCATTGCAGAAAATGAAAAACTCAAGAAAAAACTCAAAACCCAATGAATATGACTGCCAACGCATTCATATTTCTTCAACATCACTCAATGGAATCCACGAATTGAATCTGTCATCATATCCTTTCCATTTTACAAGTGCTTCTCCACTCTCTTCATCTCGTTCTAACACTTCTTCAATCCGGAAGACATCTTGCTCGGTGCGTTGGAGTCCTTGTGTATAGAAGGAACCTGTCACTTCTTCTCCCAACAAGTCTTCCAGTTTATACGTCACTGGTTTCGTATGCATCACTTCCTTCACCACAAACACTTCTTCAGTCCAGTTGGGGGTGAAACCTTTATCGAAAACTTTTTGCTTGAACTTTGTGATTCTCACTCTGTCTCCAACTTTGAATTTTGCCACGCCACGTTTCACCCAGAGTTGGTCCTCAAAGAGATTTGCGAAAACTTGTCTCTCATTCTTTTTCAAACTTGCTTCCACTGGAGTCATGCCAATGCTTGAATGTTTGGTGTTGTTATAATTATCCACTATCTTTTCCAACCGATCAAAATAAACTGTGTTATTCCTAGCACTAAACATTTTCCAGATCCGGTTTTTGATTGTTCTGTTCCATCTTTCAACCACAGATGATTTTTCTTCATTTTGAGTTGAATAGAGTTCCACGTCATTTTCACCCATCAAAGTCTGAACAGTTTTGTTCCAAAACTCTTTTCCTTTGTCAACCCAAATCATCTTTGGTTTTCGTTCCTTGAAGATGTTCTCAAACGCATCAGCAACTGACTCTCCTCGTTTATTCATCAAGGGGCGGATCCATCCATATTTGGAGAAGACATCGATAACCATCAACAAATATCGAATGTCTTCATTCCATTCAGCATATTTTCCCATTTCAACCAAATCTGCTGCCCATATTTCATCAATCCCTTTCACAAACACTCTTCGCTTTGGAAACTTTCTTCTGACTGGTTTGTGTAACTCATTTGCTAGATTTTGAGCCCAGTCGTCACTCAAAATCTCTTCCCGTTTTTTGGCACACCCAATCCAAGTTTTTGTTTCGTGTTGATCAGAAATCTTGCTGTTTGTCCCCATTTAGGCATTTCACCATACGGAATCTTATCCAATGCAGCAACCATTTGCCTATCGCAATCACCTTTGTTTGTTTTCCCACTTTTAGTTCGATCGTAACAAATGTCGTGATAAGCAGAAATTTCATCCACTTTATTATACGGTTTATCTATCCATTGCAATACTTCTCCTGTATTAGGATCATATTTCAGCTGATCCTGCAAAGGATTGTAAGGTCCCATATATTTATACTGACCTGGAGTGAATCCAGCTTTTGGTCTTGGTAGTTTCCCTATCAATGCGTGGATATCCACAGCACCACCATCCAAATCTTTTCGGTCGGTCTTGTATTTTCTGTTTGGTCGGACGGCCACACTCAGTTGGTTCATCATATCAGACGCTGTTTTTACTAGAAATGGTTTTGTTTTTTCCAACGCAAAATCCACTGCTTTTTTCTGTGCTTTTTTATTTCGTAGCAATTCACTTGCCCCGAATCTTCCCATTTCAACTGTTTTCTTTCCCAACCAAGGCAAAGCATGTGCCATACCCGTCAAAGCCAGTTCACCAAAGCCCCCACCTTGTGAGGGCAGACTCAGTTTCCCCGTACGAAGCTTGTCTTTTTGATTCCACAGGAAGCGCAGTGACAGAAAAACATCTTTCTTCCATTTTTTGCAGTGAAATACCCAGATGGTTTCACGCACCCTGTCACGCGTTTCTCTTTCAGACAGTATGATTCCATTTTCATTCGAAATATTCTTTTATGAACGTTTCATTTTTCATGGGGTCTTTCAAATCAAATACAGCTAGACAATCATAGAAAGACCTGCTATGAATCTCATTCAAGAAATACAGACAATAATAACCGCATCTAACTGACTCTAAAGCTTGAATGGGATGCCCTCCATTGAAAATATACGGCTTCTTCAACTTCCGAGCATATTCCACAAACTCAATTGGAGGCGGCAGGCAAAATGAATCGAAATAATAAATTAGATCTTTCTGCACAAATGTTGCAACCCAATGCGTCCCATTCCCAATTGAATCATCCAGATTGATGATGCAACAACCGGTTCTATGAATATGATCCGTTGAGTCTCTTGAAAAGATTCCTTTGAACGCTGGAATTTTCAGAAACTTCACCCAGTCCATAAGATCAAAATTTGACAAGGGGATATCTTTCCAAGGAGGTTTCATTCCACTTCGCTCCACTCCGCTTCGCTGCTTCACAGAATTGCTCCTAGAACTGGGATGCTGTTGAATGGACTGTTGTCTCCTAATAGAAGTCCAGCTCCTTTCATTTGATTTTTTTCCTTTTCCACGCCATTCCCCAATGAATGGAGGAGGTATGAATGGATAAAGCTGAGCGGAGCGAAGAGCGAGCGAAGACCACCTGGTTTTGGAGCCACTTGCAATCCCGCAGCAGCTTTCCCAGGAACTTGCAATCCTGAGCCGAATAATTTCGATGCCAGCTCAATAGCCATCGGGATTCCTATCGCGGCTAGTGTTCCAAGAAGTCCACCATTAATTTGTCGCTGTGTGGGTTTGAAATTTATTCCACTGCCCAGCTTAAGTCCTCTTTTAACAGAATCTAATTGGCTTTTAGTTAACTCTTTGACTCTCCCAAGTTGCGGAAGAAAGTTGAATGGCACGGCAATACCTTTTCCGAATATTTTATCAATCCCCAAGCTCCCCAAAGCACTCAACGCTCCAGTCGCAAGATGCGGGGCAACTTTGAAACCCCCTTTGTTGCAAATGGAAGCAGCTTCGATCCCAGGGAAATCAATGAAGTCCAAAGGCTTCCACCCACAACTTTTCTGATTTGTGTTTTAGAGATTGACAATTCAACTCCCCGTCCCAAACTGATTGCTTTTTGAACTTTGTTTATTTGAGTCTTTGTCAACAACAGTTCATCTGACCCTTTCAATTCATTTCGCGAAAGTCTCAATGTTATGGAAGAGTTATTTTTCACAGCTTTTGCAAGCTTTGTTTTTTGCCCATCTGATAATTTCACACCATATGGAATATACGACGTCATTTCGATATTTTCAATATCGAAATAACTTTTAGGCTTTGATCAGAAGTTTGTTTGATGCTGTATACAACTCAATTTCTTTTTCATGCAACACCAAGGCGTTCAATGTGTACTGTGTTGCATTTGCTCCATTCAATTCGTATCGGAAAGTCAGAGACACAGCCCCATCTTTCACATCATCTTCTTGGTTTCGGAGATCGAAGTAAAGCATTCCATAAAGATTTTTGAAATTTGCTCGGGTAATCAATGGTCCGCTCAAAACGTCATTATAAGCGGAATTGAATGCCATCAAAGCTCGATAAAGCCTAGATTCCTCATCAGTTGTCATTTCCAATTGAGGGTAATAAATTGAGTTGTTCAACTCCAGTTGGGCTCGACTGAAGTGCCGGTTGTTTGCTCCAATGCTGAATGTCGTGAATTTGAAGATATCATGTGTCTGGCTATTGTAAGATGCTGTTGGAACAACCCAAATCAACACATGTCGCGGCCTTCGAAGCCCCGTGGAAATGCGGAAGTAGCTATTCACAGCTGCTGTTTCTGCTATTTCATGGTGTTCTTTCAAATATGTCCACTTTTTCGGTTTTAGATAATCTTCAAGATATTGTTTCAAGCCTTTTCCGTTGAAAATGATTTTAGGGCACCACAATCTGAGTTTAGTGACAATTACTTTGGAATCTGGCGCAGCGCCTTTTCTGGAAATCAGATTGTTGTCATTTTCAAGTGCCAACACAAGACTTGTCTTTATATTTGGGTGAAGGTTATTTTTGAAAGCCGCGAAATAACTGTATAAATTCAGAGGAATTGATATTTTGTTGATATTCGCGGCATCAGTCAGAATTTTTCGTCTGGCAAAACCTTCATTATAACGAGCCTGAGCTGGTCGCGCTTCGGTTGTTCCTGTATCTGTATCAGGATAGAAGAACTGATCTTGCCCAACTGAATCGGCATAGGTTTTCGTGTATTTCAAGAGCGTCAATGCATTCGCTGATTCATTTGCTCTTGAGTTGTTATAGATGGTTTGCCCATTGCATTCTACTTTGATTGATTTTATGAACGTCAGGCCATTCGTTGTCGTGCAATCCTGATTACCGTTATTTGGCCCCGCGGTTATTCCAGTTGCACTGTCAGCTGTTGTAACAAGCTGAAAGTCAACCTCCAGATATGCATTGTACCAATCAATTGGGTTTGCCTCTGAGGAATTATCGACGTTGAAGCGATAATCGCTTTTTGTCTGCCTGTTGTCATTTGCAATGTTGCTATTGAGTGGTGTTTCTAGATCATAATATGTATATTCGTATCTTTTTACGAATTCCGGGTTTCTAAAATTGGCTGCCATTTTATTATATAGTTTTTTCTTTTCAGAGGAGGTCGTTATAAACATCTTTCACATATTGGAAATCCACCTTTGGCTCACTTTGTTTTCTCAGAAGTTCCCCAATTTCTTTTCCTTTTGTTTCCGGGGCCACGCTCGGTTTCTTTGTTGTGAATTTATCATAAATTTTTTCACCAATGACTTGTCCAGTCTTTTCTCCAACTTTCTCTGCTCCTTTTTCAACTAATTTTTCTACCGCCTTTGAAGCTAATTTTGAAGCTGTTTTTCCTGTTAATTTAGCTGCGAGTTTCGATAAAACGTCAGGAAACCCGCCTCCACCCCACGTGTTTTCACCTGTATCAGGATCTCTTTCTCTTCTTTCATCCATTTTTAATTACCACAGTCAAAGAAATATCAATATCATTCAAATCAACTTCTCGGTCTTCATCATCAGTAATGTAGAAGGTGACCTCAGAAATATACGGAGAGTTTATTTGATGCCACAAGTAATTTATTGGCGGATGAATTTCAAATGGCAATGATCTGGTTTTAGTGTTGGTTGAGAACGTGTAAAGCACATTTGACCTTTTCCCGGAGATAATTGAATCGCTCAAAAGACTGCATCTGAGATAGAGATTGTCAACACTGTTTGATATATTTGGAAAATTCGTTCCGTAGCCACTAGCTGTCAGTTTAGCTGCATCAAATCCCAACAAGACGTGAAAGTTTCCACTGTTTGCAAAATCAATTTGAAAGTTATATTGAAGTTGAATGAAAACTTTGAAAGTGGTCAAATCAAACAACACATTTATACCAGTTTTTCCAATGCTTTTGTGAATGAATTCGTTGATGTCTTCATAGTCATAAATTCCTGCAGGAAAGGTTATTGTTTTCCATGTCTTGCCCTTGTCTTTTGAAATCACCAACTTGTTGTTGCCGTATTTAGGCCTGATATTATGCCAGCTTGCAGTCATGGAAAGATGATCCAAAGCCATATAGTGCGGTTTATTCTCTTCCAGTTGCAACTCTGGAGAAAACCGCGTTGTGAAATTCCCTGGTTTATTTTGTGGGTTTTGTTTTCTTGCATCAATTGATTTAAAGACAAGTACTCGATTTACATCCATTATTTTAAATACTTCTGATAAAGTTTTTCATGCATTGTTCTATCGATTGCTCCGATTCTCAAGAGTTCATCATTTATTTGGGAAAGATCATTCCTCAAGACAGGAGAATTGTTTCCAGCAGCCATTGAGCCAATCAAAATCTTCATCCGATCTGCCAGCTCTTCTGGCTTTTGATAGAAGACAACGCTGGATCCCACCATCCTTGATTTACCTGAGGATTTGTGAGGTGGCATATTTGATAGTGTGTTCAAATCGATGAAAATCCTCACGGCATTCAAGGAATAGTTCTTTTTCGGGTTGAATCTTTTTGTTAGCAGGTCAATGAGTGATTTATCCGCATCTGCTTGATAGACCAGTTTCCCACCCGCGTAGCCATCTAATTTCATTTCATTGAAAAGTTTGGGGACATCAATGAGGAGCCCACCATAGTGATCGTTTTGAATCTTGAAGGCATTTCTTTTTGGCTGTTTGTATTTTCGAACGCCCGTTCCTGTTTTTTTGTATTTCGGCAAAGCTTGAATCATCCTTATTGTGGATAGGTAGTTATCAAATATTGGTCTTTCGACGTTTCTTTGTTGTTCTAATTCTTTAACTTTCTTCTCTTTTTTCGTCGGGGTGAGCCCTTTTTTGTTTTTAACCCCAGTTATTTGGTCACTTGTCTTTTTTCTTACTTTCTTTGCTTGTTGCTCAATTTTGACTAAGTCCTCTTCTGATACATCAAGTAGCGCATTAGGTTCTGGTAAACCGATCGAATTGATGAAGATTAAGTCTTCCGCGGAAAATATATTGTTCGGACTAACGGTTAACAGTTTTTCTTTCTCTTTGCCCGTCGCCCCAAGCTCCTCTTCACCTTCTCTGCCGGGTATTTGAGCCATCTCTTGGATGCCTTGAACCAAAGCAAGTTGATTTTGCCGGAGTTGCTCAATCACTGCATCTTGTTTGGTATCTGTCTTCTTCTGTTGCTCAAGCAAGGGTTCTCTGAGGGTTTTGAAATAATCACTCATGACAACATCCCGCCCTTTTTCTCGGTCTTTCATTTCATTCTTCACCTCTGTGACTGCTTTCGCAATCTGATATCCCTGTAGTTCGCGTTCGGCAAACTTCTTTATTCTTTCAAGATCCATTTTAAGTGTTGAAACAACATTTATCTCCAAAGATAAATGTTGTTTCAACACTTAAAATGAAGATTCCAAATTATGATCGAAACGCGAGCGGAGCGAAGCCAGCGAACCGAAAGTACTGTGATTTCCTTGATGAAGATTTCCGAATGCTCATTGCGGGTCAAACCCGTTGCGGAAAAACAAACACGCTTATGCACATGTTGCGAAAACCTCTCGTCTTCTATGATAAAATTTATTTCTACTCTCCCAATCAACAGCAAGACAAAATCGTTGATCTACAAAAGTTGATGGAAGGTGTCAGCCAAAAAGTCCGGTATCCAGTTCTCGAAATTCTGGGGCCAGATGACATCATGAATACCTCAGATTATCCAAGCAACAATCGGAAAGTCGTCGTGTTTGATGACCTCATGAACTCATCCGATCGAATTCAAAAACAAATCGCCAATCATTGGACAGATGGAAGGCATCACGGAATCAGTCCAATTTATCTTTCCCAGTCCTATTATGATGTTCCACAAAAGATTCGTTTGAATTGTTCACACATGCTGCTTTATCCACCAGCAACAAAAACTCACCTCGATCTCATTGCAAAGGAGAATTTGATTGACTCCCATCTTTTCAGCAGATTGAACCCATTCGAATTCCTTTTCCTTGACAAAGAAAAGAGAAGCGTTGCTAAAAACTTTGATGAACCTGTTTAAAATGGGAATATTCAACAATATAGAACGATACACAGGTGTTGATATGAGGGAATACATAAAAAATTTCAACAAACAAGTTCAACAAGGCGGTTTGAAATTAGACGTCAACAATAATTATGATATCCAACAAAAACGACTGGCTAATGTTGCCGAAGGAGTTGACAATGATGACGCGATTACAAAACATCAAGTTGACACGCTTGCAACGCAGTTGCGGGCAGATTCACTTCAGGTTGATGGTTCCTCGCATATGACTGGGGATCTTGATCTCAGGGGACAGAAGTTGGTCAACCCCGGGGAAATAGAAATGAATCGCAAACTGATCACAAATCTGGAAACTGATGAAGACAATGATTTGTCAGCGGTGAATATGATCACTCTGAAAAAATTCCACCCTGATGCTCCTGAACCAACGCATGAAGTCACGAAGGATATTGATTTGAAGACGTTGTTTTCTGTCAAGAATGCCAAACAACAAGATTTCTCGTTTTATCGCACAAACTACAACACTCTAATGCCTTTCGAAGATATCCGGAACACGTTTCTCAGTCGCAAAGAAGAATTTCCGATGGAGGTTCAACTCGACATGAATCATCACAGCATCACTAACCTCAAAGACCCGAAGTTTGGGGGAGAAGCTGCAACTAAGAGTTATGTGGATGGGCAGACTGGAACAAAACTTTCCCTTTCAGGTGGAACAATGACTGGGGAGTTGAATATGAACACCTTTAAAATCACAAATCTGCCAACTCCAGAGGTAGGTGCTGATGCCGTTCCAAAACAATTTGTGGATGGTGCAATGAATCTGCAGAAGCAAGATCTGGAAGCCAAGATCACGAAATCCGCGGATGACTTGAAAACATTCGTGAATCAGTCTCATATCACGTCAACATCCCACCCGAAGGACGCATTCCGCTATCTGATGGAAGATGTGGATGAATCCAGTTCTGAGCATGATATGACAGTGACTGGAATAACGGATTTTTCAAGTTCACCGCATCTTTTCAATAAGAAGGCGTATGATTTGCAAATAACAAAAGACGACAGTAATCGACACTCTGGGAGACTTGGATTCAACATGTACCAACTTCCAGAGGGAGAATACACCGTGTGCATTGAATTCTTCCCCGCGTCAATGGATGGGGTTAGTGTTAATGTCGTGAGCACCAGCCTGAATATTAATCAACAATCAACAAAGAAGTTTTCCACTTATGCCAGATCCATCATCCACATGCATAAATGGAGGATCTCCCCACCTGAATATATCTATCTGGATCTGAAGTGGCAGGGAACCCCTGAATCAGCTGAAAAAGGAGATGCAAATCTGATCATATATGGTGTTGCTGGCTCACAGTCGGATGTTCCAAGTGCAGTCTTTGATGCTCCTTTTGTTTTCGAAGCAGGGAAGTCCGGCAGAGCCGAGATGGTCATGGAAACGGATTTAGATATGAATGGACACCAACTGCTTGGAACCAGAGTCGTTGTGGAAACCGGGGCTTATCGCTTTGCAACGAATCAGGTTTTTTTTCTATTTGTTGGGTCTAATTTTCTTTACTTCCCAATTAAAACAAAGCTGATTGAAGCCGGTATCTTTTATCAAGATCAGAAAAAAACACCAAGATTGGATCTTTCTTTGACAATGACTGTGAAAGGGCGGAAGCAAACGTTGACTTGGAATGGACGGCGTGGGCCAAGTTTCAAATATGATCTGGGAGATGGGGTTGCCATCCCAGCGATGACTTCATTCAATTTTTCTCCTCAAAGTGGGTTGAAGATTGACCCAAATGCTTGGGTCTTTCTTTCTCTTGTGTTTGTGATTTTTTGATTTTCCCACCCAAAATGAAGCGGAAACAAAGCATCTTTGGTTTCAACCACATCAACCCATGCATTGGGGAAGAAAAACTGACCGAGATCAAGCAACTCTTCCGATTCTATCACAAAAGATATTGGTGTTTGAAAAGAGCTCACAACATTTCAAGAGAATGAACCTGCTCGTGAATTTGACATCTTCCGCTCTTGTTGCGATTGGAACGATCGCGGGGGCAGCAACAATGAATCCCATCGTTTTGGGAGTGATTTCAGGTGCAGGATTGACATGGCGAAGTTCGCGTTCACCACCTATGAAAAAACACTGACTGAGTTGCGTTTTGCCTTGAGGAGTGGAAAATTTGATCGAAGTGAATTCCTTCCTGCAATGGAAGCGGTGGATGGAATTGTGATTGATTTGGGGTTGGATTTAAAGAGGTTTGAGAGAAAATATGATTTGCTGTTTGAATGATTCAGCAGAGCTGGATTCATCACCTTTGGTGAGGAATCAATCTTCATCCTCAAATGGAGCGATAAATCATCTTCAAATGACTCTGCATCGGATTCATCTTCACTCTCACCGTTCGCCTCACGCAGGCTGCGCCGCCGCTCCGCTTCCTCTTCCTCAATCGCAACTACCCCATAATCCTCCACAAGACGGGGCAATACCCAGTCGTAGGAGTATCTATAAGGATCCTCCATGCGAATGCCTTCCACAACATCACTATTATCAAATCCTGTGAGTATATTCATATCATGGCAGGCCTCAACACGATGCTTGCGTTCTTGCTCTGTAAGCCATGAATGATCCCATTCCTCATCCAACTTAAAATCAGCTTTCATTTCTTGAAAATGTTGGTCGAACTCAGCTAGTTTTTCAGCAGCTTTCTTATCGAACTCAGCGCGTTTTGCTTCTTTCAGTCGTTCTTCCTCCCAATGTGGTGGGTCTAAAGACTTATTAGCAGCCGCACATAATTGTGAATAGCTATCTTCGGGAATGATAGCTTTTTCAGACTCTTTTCGCTTCTCATAATCTTCACGGCGTTTCATCTCCTTCCACCTTTCGTGTGCTTCTTTCCTTCCAAAGAATTCGCGGCGAGATTCTAGAATGTCTCCACTATATTTCTGATTTGTCAACTCAAACGCTTCTCGCAGTTTTCTTTCCTTTGCATCAAACTTTTCACGCTTTTCCTTTTCACTTCTTGGGGCATGACGCCATTCCTTAAACATTTGTCGATTAAACTTAGCTGATCTTGGTTTGCTTTTCGTTTCTCTTGCATTGCTGTCTTATATTTTTCATATCTTATAAGTTCTTCGCGGTGATGCTTTTCTTGCAGTTGTTGTATCTTTTCTCGTCTTGTTAGCTCCAGTTTATTTGGTGGGAAAAAAAAATTAAAAAACTTTGAAAAAAAATAATCCCAAGTAAAATGGACCTGAAAGACTTGAAAATAAATGAAATCAAAACCGAAGCACCGACAATGAAAAACACCAACCATCCATTTGTGGAAATTCCTATCCGGTTCAAAGAACGACCTATCACCCTCCAACTGACCAAATGTTGTTTCAAAATATTTCAAAATGAAAACGGATTTTCCCTGGCGATCAACCTAGATCAATCTCCTCCTGAACTCAAAGAAAAGTTTCAAGAGATCCAAGAACAAATCAGAAAGTTAGCCATGGAAAACCAGCCTGCAGTTAGGAAACTGAATTGGCGATTTGGAAAATACTCAGCCAATGATTTCAACTTGATCAAAACGGATCGAAGTGAGATGGAAAAAGTTTGGGGAAAGTTGTGGACAACCACGAAAGGAAACATCTCTGTCCCATTCTCAAAATTCGGTGAAGGAGAAGTTGGAACAAGAAAGTCCGTTCGGTTTGATCCCCATGATCATATTGGAGAAAAACTGACAGGGCATGTGATCTTTCGAATTTCCCGCATCTTTTGTGGAAATTGCCAATCCATCACATGTTCAATCAATTCAGCTTTTGTGTCAAAATTCCATGGCAGCGCTTCAGCGTTTGATAACTTTGAAGATAATGAGGAGGAGTGGTAAGTTTTTCATTTCTTGGAAATGAAAAGATGGTTCAGCGGGGCCTTTTCCTGAGTTTTGCATGCAGTCGTTTTTGCCGCAAGTTGCCAATGAAGATTTGTAAGTCATGCCGCATCCATGTGATTTTGTGAGAAAGTTCTTGTGCGTCAAGGAAATGATTCTTCTTCTTGAGGACTTGGTTGAAGAAAACCGTTTGGGAGATGTTGAATTTTGCAAAGACATCCTCAATATTGAAAAAATCAACATCATCAATCTTTATAACTGGCCCCACATCAATCTCTTTCTGAATGTTGAAAACTTTGTTGTCGGATTTTCTTGTGAAAACTGGGTTGGTAATTTGCCTCTTAAGAACATTCACGATGCCTGAAGCTGAAATTCCGGTTGCAGCCGATGCTTCCCGATATGTGAAAACAACTTGCTTCTCTTTTCCTTCTTCTTGAATCGAAAACTTCATTTTATTTGGATTTTTATTTTTTCAAATAAAATGGTGACTTTGAAAGAGTTGAGATCGTTCGCGAAATGATCCGGGTTGCGCAGATGGTCCTGATTGAAAAAAGATGATTTGATTTTGTTTTTGGTTTAAAATCTTTGGTCGGGGGGAGGAAGAGGGGATCAACCAAAAATGAACAAAGCAGCTCGTTTGAGAATTCGGAAAAACAAAAATGTCAACCCCTTGGATGTTGAAAATGAACAAATTGATGTCCCTATTCTAGTTCCAGAACGAAGAACAATTCCTCCCAAAGAAATTCCTTCAGTCATTCAACAACAAACGGAAACGATTTCTGATTGGTTGAATTGGTTGGAAAATGCTCAGATTGTGAAGCAGCCTGATCCTGAGATTGATGACTTGAGAAGACGACTTGAAAGTTTGCGAACTATAGAAAGAGCTTCTGCCTTCAGGGATTTGCGAAAGAAATTATAATCCCAGGGCGACTGGGAGAACTGCCAAGACAATTCTTCCAAAGGGTGAGGCCGCAAATAGGAGCGCTTATTCGTCAACACACGATGACTAAAGTCAAACTAATTATGAATTGCCTGATGGCTAGAACAGTTTTGGCAACTGGGGAAGTGGTTGAAGAAGAAGCCAACTTTCACTCTCGGGTCATGACAAATCTTGAAGGAACTGACAAATTGGAAGCTGTTGACACGATGACTGACCGAGTAATGGAGAACATGGCGACTTTCCAAATGAGGGGATCCATTGGAGGTTTGTGAGAGTGAGAGAGTTGGTCATTCCCTTCGCAACCTTTCAACCTCTGCGTGGGAGTTCATGGATGAAACTTCCAGCAGGATTGAAGAATAAGAAAGCTGTGGTGAACATGAAGAATGAAGATGAGATGTGTTTCAAGTGGTGTGTGACAAGAGCCCTCAATCCAGTTGATAAAAATGCAGAAAGAATCTCAATCGAATTGAGAGAACAAAGCAGAGAGTTGGATTGGAATGGTTTGTCATTCCCAACACCTTTGAGTGACATTGGGAAGTTTGAAGGAAGGAATTTGGGACTGGCAGTGAATGTGTTTGGTTATGAAGGTGGAACTGTCTTTCCTTTGAGAATTTCTGAGAAAGCAGGACAAAACATTGACTTGTTGTGGTTAAAGAAGGTTGATGAGGATAGAAAGGAGAAAACGCATTTCTGTTGGATAAAGAACCTCAGTCGACTTCTCTCAAATCAAGTTTCAAATCATGAAAAAGCACTTGTGTTTTGCCGAAGGTGTTTGAATCACTTTCCCGATAATGATAAGTTGAAACGGCATGAAGAGTCTTGTTCCCAGTTTGAAGCAGTGAAGATTGTCATGCCAGCAGAAGGGAGTGTTGTGCAGTTCAAAAACTACCACCGAAAGATGAAATTTCCATTTGTGATATACGCTGATTTTGAAGCGAGACAACTTCCAATTTCTCTGTTCAGCCGCTAGGTGAGAACTCTTTCACAGAAAAGTTTCAAAAACACGTGGCTTGTTCATTTGCGTTTCATTTAGTGTGAGACTTTGTGAAGAGAGATCCTGTCTTGTTCCGAGCAGATAGTGATGAAGAGGATGTTGGGAAGAAGTTTGTTGAGGAATTGAGCCGGTTTGTGTTGGGTGTGCAAGAGGAGGTGAAATTCCCTAAGAGGATGATCTTTAGCCTAAAAGAACGAAAACAGTTTGAGGAAGCCAGCTGCTGTTGGATATGTGAAAAAGAATTTGCAGTGAATGATAAACGAGTTCGAGACCACTGCCATTTCACTGGGAAATTCAGAGGAGCAGCTCATGAATCTTGCAATCTAAATTTCAAGAAACCAAAGTTCACCCCGGTGATTTTCCACAACTTGAAAGGATATGACGCGCATCTCATTGTGAAGAGTTTGGGATTAAGTAAAGGGGATATCAGTTGCCTCCCAAATAATGAAGAGAAGTTCATTTCCTTCTCTAAGAAGCTAAAAATTGGGGAAATAGAACAAGGGGGGCTTAAACCACCTAAAATAATTTGGCATGAAATTCGGTTCTTGGATTCTGCTGCATTCATGGCAGCGCCTTTGGGAAAATTGGTGAAGAATCTAAGGGATGATGACTTCATTGAAACGAAAAAGGTGTTTGGGGAGAAGTGGGAGTTGTTCAAACGGAAAGGAATCTTCCCGTATGAGTGGCTGGATTCAGTGGAGAAATTTAAGGAGAAAGAACTCCCTGAAAAAGAGGCCTTCTATTCGACTTTGAATGATGAAGGGTGTGAGTGATGAAGACTTGGAACATGCAAAACTGGTTTGGGATGAGATGGGAATGGATAACATGGGAGACTTCCATGATGCCTATCTGAAGGCGGATGTCACTCTGTTAGCGGATGTCTTTCAAGAGTTCAGAAAAGTTTGCCGGACTCATTACAACTTAGATCCAGCTTGGTTCTTCACTTCACCCGGTTTAGCATGGGATGCTGCTTTGAAGGAAAGTGAAGTTGAACTGGAATTGTTGACAGACCAGAGATGCTGCTTTTCTTCGAGCGAGGAATTCGGGGAGGAGTTTCAACTATCTTCCACAGGAGAGCAAAGGCAAACAACAAGTTCATGGGTGATGACTTTGATGAAAACCAGCCGTCAAAGTATCTGGCTTATTGGGACGCGAATGGTTTGTATGCATGGGCAATGTCAAATCCATTGCCAGTTGGGAGCTTCCAGTGGATGAGTGAAGAAGAGTTGGAAAGATGGGGTGATGAAAGTTGCGTCCTGGAAGTGGATGTGGATATTCCCAAAGAGTTGCATGACCATTTCAATGACTTTCCACCGCTTCCAGAACGACTGATGATGGGAAAGACGGAGAAGCTGATTCCCAACTTGAGAAACAAGCGGAAAATGATTGTGCATCGCCGACTGCTGAAGCAAGCTTTGGAGTTGGGATGTGAGTTGAAGAAAGTAAGAAGAGGAGTGAAGTTCAGGGAAGAGTGCTGGTTGAAGTCATTCATTGACAAGAATGTCATCCTGCGACAACAGTCCAAAAATGCATTTGAGAAGGATTTCTTCAAGTTGATGAATAATGCGGTCTTTGGGAAAACGATGGAAAACATCAGGAAAAGGAAAGATGTGCAGTTAGTGTGTCAGGGAAAGAAATTCTGCAAGTTAGTCGCCAAACCAAACTTTGAGCATTTCACCATCTTTGATGAAAATCTTGTGGGAGTTCATATGAAACGGACTAAGATGACATTTGACAAGCCAGTATATGTAGGGCAGGCGATATTGGATGTCTCGAAGAGTTTGATGTATGACTTCCATTATGGATATGTGAAGAAAAAATGGGAAAAGGCTCAGTTGTGTTTCACCGATACAGATTCGTTGCTATATGAGATTGAGACGGATGATTTGTTTGTGGATATAGCAAAGGATGTGCCAAAGCATTTTGACACGTCAGAGTTTGATGAATCACATCCCAGAGTTGTTGACGGAACGATAACGCGAATGAACAAGAAAGTATTGGGTTTGATGAAGGATGAAGCTTGTGGGGGAGTAATTGAAGAGTTTGTGGGATTGAGAGCAAAGTGTTTTCCTTCAAAGTGCATGGCGGAAGTGGGACAAAGAAATGTAAGGGTGTGAAGAAACGCGTTGTGAAGAAAGGAATCACTCATGACGACTATGTTGACTGCCTGGAAACGAAGAACCCACAGATGAGGGTTATGAATTGCATACGAAGTTCAAAACATGAAATCTTCACACAGAGAATTAACAAGACAGCTTTGAGTGCTGATGATGATAAGAGATATGTGAAAGAAGATGGAATTAGCACATGGGCTTGGGGGCATTGGAGACTTGGAGAAACGAACAAGCGATGTGAGTGAAGTGAGTGAAAAAAATAAAGAAGTGATTCAAAAAATGAATCAAAGAAGCGGAGCGGAGCGAAGTGAAGAAGATAAAAGCAGCAAAGCTTGAAAAGAAATGAAATCAAGTTACCCGCTACTTAAAACTTAGAGAAGGAATAGAGCATGTTGAGTTATGGGCTTTGGTAAGAAAATTTCATGTGGAGAAAGATGTTCTGATAAATGAAATGAATGTGAAAGTTTATGTGAAAGGATTGACTAGATATGCAACCTTGTAATGAGTGAGAATTGTTTACCTTCAGATGGAGGTGAGTAGGAATGTGTTGAGTTAGTGGGTAATTTGTTTTGAACGTATTTCTGCTAGTGAATAATGTGCATTGATTTGGGGAAGTAGGAATATGTTGAGTTAGTGGGTAATTTCTTTTAAAGTATTTCTGCTAGTGAATAATGTACATTGATTTAGGGAAGTAGGAATGTGTTGAATTAGTGCATTGATTTGGGAGAGTGGGAATGTGTTGAGTTGGTGGGTAATTTTTTGGTGTATTTATGCTTGATTGAGGGTAAGTTTTTGGGCGTATTTCTGCTGTGAGCCAGAACCGGCCTTTTCTATCTACTACTGTTTTCGCTTTTTGGCGATGATTTGAGGTCAGTTTTTTTTTCGCTTTTTGAAGACTTAGATTGTGAAGAAAATATAATCATTGGAGGTGATTTTAACTGTCCTCTTGACTCTAAGCTGGATAAGAAAGGTGGCGTTATGGTACCTAGAAAAATGGTTATAGAGAATATTGAATGTTTCCAAAATGAATTGGGCCTTGTTGACGTTTGGAGAATTAAAAATCCACAATCCAGAAGTTACACTTGGAGCCAAAAATCTCCACCTATTTTCTGTCGTTTAGATTACTGGCTGATATCAAACAACTTACAGGATTTTGTAAATACAACCGATCATTCCAGCTATAAAAACTGATCATGCAGCAATTGAGTTGAATTGAACCGACTCCAATGACAACTTAAAGGGGCCGGCTTCTGGAAAATGAACGTCTCTCTTCTTGAAGATCCGAATTATCTGGAAGAATTAAAACAAAATATTCCACTTTGGAAAACAACAGGAAGCGAGAATGTATCAGACAAAAGGTGCATCTGGGATTGGATTAAGTATAATATTCGGAACCATGGTGTTTTGTTCTCGAAAAAGAAAGCCAAAGAAAGATCTGCAATGGAAAAAAACTTACAACAAGTATACGAGGAAGCAACTAAAAAATTCGAACAGGACCCTTCCGACTCTAACCTAAATACTCTAATGAAGCAAAAGAAACTCTAGAAAGTTATTATGAGGAAAAAAAAGGGTGTAATTATTCGCGCAATTGCACGATGGCACGAGCATGGCGAGAGAAGTACAAAATATTTTCTAAATTTAGAGAAGCGTAATCACGTCAAAAAACTTATAAGAAATAAGTGGTGTCATTACATGTGATCCTTTTGGGATACTGAACGAACGAAAACGTTTTTACCATCGCTTGTACCAATCAAACGTAACAGATGAGGATAAAGAAAATGGAAACGAATTTTTAAATAATTTGAATATACTAAGATTATCAGAAGAACAAAAACAATTTTGTGAAGGAGAAATATTTGTTGAAGAAATTACAGCCATTCTTAAAATTTTTGAGAGTAACAAATCTCCTGGTAATGATGGAATACCAATAGAATTTAACAACAGTTGCTAAGAATTAATTTGCGATCCATTTATGGAAAGTGTGAGGGAGTGTTTCAACCACGGCGAAATGTCTAGCTCTCAAAGAAAAGCAATTATAACTCTTATAGAAAAGCAACATAAAGATCGAACTCTCATTGAAAATTGGAGGCCAATCTCTCTTATTAACGTGGATGCAAAACTAATTTCAAAACTTGTTGCTTTAAGATTAAAGAAAGTTTTACCGAATATCATACATCATAAGCAAACAGGTTATGTTGAAGATCGCTATATTGGTGAGACTATTCGATCAATTTTCGATATAATGGAATTTACAGACAGTAAGAATATTCCAGGTATCTTGATTTTCATTGACTTTAAAAAAGTTTTCGACTCTTTAGAATGGCATTATCTTTTCAGTTGCCTTGAGGCGTTTAATTGTGGCCCCAAGTTTATAAATTGGGTCAAAATGTTTTATACAAATATTCAAAGCTGTGTAATGAATAATGGAATGACATCAGACTATTTTACTTTAGAATGTGGTGTGAGGCAGGGTGATCCCTTGTCCCCCTACCTCTTTATCTTAGCTGTTGAAAGCTTGGCAATCTCCATTCGTCAAAATGTTGATATCAAAGGAATTAAAATAGGAAATTATGAAGCCAAGCTATTGCAATACGCAGACGATACCACAGCAACCCTGTTTGATGAAAATTCTGCAAAAACGCTATTTGAAGAACTAGAAGTATTTAAAAACTTCAGTGGGTTGGAGATAAATAGTTCTAAAACAGAAGGAATGTGGATTGGTTCGCTTTAAAGAAAAGACGAAAAACCGTTTGGTATTAAATGGCCAAGTGAACCCATTAAAGCTTTAGGAACCTTTTTTACATATGACCTATCATTATTTTACGAAAAAAGCTTTCAAGAGAAGGTTGACAGCATAAAGCAGCTGACAAATACATGTTCATATAGAGGACTGCCCATTTATGGTAAAGTAACTATAATCAAATCATTACTTATTCCAAAACTAGTTTTTATATCTTCGGTTTTTTCACCTCCAAGTAAAATCATCAAACAAGTAAATAGTTTGATTTCTCCTTTTTATGGAATGGAAAGGATAAAGTAACAAGGCTCTCTTCTATAAATAGTTATGAAGACGGTGGCATTAAAATGACAGATATTGAAAGCTTGGTCAAAGCTGTACGATTAGCTTGGCTAAAACGTATTTTCAGCGATAATGAAGTCCGTGGAAATTCTACTTGTTACATGTCCTACGTAATGTTGGTGGTCTTTTGCTTTTTAAATGTAATTATGCAATGGACGATCTTTCAATTAACTCAGGTTTCTACAGAGAACTTTCAGACTGTTGCTTAGAATTTCGAAATCTCTTTTTAGCTAATAAAGAACGGCTCTGTAGAATTTGCATTAACAAAGATATAAGACTAGATGGAAAACCAGTTTTTTTAAATCTTATTATGACTCGGGGATACATATCATTAAAGATCTCTTGTTCAATCTCGACAATATAGAATCCTTTAATGTAATTAATAACATAGTTGAGAAAGCTAATTTTCTTACATGGACAGGTCTTAGGCGTGCAATTCCTTTTTCTTTGAAAATAATAGAGTACACTACCTTCACAGATAATACTTATTTTATAAAGGGAAATGAGATTTTTGATATAGTGGAAAGAAAACGAAAGACTGTTATTCTTTAATAATATCAAATAAAGCACAATTACCTAGTTATGCAAATAATTTAAAACATGATTTTGGCTTATCTGACGAAGACTTAAAAATTGCTTACAACCTTCCCCACTTAACAGCACAGGAGCCTTACGTTAAATCCTTTCAATATAAAGTTTTAAATTCAATACTTTACATCAATGCAAAACGTTTTAAAATTGGATATCTCCAGCATGACAAATGTACTTTCTGCAAGACTGAATATGAAACATTGTCACTTTCTCCTTTACCGTCGACACTCACATGTTGTGGAAAATGTTGAACAGTATTATTTAACAATAACAAAGGAATTTCACGGGTTGCGTTTACGAGAGGTTATAATTGGAATAACGATGTCAAAATGTCCCTTGTTAAATTATCTGATATTAATTGGTAAATTGTATTTATGGGATTGCAGAAAGAAACAGGTACTTCCAAACATCGAAGGTTTCAAATTTAAAGTAAGAATTAAATACCAAGTTCAAAAATATATTTCCACTAAGAATAATGAACTAGAAACCTTTTATGAAAAATGGCCAAAAGACGTTTCCCCCCTTTAATTACGTTCGTGTGTATGTTTGTGTGTGTTTTTGTTTTATCTTAGGGTGTTCTGTAAATAACTTTCAATTTCTCTTTTATCAACATAATTAAGCATTAATACAAGCCTCATTCAGCAATTGCGCGGCTGTGTTTGGCTGTAATGTATATAATCTGTGAAATCTTGACAATTGTAAGTATGTCTGTTATGGCAGTTGTTTAGAATGTAATTTTTTTCTTTATAAGTAGTTCTTGGTAATTAAAGTAAAAATATTGTAACAATAATAATAAAAAGAACTGTTTTTGCTTTTTGGCGATGATTTGAGGCCAGTACGACGATTTCGAGATCTGGTGTGCTCAAAAGTGAGATTTTCCAAAACTTGCTCCGCACGGCCCGAAACGTACGTTTTGTGCACTTTTCATAGAAATGCACTGTTTTCGCTTTTTTTGCGATGATTTGAGGTCAGTACGACGATTTTGAGATCTGGCGTGCTCAAAAGTAAGATTTTGCAAAAACTTGCTCCGCACTGCCCGAAACGTACGTTTTGTGCTCTTTTCATAAAAATGCACTGTTTTCGCTTTTTGGCGATGATTTGAGGTCAGGACGACGATTTTGAGATCTGGTGTGCTCAAAAGTGAGATTTTGCCAAAACTTGCTCCGTACGGCCCCAAACGTACGTTTTATGCATTTTTCATGGAAATGCACTGTTTTCGCGCTTTGGCGATGATTTGATGCCAGTGCGACGATTTTGAGATCTGGTGTGCTCAAAAGTATGATTTTGCCAAAACTTGCTCCGCACGGCTCCAAACGTGCGTTTTGTGCAGTTTTCATAGAAATGCTTTGTTTTGGCTTTTTGGAAATGATTTGAGACCAGTTCGACGATTTTGAGATCTGGTGAGCTCAAAAGTGAGATTTTGCCAAAACTTGCTCTGCACGACCCGAAACGCACGTTTTGTTCACTTTTCATAGAAATGCACTATTTTCGCTTTTTGGCGATGATTTGAGACCAGTTCGACGATTTTGAGATCTGTTTTTTTCAACGGTGAGATTTTGGTAAAACTTGCTCCGCACGGCCCGAAACGTACGTTTTGTGCATTTTTCATAGAAATGCACTGTTTGGCTTTTTGGCGATGATTTGAGGTCAGTACGACGATTTTGAGATCTGGTGAGCTCAAAAGTGAGATTTTGCCAAAACGTGGAGTCCGAAACGCACGTTTTGTGTATTTTTCATAGAAATGCACTGTTTTCGATTTTTTGCGATGATTTGAGGTCAGTACGACGATTTTGAGATGTGATGAGCTCAAAAGTGAGATTTTGCCAAAACTTGCTCCGCACGGCCCGAAACGTACGTTTTGTGCACTTTTCATAAAAATGTACGGTTTTCGCTTTTTGGCGATGATTTAAAACCAGTACGACGATTTTGAGATCTGGTTATTTCAAAAGTGAGATTTTGGCAAAACTTGCTCCGCACGGTCCGAAACGTACGTTTTGTGCATTTTTCATAGAAATGCACTGTTGTCGCTTTTTTGCGATGATTTGAGGTCAGGACAACGATTTTGAGATCTGGTGAGCCCAAAAGTGAGATTTTGCCAAAACTTGCTCCGCACAACCCGAAAGGCACATTTTGCGCACTTTTCATAGAAATGCACTGTTTGGCTTTTTGGCGATGATTTGAGGTCAGTACGACGATTTTGAGATCAGGTGAGCTCAAATGTGAGATTTTGCCAAAACGTGGAGTCCGAAACGCACGTTTTGTGCATTTTTCATAGAAATGCACTGTTTTCGATTTTTTGCGATGATTTGAGGTCAGTACGACGATTTTGAGATCTGGTGAGCTCAAAAGTGAGATTTTGCCAAAACTTGCTCCGCACGGCCGGAAACGTACGTTTTGTGCGTTTTTCGTAGAAGTACACTGTTTTCGCTTTTTGGCGATGATTTAAGGTCGGTTTTTTTTTCGCTTTTTGAAGACAGATTGTGAAGAAAATATAATCATTGGAGGTGATTTTAACTGTCGTCTTGACTCTAAGCTGGATAAGAAAGTAGGCGTTATGGTACCTAGAAAAATGGTTATAGACAATATTGAATGTTTCCAAAATGAATTGGGCCGCGTTGACGTTTGGAGAATTAAAAATCCGCAATCTAGAAGTTTCACTTGGAGCCAAAAATCTCCACCAATTTTCTGTCGTTTAGATTACTGGCTGATATCAAACAACTTACAGGACTTTGTAAATACAACCGATCATTCCAGCTATAAAAACTGATCATGCAGCAATTGAGTTGAATTGAACCGACTCCAATCAAAACTTAAAGGGGCCCGGCTTCTGGAAAATGAACGTCTCTCTTCTGGAAGATCCGAATTATCTGGAAGAATTAAAACAAAATATTCCACTTTGGAAAACAACAGGAAGCGAGAATTTATCAGACAAAAGGTGCATCTGGGATTGGATTAAGTATAATATTCGGAACCATGGTGTTTTGTTCTCGAAAAAGAAAGCCAAAGAAAGATCTGCAATGGAAAAAAACTTACAACAAGTATACGAGGAAGCAACTAAAAAATTCGAACGGGACCCTTCCGACTCTAACCTAAATACTCTAAATGAAGCAAACGAAACTCTAGAAAGTTATTATGAGGAAAAAACAAGGGTGTGTAATTATTCGCGCAAGGGCACGATGGCACGAGCATGGCGAGAGAAGTACAAAATACTTTCTAAATTTATGGAAGCGTAATCACGTCAAAAAACATATAAGAAAACTATTAATAAGTGGTGCCATTACATGTGATCCTTTTGGGATACTGAACGAATAAAAACGTTTTCACCATAGCTTTTACCAATCAAACGTAACAGATGAGGATAAAGTAAATGGAAACGAATTTTTTAATAATTTGAATATACAAAGATTATCAGGAGAGTTGAATTTAACCGACTCCAATCGAAACTTAAAGGGGCCCGGCTTCTGGAAAATGAACGTCTCTCTCTCTGGAAGATCCGAATTATCTGAAAGAATTAAAACAAAATATTCCACTTTGGAAAACAACAGGAAGCGAGAATTTACCAGACAAAAGGTGCATCTGGGATTGGATTAAGTATAATATTGGGAACCATGCTATTTTGTTCTCGGAAAAAGAAAGCCAAAGAACGATCAGCAATGGAAAAAAACTTACAACAAGTATACGAGGAAGCAACTAAAAAATTCGAACAGGACCCTTCCGACTCTAACCTAAATACTCTAATGAAGCAAAAGAAACTCTAGAAAGTTATTATGAGGAAAAAACAAGGGGTGTAATTATTCGCGCAAGGGCACGATGGCACGAGCATGGCGAGAGAAGTACAAAATATTTCTAAATTTAGAGAAGCGTAATCACGTCAAAAAACATATAAGAAATAAGTGGTGTCATTACATCTGATCCTTTTGGGATACTGAACGAACGAAAACGTTTTTACCATCGCTTGTACCAATCAAACATAACAGATGAGGATAAAGAAAATGGAAACGAATTTTTAAATAATTTGAATATACCAAGATTATCAGAAGAACAAAAACAATCTTGTGAAGGAGAAATATTTGTTGAAGAAATTACAGCCATTCTTAACATTTTTGAGAGTAACAAATCTCCTGGTAATGATGGAATACCAATAGAATTTAACAACAGTTGCTGGGAATTAATTTGTGATCCATTTATGGAAAGTGTGAGGAGTGTTTCAACCACGGCGAAATGTCTAGCTCTCAAAGAAAAGCAATTATAACTCTTATAGAAAAGCAACATAAAGATCGAACTCTCATTGAAAATTGGAGGCCAATCTCTCTTATTAACGTGGATGCAAAAATAATTTCAAAACTTATTGCTTTAAGATTAAAGAAAGTTTTACCGAATATCATACATCATAAGCAAACAGGTTATGTTGACGATCGCTATATTGGTGAGACTATTCGATCAATTTTCGATATAATGGAATTTACAGACAGTAAGAATATTCCAGGTATCTTGATTTTCATTGACTTTAAAAGAGCTTTCGACTCTTTAGAATGGCATTATCTTTTCAGTTGCGTTGAGGCGTTTAATTTTGGCCCCAATTTTATAAAT
>JAJGOT010001209.1:0-48499 GCA_022457155.1 Cladopsammia gracilis
CTTCGTTTCGGAGCGGCCATTTTTTCAGTTCTACGAACAACAAGCCAAATTCGCAAACGAAGTACATCACCTTACTCACTTCTTTGAGAAAGTGGACTCAGCTACTTTCACGCTTAATGATGCTCATCAGGCAGCTACTAAAGATAAAAAATGGCTGTGAACTTACCAAAAATCGCATACAAGCCATATTTGAGCCGCTATTATAGCTCAACGAAGTAAAAACACGTCATAATGACGTTTCTAGAAAACTCGAACTTTCAGTTGTTTAGAACAGCAACACTTACCATGGTAACCGCAAATATGGAGTCACGAAATCCTATGGATCGGTTATATGCAGAAAATCACTCAAAAACGTAAAAAGTCACTGACGACAATAACTTAAGGGAGTTGCACTGGCATTCATTTAGCCCATGTTTTTTTAATTGCTCTGATCGGTTAGATTTAAAAGCTATGGTGCGTAAAATATCAATTTTGTTATCAAGGCGCAAAAGAAAACTGTCGAAGTCTAGGATGCCGCCGCCTACGCTTGTTGCAAAAACATGATATTTGGCGACAATCAAACAGTAGTTAAGAACTTTCCAATTGTTTGACTCTTTGTGCCAACCGTATAAAAAAGTATTTTCAGATAAGGTCAGTTTTTCATTAAATTAGAAAAAAAGTCCAAAACAACGAGGATACACTGCAAGTAATTAACATGTGTCTTAGAGATTGATTTTCAAGGTTACATAAAGGACAGACTTGCCAGACTTAGAAATCGCACTGTTTTGCCGATTTGGCGACGATTTGAGGCCAGGACGCCGATTTCGAGATCTGGTGTGCTCAAAAGTGAGATTTTGCTAAAACTTGCTCCGCACGGCCCCAAACCTGCGTTTCGTACACTTTTCATAGAAATCGCACTGCTTTCCTGATTTGGCGATGATTTGAGGCCAGTACGACGATTTTGAGATTTGGTGTGTGCTCAAAAGTGAGATTTTGCCAAAACGTGCTCCGCACGGCCCCAAACGTGCGTTTTGTGCACTTTTCATAGAAATCGCACAATATCTGTCTCCATTTAGAATTTAGGTTTCAAAATATGATGCCATCCAAGAATCAGGACCGCCATTTTAGAATTTTTCTCAAAGAAAACAATTATAAAAAATGGACAATTTATCCAAATCATCTGAAACTTGGTACAGAACATCCTAATAATCTGTAAATGTACACATCAAAGCTCAAGTCCATATCTTTCTCCATTCAGCATTTAGGTTTCAAAAAATATGTTTTTTCCTAGCCATTTTCATTGATGTCATAATGACGTCACAATGAGACATCGACACTGTCAATCTACTAACCTTATGATTTTGTACTATCTGCTAAATTTGAAGTCTAAAGCGGTAATACTTTAGGAGTTATGATGGGGTATGTTTTAAGACATATCAGTGTCCGTACATGAAGCTGGTCATCACAGCAGGGACAAGCCATGGAGCGGTGAGTACACGCTCTTTTGTGCTCCGCATTTGTACTCTATTTAGACCTTTTTAAGACTATGCACGACCAAACCAACTATCAGAACTATGACATAAGGTCCTAGTGCTACTCTAGGAAACTGTTTTCCCAACCGAAAGTGTTTGCTTTTGCATAGTCAGCAGTTTATCTTTAGATATTTAATCCTTGCCTCAAGAAATCACTTTATGGCTTTTAGAGACAAAGGACGAGGGTTTATCTATACTTTTATGATAGATGTAGTTGATACACCAGGAAAGGAACACTTTGGTGTAAGTTTTGCGTGAATTCATCATTGTGCTTAGGAGTAATTAATAACTGAATAATTAATTAGCTGCAAATTTCAACCGTTAATAACATCGTCAGATCTTGTGTTTATGGTAGTGTTTATATCAATCGAGTTAGATCCCAACGTGATCTAACCGTGTTGCTAAAGTCAAGGAAACAGCTTCTAAAACATGCGAGTTATTTACCGTTGAATTTTGTCCAACATGGCGGATCCAAAAGTGCGTCAAACATGCAAACGAGGCTATACTTTGAACGTTAATATCTCTGACGGGATTTTATCACACTTCCTCAAATTCGCAGGATATATACAACGTCTTTAATACTATTTGCCAATACACTCGGCGTTATTATCGGCTCAACGGTTTGTTTCTAGCCTTGTTTACAAGTTTTTCAAACATGGAAACGAGGCTACAATTTGATCGTTAATATCTCTCAGGGGATTACATCAAACAAATTCAAATTTGCAGGATATATAGCATGACTTTTATACTATCTGCGAATATACTCGGTTTTAATATCGGCTCAATCTTATGCTTCTAGTTCAAATCCTCGAACACATGCGAAAACACCTCAACAGAAGCTAATATAATATAATATAATATAATATAATATAATATAATAAAATATATTATCATGCTTATAATGGTGACCAAGCAGCGAAGGATGTCTTGAAGGTGAAAAGACAAAGAGTACCGTACAACAAGGACAAAGACATTAACTGGAACACGTTTCGCTCCGATTATCGCCACTGTGCAGTTCTTTACCAAGCAGTGGATGCTTTGGGCCTTGAAATGCTACAAAGGTGCGCCAAACGGGCCTTGGGGTGCATGTCGATGATCTCTCAGCAATGACAGATTGATGACCAAGCCTCACGAGCCCTTGACACTGAGACATTATATGGAATGTACAAGTTAACGCTAGACTGTGCGCCAGAAACGTTTCACTTAAACGAAGATCAAACAGTTGGCGATGCAAATAAGGACATTGAGAGAGACGAGGAAGAGAAGAAGTCCAGGAAAAGAAAAGCCACGCCAACAGTCAGTGAGAGCGACTACGAACCTGTAAAGAAGGCAAAGGAGAAAACATCAAGTGCCCTTACAACAGACAGCGAGAGCGATTTCCAAGCGCCCGTAAAGAAAACGAAAAAGAAGACAGCAAGCCCCCTGAAGAGCGACAGCGAGCAGAAACGGGCCTTGGAGTGCATGTCGATGTTCTCTCAGCAATGAGAGATTGATGACCAAGCCTCAAGAGCACTTGACACTGGGACATTATATGGAATGCACAAGTTAACGCTAGACTGTTCGCCAGAAACGTTTCACTTAAACGAAGATCAAACAGGTGGCGATGCAGATAAGGACATTGAGAAAGACGAGGAAGAGAAGAAGTCCAGCAAAAGAAAAGCGATACCAACAGACAGTGAGAGCGACTACGAACCTGTAAAGAAGGCAAAAAAGAAATCAGCAAGTGCCCTTACAACAGACAGCGAGAGCGATTTCTTAGCGCCCGTAAAAAAAAACGAAAAAGAAAACAGCAAGTCCCCTGAAGAGCAATGACGAAGCGCCGTAAAGAAAACGAAAAAGAAAGCAGCAAGTCCACTTAAGAGCGACAGCGAGCAGACGAAAAGAAACCATCATAAGGAGAGGATATTTAGGATAACAGGCTGCTTCTTTTACGGCTACAACCTTCAACGTGATATACAAATGCTCGTCAGGAAGGGCGGCATAGAAGAGGAAGACATTCCCCGTTTGACGTCGATGATTTGAGGCCAGTACGACGATTTTGAGATCTGGTGTGCTAAAAACTGAGATTTTGCCAAAACTTGCTCCACACGGCCCGAAACATACGTTTTGTGCATTTTTCACAGAAATGCACTGTTTTCGGTTTTTGGTGATGATTTGAGGTCAGTACGACGATTTTGAGATCTGCTGAGATCAAAAGTGAGATTTTGCCAAAACGTGCTCCGTACGGCCCGAAACGTACGTTTTGTGCATTTTTCATAGAAATACACTGTTTTCGCTTTTTGGCGCCAAAAGCCGAAAACAGTGCATTTCTATGAAAAATGCACAAAACGTACGTTTCGAGCCGTGCGGAGCAAGTTTTGGCAAAACGTCACTTTTCAGCACACCAGCTCTCAAAATCGTCGTACTGACCTCAAATCATCGCAAAATAGCGAAAACAGTGCATTTCTATGAAAAATGCACAAAACATACGTTTTGGGCCGTGCGGAGGAAGTTTTGGCAAAATCTCACTTTTTGGCACACCAGTTCTCAAAATCGTCGTACTGACCTCAAATCATTGCCAAAAAGCGAAAACAGTGCATTTCTATGAAAAGTGCACAAAACGTACGTTTCGGGCCGTGCGGAGCAAGTTTTGGCAAAACGTCACTTTTCACCACATCAGATCTCAAAATCGTCGTACTGACCTCAAATCATCGCCAAAAAGCCAAAACAGTGCATTTCTATGAAAAGTGCACAAAACGCACGTTCTGGGCCGTGCGGAGCACGTTTTGGTAAAATCTCACTTTTGAGCATAGCACATCTCAAAATCGTCGTACTGGCCTCAAATCATCGTCAAAAAGCGAAAACAGTGCATTTCTATGAAAAGTGCACAAAACGCACGTTTGTGGCCGTGCGGAGAAAGTTTTGGCAAAATCTCACTTTTTAGCACACAAGATCTCAAAATCGTCGTACTGACCTCAAATCATTGCCAAACCGCGACAACAGTGCATTTCTATGAAAGGTGCACAAAACGTACGTTTCGGGCCGTGCGAGGCAAGTTTTGGCAAAACGTCACTTTTTAGCACACCAGATCTCAAAATCGTCGTACTGACCTCAAATCATCGCCAAAAAGCCAAAACAGTGCATTTCTATTAAAAGTGCACAAAACGCACGTTCTGGGCCGTGCGGAGCACGTTTTCTCGAAATCTCACTTTTGAGCACAGCAGATCTCAAAATCGTCGCAGATCTCAAAATCGTCGTCGTCAAATCATCGCCAAAAACTGAAAACAGTGCGTTTCTATGAAAAGTGCACAAAACATACGTTTCGGGCCGTGCGGAGCAAGTTTTCGCAAAATCTCACTTTTGAACACACCGGATCACACATTCGTGGTACTGACCTCAAATCATCGTCAAAAAGCCAAAACAGTGCATTTCTATGAAAAGTGCACAAAACGCACGTTTGTGGCCGTGCGGAGCAAGTTTTGGCAAAATCTCACTTTTTAGCACACCAGATCTCAAAATCGGCGTACTGAACTCAAGTCATCGCCAAAAAGCCAGAACAGTGCACTTCTATGAAAAATGCACAAAACGTACGTTTCAGGCCGTGCGGAGCAAGTTTTGGCAAAATGTCAATTTTTAGCACACCAGATCTCAAAATCGTCGTACTGACCTCAAATCATCGCAAAAAACCGGAAACAGTGCATTTCTATGAAAAAAAGCACAAAACGTACGTATCGGGCCGTGCGGAGCAAGTTTTGGGAAAATCTCACTTTTCAGCACACCAAATCTCAAAATCGGCGTACTGAACTCAAATCATCGCCAAAAAGCCAAAACAGTGCATTTCTATGAAAAATGCACAAAACGTACGTTTCAGGCCGTGCGGAGCAAGTTTTGTCAAAATCTCACCTTTTAGCACACCAGTTCTCAAAATCGTCGTACTGACCTCAAATCATCGGTAAAAAGCGAAAACAGTGCATTTCTATGAAAAGTGCACAAAACGCACGTTCTGGGCCGTACGGAGCACGTTATGGTAAAATCTCACTTTTGAGCACAGCAGATCCAAAAATCGTCGTACTGACCTCAAATCATCGCCAAAAACCGAAAACAGTGCATTTCTATGAAAATTGCACAAAACGTACGTTTCGGGCCGTGCGGAGCAAGTTTTGGCAAAATCTCACTTTTTAGCACACCAGATCTCAAAATCGTCGTACTGACCTCAAATCATCGCCAAAAACCGAAAACAGTGCATTTCTATGAAAAATGCACAAAACGTACGTTTCGGGCCGTGCGGAGCAAGTTTTGGCAAAATCTCAGTTTTTAGCACACCAGATCTCAAAATCGTCGTACTGACCTCAAATCATCGCAAAAAACCGAAAACAGTGCATTTCTATGAAAAATGCACAAAACGTACGTTTCGGGCCGTGCGGAGCAGTTTTGGCAAAATCTCACTTTTTAGCACACCAGATCTCAAAATCGTCGTACTGACCTCAAATCATCGCCAAAAACCGAAAACAGTGCATTTCTATGAAAAATGCACAAAACGTACGTTTCGGGCCGTGCGGAGCAAGTTTTGGCAAAATCTCACTTTTTAGCACACCAGATCTCAAAATCGTCGTACTGACCTCAAATCATCGCCAAAAACCGAAAACAGTGCATTTCTATGAAAAATGCACAAAACGTACGTTTCGGGCCGCGGAGCAAGTTTTGGTAAAATCTCAGTTTTTAGCACACCAGATCTCAAAATCGTCGTACTGACCTCAAATCATCGCCAAAAACCGAAAACAGTGCATTTCTATGAAAAATGCACAAAACGTACGTTTCGGGCCGTGCGGAGCAAGTTTTGGCAAAATCTCACTTTTTAGCACACCAGATCTCAAAATCGTCGTACTGACCTCAAATCATCGCCAAAAACCGAAAACAGTGCATTTCTATGAAAAATGCACAAAACGTACGTTTCGGGCCGTGCGGAGCAAGTTTTGGCAAAATCTCACTTTTTAGCACACCAGATCTCAAAATCGTCGTACTGACCTCAAATCATCGCCAAAAACCGAAAACAGTGCATTTCTATGAAAAATGCACAAAACGTACGTTTCGGGCCGTGCGGAGCAAGTTTTGGCAAAATCTCACTTTTTAGCACACCAGATCTCAAAATCGTCGTACTGACCTCAAATCATCGCAAAAAACCGAAAACAGTGCATTTCTATGAAAAATGCACAAAACGTACGTTTCGGGCCGTCCGGAGCAAGTTTTGGCAAAATCTCAGTTTTTAGCACACCAGATCTGAAAATCGTCGTACTGACCTCAAATCATCGCAAAAAACCGAAAACAGTGCATTTCTATCAAAAATGCACAAAACGTACGTTTCAGGCCGTGCGGAGCAAGTTTTGTCAAAATCTCACTTTTTAGCACACCAGTTATCAAAATCGTCGTACTGACCTCAAATCATGGTAAAAAGCGAAAACAGTGCATTTCTATGAAAAGTGCACAAAACGCACGTTTTGGGCCGTACGGAGCAACGTTATGGTAAAATCTCACTTTTGAGCACAGCAGATCCAAAATCGTCGTGCTGACCTCAAATCATCGCCAAAAACCGAAAACAGTGCATTTCTATGAAAATGCACAAAACGTACGTTTCGGGCCGTGCGGAGCAAGTTTTGGCAAAATCTCACTTTTGATCTCACCAGATCTCAAAATCGTCGTACTGACCTCAAATCATCGCCAAAAACCGTAAACAGTGCATTTCTATGAAAAGTGCACAAAACGTACGTTTCGGGCCGTGCGGAGCAATCAACTCAGTTTGCTTTTGCATATCTTTCGCAAGTAATTCAACCCACTTCTCCAAATTCACATATGATTCCATCAGCAAATCCAAGGAGTCAATCTCATCTTCACTTTCAGTCTCTGAATCCTCATTCGCACTCATCTCTTTCTCTGCTTTCACATTCGAATCCATTTTCTTTCCCTTCATTCTTTTTCAGTCACTCCATTCGCTGCGCTTCGCTAGGCTCCCTTCGGTCGCTCCCAATCTGTATCCACTGCCGATGAATCCAAATCGCGAAACTTAATTGGCCTTTTGATTTTCTCTTTCTTTTCCACTTTCTTCTTTGCTGCAAATTGTTTCTGTTTTGTCAGCTGCAGTTCTTGCTCATAGAAACTCCCTTCCACTTTCGTCTCCTCCAGTTTCTTTTCTTCAATCTTCTCTAATTCCTCATCACCCAATCTCTTTCTTCGAGTTTTCCCCACATTCTCTTTCTTCAAGCGTTCATTCAATTCTTTCAGTTCTTCTCGATTCAGTTTCAACTTCTCCACCTCATAGGTTGGAGGTTTTGTTGCTAACACCTTAGAAATCATAAAAACTCGCCGGCTCCAATTCGGGGTAAATCCTTTTGCATATCCCATTCTTTTATATTTCATTAATCTTACATGATCTCCAACTTTGAATTTCACGTCAAACTTTTTCAGCAACTCATCAGGATATGAATTCGCATAAACTTCTCTTTCCCTACTTTTCACACTGGCAGCTCTGGGAGTCATTCCAATGCTCCTGTGTTTTGTTGAGTTATAATCATCCAAAATCGGTTGCAGCACATCAATCCATCTCTCTGTGTTTCTTGCTGTGAAAAACTTATAAATTCGTTCTTTCAATGTCCGAATAAATCTTTCTGCCACACTTGCCTTCTCTTTGGTTTTTGTCTGATACATTTCAATCCCTTCCGTTTTCATCATTTTCGCAAAATCTCCCATGAATTCTTTTCCTTCATCTGTCCACAACTTTCTTGGCTTTCTTCCACTCTCTTCCAGAATCTCCTGAAATGCCAGACCTACATCATGAGCTTTAGCTCCCACGATTCCCCGGGCCCATGCGAATTTGAAGAAAACATTAAGAACCACTAGAATGTTGTTGAACTCATCATTTTCTTCAGGAAAGTTCCCATTGATGCTAAATCAGCGGTCCAAATCTGATCAACTCCATGAACCATAACTCGCCTTTTCTCAAAATGCCTCCTGACTGGTTTATGCAATTCGAGATTTCGAGCCCAGTCTTCCTTCGAAATCTCACTTAGTTTCCCCGACCCATTCCCAACTTCTGTTTGGAATCAATCACATTTCTTGCAAGTGCATGTCCCCACTGCCTTTCTTTCCAGGGAATCGCATCCAATGCAGCCACCATCTTCCTATCCGCTTCATTCTTGCATTTCCGGTCATCCTTGCAGATAGAATAATCCACATCATGCTGCATTGAAACTGCATCTGTTTTCCCTGTTGGTTGCTGCATTATTTCTAGAATTTTTCCATTTTTATCAAATTTCACTTGCTGACTCAAAGGATTCCAAGGCCCTGTGAAATTGTGCCCGGGAAATGTGAATCCACCTTTTGGTCTCGGCAATTTCCCAATCAATGCTGCACATCAATCGCTCCGCCATCCAAATCAGCTCGATTAGTTTTATAGTTTTTCTTAGGTCTCACTGCAACACTCAACTGATTGAGCGTATCCGAAGCTGTTTTCTCTAGGAATGGCTTGCTCTTCTCCAATGCAAAACTCACTGCTTTCTTTTGCATTCTCGGGTTCCGCATCAGCTCGCTTGCACCAAATCGACCCATTTCCACCACTTTTTTTCCCATCCATGGAAGAGCATGAGTCAGACCAGTCAAAGCAAGTTCACCAAAACTGCCCCCACCTTGTGAGGGCAGATTCAGTTTCCCGATGCCTTAACAAATCTTGTTTTCTTTATCCCGCAACTACCACAATGGCAAAACCACATTGGTCTGCCATTTTTCGCCAGAAATGTCCCACTTGGTTCTACGCATTCGGTTTGTTTTTTCTCTTTCACGCAATATGATTTCATTTTAGAGGGAATTTATATAATTCACAATCTCTATTTCATTTCTTTCAACATCACTTGAAAACGTGTTTAACATTTCTTCATATTCTCTCCCTTTGTTCATTTCATTCAGAAACCACAAGCAATAATAACCGCATTTCAAGCTATCCAGAGCTTGAATCTGGAAACCATTTCGCAGGAAAAACTTCATTCCCGGATTCCATTTTTCCACGTTCTCCTCCCACTCCAGTGGTGGTGGCATGCCAAATGAATCAAACCAGCAGAATTCATCTCCCTTCCTGAAACAAGCTACCCAATGCGTTCCAACATTTTCCATGTCATCTAGATTGATTATGCAGGGGGAATGATTTTGACCAAGTTCTTCATTTCTTGCAAAGATTCCTTTCAATGGAATTTTCAACTTCTCGCACCAGTCCCACAAGTCATGATTGCTCAACGCCTTGTCGACAAACGGCCGGAGCGAGTTTTTTTTTGCCCCATCCCCCGTTTCACATAAGACAATCTCGATGTGTCCCAAGCTCCATAAAATGGTTGCGGTGGTTCCAACTGCATTCCTTTCCCATGTGGGTTTACATGCAAACCCCTCCCGCTCCCTTTCCCCAACACCTTTGTCACTAGTTGAATTGCAAGCGGAATTCCTATTGCTGCCAATGCACCTAGAAATCCTCCTCTCTGTCCACTGCCAATCTTCACTCCTTGTTCAGCGAGAAAATCTTTCAAAAACGCTTTCTGTCCAGTTGTCATTTGCGAGACAAGGTGGAAGAGTTCAGGCGCTCTGGGAGGAATGCCTTTCCCAAATATCTTTCCCAATGCTTTTTCTGCCCCAAAACTCAAACCAGCCATTCCAAGTGCTTTTGCTGCGGGAACAAGCAAGGGTTTCGCAAGTCCAACCAATGCAGAAAATAAATTCCCCCCACTTTGAATTGCTTTCCTGATTTGTGTCCTGGAGATTGCAAGTTCAACTCCCCTCCTTGCTTGTTTCGCTTTTTCAATTCGATTGATTTGCATCTTTGTCAAATTAATATCATGGTTTCCGCTCAGATTTTCGAATTTCAATCTCAGTGTCACAGCTTGATTGCTTTTCAAAGCTTTTTCAAGTTTCTTCAATTGCCCCGGGGAGAAATTTAATTTGGTTTTGTGATAGGTTGTCATTTTTCTATACAACTACAAGTTCTCCACCGACTACATCCAGGACCACTTCTTTTTCATTCAAAACCAAGGCATAGATTGTGTAGCCTCGAGTAGTAGCTCGGTTCAAACGATAGTGAAACACCAGTTGCTTTGGATCATTGGTCAAGTTGTTTTTGTTTTCTCTCAAATCGAAATAGATCAGTGGATAAAGTTTTGAATAATTCGCCACATTCAATTGCACTCCAGTATTATAGTCATTTTTGCGATATCGGTAATTCAAAGCATCTTCCAGAATTCTCAGTTTGAAATTCGCATCGTATTCAATCTCTGGATAAAATTCTAAACCATATTGCAGGCGACAATTGGTAAGGTATTGGGTTGGAGGGTTCGCACTTGAAAGATTAAATGTATCAAACATATAAGGATTGTATTGCAAATTGTTTGATCTTCTTGTTTCTTGAAGCCAGATGAAAACATGCTTTGCATCTTTCACACCTGGAGACAATTGCCAAATTCCTTCTGCATCGCTCCTGCTTGAAGCGGGGTGAATTGTTTCCTGAAGAAAACTCCACCTTTTAGGTTTCAGAAAATTTTCATTCACTTTCACCTGCCCTTTGGGAGAAAATGTCAACATGGGTACCCACAATTCAAACGTTCGAACAACAACACGTCGCTCTGTGCCATCATTTTGCCAAACCAGTTCCGCGTCATCTTGCAAGGCAATTTTAACTTCAATTGCCATTGGAGGAAGAAGTGAATCTTCCAACTCTTCAAAGAATGAATAGCGGTTGAGTGGAATGATGGTTTCAACTGTTTTATGCGCTTGCGTTAACAATTCTCTTGCTTTGATTCCTGCGTTATTATTTAAAACAACTGAATCTGCTGTATCCAAATACCAAAACTGTGACTTGGCGGAACTTCTTGAGTAGTCATCTGAATACTCCAGGAGATTCTTAACGAAAATGGCTTTATGCGCATTGTCCAGATTATAAAGGGTTTTGGCGTTAGATGACACTTCCAATTTGTTGATCAGTGAAAACGAACTATTCAAGGTGGGGCTTGTGGTATCTGCTGCAACTGCCGCACCATCTGCTTCAGCTTCAAAGGTGTAATTGACGCGAAAATAGGCATTGTACCAATCATACCAATTATTCCTATCCTTTATTGTGAATTGATACCCTGTTTTGGCTTGAGGTTGACCATTTCCAGGAAAGGTCAGCGGAGTGTCAAGTTGGTACCTGACGAAGGTAGTTTTTTCGAGCAAGTCGGGTGATCTAAACATTTTATTCTGACAAACAAAATTATGAACCACCCCTCCGAATGGAAGAAAATCTATATCCCAGAACGTGGGAAATATGCCTGGAAGCACAAAGGAACTGGGGTTATCCGCGACAGCCTGATGAAAATCGGGAAACCCCTCCTGGGTTTGGCAAAGTCTGCTGCGAGTCAACTTGTCAAGAAATCGGTTGAAAAAGCAGCGGATGAAGGATCAAAGGTAATTGTGAAGAAAGCTGGGGATAAACTTCAATCAATTTTGAGAAATCGAAATGCGAGAGCGAAGCGACCGGAGGGAGTGAAGCCAACTGCAGTCGATGGTAAACGTTCGAAACCAACTCCGCGAGCCTCGCATCCTCAAACTTCATATGATGCTCTCATTCGCCTCAATCAATTAATTGCTCAATCTTGAATTTAATTTCATTGCGAAATTAAATTTTTCGCTCACTCAGCTCTCAATTCCCGAATAAACAAAGTGAAAGCCAAATCCAAATCATTCAAATCCAGCAGATTGTTTCTTCCATCAGTCACATAAACTCGAATAGATTGAATCAAGTGCTTATTCACAGGATGCCATTCCAATCTCATAGGTTCCATGGAAAAAGGATAGCTTACGTGAAGCATTGAGGTTGACAGGGGAAACAAAACATCATTTCCTACATTTGAAACTTTCCTGGAGATGAGATTGCAATGGAGATAGACCCAGTCCACTCCACGCGTGATATTTGGCACATTTGTGGAAACGTTCAATCCCCCCGTCAAAATCTTTTTCTCAAATCCAAGCAAATCGGCAAAATTCCCACTTCTCAGATCAATTTCAATTGAGTTATCCAAAGTCAAGACTGTCTTGAAGATGCTTGTGTCGAATATGAGGTTTACATTGTCTGAACCAATCTGGCTTTTGAGAACTGAGTTGATTGTTTTATACCCATACATTCCATCAGTGAATGTGATGGTTTTCCAAGCGCTTTCACTTGTCGTTTTCCATTTCAACTGATTGTTGTCATAGCTATTCCTTATATTATACCACGAATAATTCATGGTCACGAGTTTATTCAACGCTGCTTCATAATTTCTCCCCTCATCCAACATAATCGGAGGATCAAATCGAATGACAAAATTATGCGAACGTTGATTGGGGTTTTGTTTCTTTGCTAGTTGTGAGTCAAGAAGAAGTGGAATCATTTTAAATGCGAAGAGAGTTTTTTGCTATCATTCCCAGATATAATTCCTATCTTGTGAAGGATTTGCAGAATGTGTCTGAGATCATTTCTCAACTTCAGCGAAGTGTTCCCAGCTTGGATGGAACCCATTCCCACAACAAAAAGGTTGATAAGAGGATTGAAGGGAGCGAAGCGACCCGCGGAGCGGCGACTGAAAGGAGCCCCGCGAAGGCCTGTACCTTTCATGCCAACATGCTTCCTCCCCATTTTTTCACCAGCTTGTTCACGTATTCTTCTAGCTTCTTCAATTTTATCTTTCGCCGCTATCAAGTCCTTAATTGACATACCGTATAATGGAGATTTTTTAGATTTAACGACATAATTCGGGTCATCAGCGTTCTTGACAATTAGTTGATTAATAATTGCTAGTTGGTTTGTTTCTTCATCTCGGGGAGGCATCTTTCTCTTTGGTTTAGATGGCAATGGTTCAGTTAGCTCAAATGGAGATGGTTCAGATGGCTCAAATGGATCTGGTTCAGATGGCTCAAATGGATCTGGTTCAGATGGATCTTCTTGACTTGGTGCTTCAAAACCCCATGGCATGATTGGTTCAGATGGAGTTGGGCTTGCTGGAGGTGAAAAAAGATCCCAGGGCTGATGCGACATTGTTGGTTCAGTGTGTGAAGGACCAGATTTCGTCAACGATGGGCCCCAAATTTTATCCATTGCTTCCTCAATTGACATTCCTTCCCTCATTCATTTCAGGAGTTGATTCTCTTCTGGATCGAGTCCTTCTATTTCTTCTTCGCTCCCTTCGGTCGCTTCACTCCCAGCTTCACTCCCCTCCCTTCGCTCGCTCCCAGTGACTGGTGGTGTTTCGTTCACTTTCATCGTATCTAATCTCTTTGTCACTGGATTGAGCATCTTTTCATATGAAGTTGCATTCACGCCTTCCTCAATCTTTCTCTCCTTGAATGCCTGGAGAATATCCCGCGATTGTTCACTTTTAGCTGCTTTTGCTTTAGCTAACTCAGCCCATTTCTTGATTGACATTTTTTATTTCAAATTACAAAAATGCGTTTCTCAAACTTTGACTTTCTTTCCAACTCAAAATCAACTTTCAAACAAATCCACCCCGCTATGCCAACGGAAACTTTCAGAATGCTCATTTGTGGACCTTCAAACTGCGGGAAGACAAATCTTCTCCTGAATATGATTTATGACCTTCTCTTTTTCGATGAAATCATTCTCTTCGCTAAAAATCTTCACCAAGATAAGTATGTGGGACTCTTGGAGGATTTCAAGTCGCGATTCAATCCAGTTGCTGGTTATGAGGTCATCACACCGTTCTCAAAATGCGTTCCGCTGAAAGAACTCTATCAAGATGACTCAAGTCAGAGAGTTGTCGTGTTCGATGACTTTGCTTGCGATAAAAATCAAGATGACATGATCAACTGGTTCTTCAACGGGAGACATTGCAACTGCAGCCTGATCTATCTCGCCCAAAGATTCTTCAAAGTTCTCAAAGATATAAGGGATAATTGTTCCCATTTTTGCCTTTTCAAATTTCCCCCAAAAGACTGCAAGCGAATTGCGGATGAACTGGGGATTGACCAAGATAAGTTGGCGGAAGCGACAAAAGATGATTTCTCTTTTCTCTTTGTGGATCAACCGCGTAAGCGGCTCTTGAAAAACTTTGATGAGGAGATTTAAAATGGGAATTTTCAATGAAAAACGTCCAGATGCGGACACAACGAATTTCGCATCAATCAGTTATGTTGACGCTAACTCCATTTCCTCCGGTGGATCTATCACAGGAGATGTTGACATGAATGCGAATAAAATCACAAATCTTTCCACACCTGAGAATGAATCAGATGTTGCAACAAAGGAATACGTTGACAGGACAGTCGCGAAATCTGGGCTCCTTTCCATTCTTTCCGCAGCCACTTCCACTTATGTAGATGCCTTCATCAACGAAAACGCAGAATGCTTTTATGCAGTGGATCGGGGAGATGAACTTGAGTATGGGTTTTGATTTCTTGGAACTTTGCCAAATCATCTGGATTCTGGAAAGAAATCGACAGGCTGAAAGTTTGCCAATCTTTGTTTTCAAATATTTTCATTTCTGCCGTGAAGAGGAAACGTGGAGGATTTTGGGAATCACCCATCAGGAGTGGAAGCACCACGCCAAACTTCATTTTTCGGGGTTCGCCGAGTTGGATTTTCTCGACTGCGCATTCTTTAGGATCCATTTGAATTGCGAAATTTTTTGAAAGTTTTTTTATGAAATAAAATGAGGTTGATTGAAAACGATTTTTTGCGCGGTGGAGATTTTGAATCGGTTGTTTCAGTTTTCCCAGAGATGCTTGAAATAGATCCTTGGGAGGGATTGTTGGATGAAGATGAAACCGTGGAGGATTTGGTGTTGGAAATGCATGCCCAAACTCTTCACGATATTGAAGCAGTTCCTCCAGCAACTTTGGTGGATCAATGGCATCAGTTGAATGAGTTGGAAATGCGAGATCCAGCCCGAATGGTTCTCATTCGTGAGTGGGCTGCGATTTGGCCTCGCGAGTTGCGGGAACAGGATGCCTTTCTCTTTCCAGATGGATTGGAAACTGCAATTTGTGGTGGGAATCGAGAAGTTGAGAACTTTTGAAGTGAGGGAAGAATTCAACACATATTGTGTTGAATCAATAACATGTTTCTTTGAAAAGAGCCAAGGCAGCTGTGACTTTTCCAGCTTCATCTTTCAAATGAGCCTGAGTTTTTATCTTTCTTTGAATTTTGGAAGCCATTCTCCATTGTTTGAGTTTTTCCATATACTTTTCCAGATCCTTTGTCTTTTCCACTTTGTGAGATTGATTGGTTTGATCCAGGAAAAAATCCTTGAACTTGAGGAGTTGGTTGATGAAAGAGGTTCGATGAATTTGGAAACGCGCTTCAACCTCTTCCACCGAAAAGAATTCTTCCCCATCGATTTTGGCAAATGGAGTTGATTCTTCTTCGAGAATCAGATATCTTTCTCCAGTGGTTCTTCGTCGATAGATGGGATTTGTTTCTCGTTGGAGGATTCGATAGATATGCGAAGAAAGAATTTTTGTTTCATTTTCTGCCTTCTGGAATGTGAAAAAAACTTGTTTTTCACCTTTGGGTTTTCCTTGATCATCCACTTCCTGAATTGAAAACTTCATTTTTATAGGAAAAAACTTTTTTCCAATAAAATGAATCGCGTGAGTTTGAGAAGAATGCGAGGTTTCGCTCGCAAGATGGGCTTAGAGGGTTGGGAAGATATTCAAAACAAACGAGAAATGTGGAATTTCGTGGATTGGGAAATCAGGAAGGAAATCCACGAACCTCCCCCACCAAAATCCATTCATCCCTTGACGAAAAGATGGAGAGAAAGGACTTTGGAGAAGTTGATTGCTGACACAAAAGGTGAGAACAAAAAGAGAACTTTCCGGCAAGAACTTGCAAGTTTGAGAGGCATGACATTGTCTCCAATGTGGGAAAAAGGTCAAAGTGCATTGAAAGAATTCGCTAGAGAATTGAAGATTGTGAATTTGGTGGAAGATTCAGATCGAAGTGAAGATGAAGAACCCATCAAATGGGGATTTGTGGGCCAAGGCTTTGCTGGAAGCCCAAAAGAATTCTTCCAGATCATCAGGAGAGATTTGATTGCAAAGTTGAATGAAAATCGAAGAAATAAAATTCGTTTTCGTTTGATTTGCAAGATGATGAAAGTCAACCTGACAACTGGGGAACATGAAGTGAAAGATGTGAGCTTTTTCTCCAAGGTGGAAGTGATTCTGGATGAAACAAATCTGAAGGAATTCGTGAGCAAACACTCTGAAGAAGTTTTGGAGAATTTCACAAACTTTCAAAGCCATGGAAGCAACTGGCAGTTCATGTGGATTGAAGAATTTTCCATCTTCCTGAGTCGATTTGCACCTTTGGGTGGATCGAGTTGGATTCCCATGCCACCAGCCTTGAGAGCAAAACACGCAGTTGTGAATATGATGAACAAAACAGATGATTTGTGCTTTTTCTACGCTGTGATGAGAAGCTTGAACCCAGTTGAAAGAAATCCGGGAAGAATCACGGAAATCTTGCGAATGCAGGTGAGAAAGTTGCAGAAAGAAGGTATGACTTGCCCCGTGCCATTGACGCAGATTGATAAATTTGAAAAGATGAATGAGGGAATTGCAGTGAATGTTTTTGGCTGGGAAGATCACAAAGTGGTGCCTTTGAGGATTTCGAAAGCAGAAGGACAACAAGTGGAATTGATGCTGTTGCAGAAGAGGGATGATTCAGTTGAAGGGGAAATTCCACTTGGGGGTTCAGTGCCAATGAAAACTCACTTCTGCTGCATCACCAATTTGAGCAGATTGTTGAGTTCCCAAGTGAGCAAACACAATGGAAAAGTTTGGTTTTGCCGGAGATGTTTGAATAGCTTTGGAAGTGAGGGGAAATTGGAGAAGCATATGGAATTTTGTTCCCAGCAGGAAGCGGTTCGAATGGATATGCCAGCAAAGGGAGAAGTTGTGAAATGGAAGAATTTTGAGAGAAAGCAGAAGCTGCCATTTGCCATCTACGCTGATTTTGAAGCTCGTTTGGTGCCTTTGGATTCTGTGCAGCCGCCTGGGAAAGAAAGTTTCATTGAAAAGTTTCAGAAGCATATCCCAGTTTCATTTGCATTTCATTGCGTGTCAGATGTTGTGGAAAGAGAACCAGTTTTGTTTCGAGCTGAAGATGATGAGGTGGATGTTGGGAAACGATTTGTGGGTGAATTGATTGAGTTTGTCAAAGAAATTCAGGAAGAAGTGAAAATCCCCAAGAAGATGAAGTTTGGAAAGGAAGCGAAGAAAAAATTCAAGAGAGCAATGAAATGCTGGATTTGTGAAAAAGGCTGAGTCATAGCCCATGCATACAAGCCATTTGCATCCCAATAAATTATGAATTTGGAGGGTTTTTCAGGATCAAAATCTTTCCCCATAAACATATTATTTGCTCTTGCTCTCCTGTGAAATATTGTGGAAACTCCTCCGCGGATTCCTTCCTTGAAGAACAAAAGCATGTCAGGATCGGTGAGCAATTCCTGTGAAACTTTGCTGATTTTCAAAGCTGCATCCCAAGCCAACCCAGGAGATGTGAAGAACCATGCCGCATCCATCTGGTAGTGTTTCCTGCAAAGTTTTCTGAATCCTTCAAACACATCAGCCAACAAACACACATCAGTCATCAGATAGAAATCGTGAAAATCTCCCATGTTTTTCATCTTTCTCTTTTCCCAAACTTCTCTTGCATGCTCCATTTCCTCATCACTCACCCCTTCATCCGACAACTGGGACTAAAATGCTTCTTTCCCCGGCAAACTTTCTTCAAACTTTTTAACACTGTCCAACCATTCATAGGGAAAGATTCCTTTTTTCTTGGCCAACTGCCAATCATCCCCAAAGATTCTGCGTGTCTCAATCAAATCCCCATCAGTCAAATTCTTTGCCAAATTCCCCAAAGAACTTCCCATGAATCCAGCTGAATCCAGAAATCGAATTTCATGCCTGTCAATTCGTTCCTTTCCATTCTTGTCTGTCCATCTTCCAATTTCAATCATCTTGGAGAAAGATATGAACTTTTCCTCATTATTCGGCAAACATTTCACATCTCCTGGAATTTCTCCTAAAGCTTTCACGATGAAATGCGCATCATATCCCTTCAAGTTGTGAAAGAACACAGGGGTGAATTTTGGCTTTCGGCATAGGAGATTGCATTGATCATGCGCTGCCCCTCTGAATTCTCCCGTGAAATGACAGTGATCTCTCACAACTTTGTCATCTTGACACACTGCCTCTCCAGCAAACTAATTCAACTTTTATATCAAGCTAAATCTTAATCCACTTCAATCCTTGCAATCCTGCGCTTTGTCTCTAAAGTACTACTTTTATTTTGTACTATAGGATATCTTTATCCAACCAACTTCTATATTTTGTGTCGTTTGGCGATATAACGTGGATAAATAACGTAAGCGACATTTTGTCATTTCGGCGGAACAGTGTCAATAGTATGCATTTACGAAGAGTATTCAAGAGGTACGACGGTTAAAACCGAAAATGCCCGAAATATTGACGAAGAGGCTCCGTAATTTTTCTCCTAGGAGCCAACAAATGTCTCATAAGTTAGGACAAACAAACAATTGATTTTTCCATCTTACAAACAATAACTACGCAAATGCAACGAAGTAAAGCAGCTAAAAATAGTTTGAGACGTTATTACGCACGCATTTTGGTTTCAGATAAATGTCACGATTGACACTGCCTCTCCTGCAAACAAAGGCAATTTTGATTTCCAGCTAAACTGTAATCCATTTCAATCCTTGCAATCCTGCGCTTTATCTCCAAACCATTATTTTTGGTTTTTACTATAGGATCTTTTTATCCAACCAAGGTTTATATTTTGTGCCATTTGGCGATACAAAGTGGAAATAATCGAAGCCACAATTTGCCATTTCGGCGAGACATTATCATCAATATGCTTTTACGAGGAGTATTCACGAAGTGCGACGGCTAAGACCGGAAATGCCCGAAATATCGACGGAGCTCCGTAATTTTTCTCCTCGGAGCCAACAAATGTCTCATAAGTTATGACAAACGAACAATTAATTTTTGCATCTTACAAACATTAACTAAGGAAATGCTACGAAGTAAACCAGCTAGAAATAGACGGTGCCGTTATAACGCACGCATTTTGATTTCAGACAAATGTCATGATTGACACTGCCTCTACAGCAAACAAAGACAATTTTTATATCAACCTAAATCTTAGTCCACTTCAATCCTTGGAATCCTGCGCTTTGTCTCCAAACTACTACTTTTTTTTGTGCAATAGGATCTTTTTATCCAACAAAGTTGTATATTTTGTGCCATTTGGCGATATAAAGTGGAAATAAGCTAAGTGACATTTTGCCATTTCGGCGGGACAGTGTCATTACTATGCATTTACGAAAAGTATTCACGAGGTGCAAGCTTAAAACCGAAAATTTTCGAAAAATGGCCGAAGAGGCTCCGTAATTTTTCCCCTAGGAGCCAACTTATGACAAACAAGCAATTTATTTTTCTATCTTACAAACATTTACTAAGCAAATGGAAGGAAGTAAAGCAGCTCAAAATAGACCAAGCCGTTATAACGCACGCATTTTGGTTTCAGATAAATGTCACGATTGACACTGCCTCTCCTGCAAACAAAGACAACTTTTCTATCAACGTAAATCTTAATCCACTTCAACCCTTGCAATCCTGCGCTTTATCTCCAAACTACTACTTTTGGTTTCTACTATAGGATTTTTTTATTCAACCAAGTTGTATATTTTGTGCCATTTGGCGATATAAAGTGGAAATAAGCTATGTGACATTTTGCCATTTCGGCGGGACAGTGTCATTACTATGCATTTACGAAAAGTATTCACGAGGTGCGAGCTTAAAACCGAAAAATTCAGAAAAATGGCCGAAGAGGCTCCGTAATTTTTCTCCTAGGAGCCAACAAATGTCTCATAAGTTATGAAACAACCAATTTATTTTTCCATCTTACAAACATTAGCTAAGCAAATGCAACTAAAGCGGCTCAAAATAGACTGAGCCGTTATAACGCACACATTTTGATTTCAGATAAATGTCACGACTGACAATGCCTCTCCTGCAAACAAAGGCAGCTTTGATATGAAGCTAAACTGTAATCCACTTCAATCCTTGCAATCTTGCGCTTTATCTCCAAACTACTACTTTTGGTTTGTACTATAGGATCTTTTTATCCAACTAAGTTGTATATTTTGTGCCATTTGGCGATATAACGCGGAAATAAGCTTAGCGACATTTTGCCATTTCGGTGGGACAGTCTCATCAGTATTCATTTACGAAGAGTATTCACGAAGTGCGACGGCCAAAACCGAAAATGCTCGAAATATTTACGAAGACGCTCCGTAATTTTTCTCCTAGGAGCCAACAAATGACTCATAAGTTATGACAAGCAAACCTTTTAGCTTTCTATCTTACAAACATTGATTAAGCAAATGGAACGAAGTTAAGCAGCTAAAAATAGACTGAGCCGTTATAACGCACGCATTTTGATTTCAGATAAATGTCACGATTGACACTGCCTTTCCAGCAAACAAAGGCAACTTTAATATCAAGCTATACTGTAATCTACTTTAATCCTTGCAATCTTGCGCTTTGTCTCCAAACTACTACTTTTGTTTTGTACTAAAGGATATTTTTATCCAACCAAGTTTTATATTTTGTGCCATTTCGCGATATAACGTGGAAATAGCTAAACGACATTTTGCCATTTCGGCGGGACAGTGTCATCAGTATGCATTTACGAAGAGTATTCACGAAGTGCGACGGCTAAAACCGAAAATGCCCGAAATATTGACGAACAGGCTCCGTAATTTTTCTCCTAGGAGCCAACAAATGTCACATATGTTATGACAAACAAACAATATATTTTTCCATCTTACAAACATTAACTAAGCAAATACAACTAAGTAAAGCAGCACAAAATAGAGAGAGCCATTATAACGTACGCATTTTGATTTCAGATAAATGTCACGATTGACACTCCAGCAAACAAAGGCAACTTTGATTTCAAGATAAACGGTAATCCACTTCAATCCTTTCAATCCTGTGCTTCATCTTCAAACTACTACTTTTGTTTTGAACTATAGGATCTTTTTATCCAACGAAGTTGTATATTTTAAAATCTCACTTTTCCGCACACCACATCTGAAAATCGTCGTACTGCTCTCAAATCTACGCCAAATCGGGGAAACATCGCGATTTCCATGAAAAGTGCGTGTGGAGCAAATTTTTGCAGAATCTCACTTTTCCTCACACCAGATCTCAAAATCGTCGTACTGGCCTCAAATCATCGACAAAAAGCGAAAACAGTGGCATTTCTAACAAAAGTGCACAAAACGTACGTTTGGGTCGTGCGGAGCAAGTTTTGGCTAAATCTAACTTGAGAGCACACCAGATCTGAAAATCGTCGTATTGGCCTCAAATCATCGCCAAAATGTGAAAACAGTGCACAAAACGCACGTTTGGGGACGTGAGGAGCACGTTTTGGCAAAATCTCACTTTTGAGCTCATCAGACCTCGAAATCGTCGAACTGGCCTCAAATCATCTCCAACAGAAAACACTGGCATTTCCATGAAAAGTGCACAAATCCAACCTTTGGTTCCGTGCGGAGCAAGTTTTGGCTAAATCTCACTTTTGAGCACACCAGATCTCAAAATCGTCGTATTCGCCTCAAATCATTGCCAAAAAGTGAAAACAGTGCCATTTCTATGAAAAATGCACAAAACGCACGTTTGAAGCCGTGCTGAGCCTATATTGGCAAAATCTCACTTTTGAGCTCATCAGATCTCGAAATCGTCGTAATGGCCTCAAATCGTCACCAAGCGAAAACAGTGGCATTTCCATGAAAAGTGCATAAATCCCACGTTTGTTGCCGTGCGGAGCAAGTTTTGGCTAAATGTCACTTTTGAGCACACCAGCTCTGAAAATCGTCGTTCTGGCCTCAAATCACCACCAAATCTGGAAAACAGTGGCATTTCTATGAAAAGTACACAAAACGCACGTTTGGGGCCGTGCGGAGCAGGTTTTGGCAAAATCTCACTTTTGAGCACGCCAGATCTCAAAATCAAATCATCGCCAAAAAAGAAAAAACAGTTTTTATTATTATTATTATTTTTCTTGTTTTACTTTAATTACAAAGAACTACTTAAAAAGAAAAAAATTACAATATTTTAAACAACCGCCATAACAGACATACTTACAATTGTCAAGATTTCACAGATTATATACATTACAGCCAAAAAACAGCCGCGCAATTGCTGAATGAGGCTTGTATTAATTAGTTGATAAGAGAGAAATTGACAGTTATTTACGGTACACCCTAAGATAAAACAAGAAGACACACGAACATACACACAAAAGCATATACACGAACTTAATTAAAGGGGGTAAATGTCTTTTGGCCATTTCCCATAAAAGATTTCTTGTTTATTATTCTTAATAGAAATATATTTTTTAACTTGGTATTTAATTCTTACTTTAAATTTGAAACCTTCGATGTTTGGAAGTACCTGTTTCTTTCTGCAATCCCATAAATACAATTTACCAATTAATATCAGATAATTTAACACTGGACATTTTGACATCGTTATTCCAATTATAACCTCTCGTAAACACAACCCGTGAAATTCCTTTGTTATTGTTAAATAATACTGTTCAACATTTTTCCACAACATATGTGAATGTCGACAGTAAAAGAGAAAGTGACATAATGTTTCCTGTTCAGTCTTGTTCAGTCGAAAATTGATCGATTAGTCTCACCAATACAGCGATCTTCAACATAACCTGTTTGATTATGATGTATGATATTCGATAAAACTTTCTTTAATCTTAAAGCAATCACTTTTAAAATTATTTTTGCATCCACATTAATAAGAGAGATTGGCCTCCAATTTTCAATGAGAGTTCGATCTTTATGTTGCTTTTCTATAAGAGTTATAATTGCTTTTCTTTGAGAGCTAGACATTTCGCCGTGGTTGAAACACTCCCTCACACTTTCCATAACTGGATCACAAATTAATTCCCAGCAACTTTTGTAAACTTCTATTGGTATTCGATCATTACCAAGGGATTTGTTACTCTCAAAACTGTTAAGAATGGCTGTAATTTCTTCAACAAATATTTCTTCTTCACAAGATTGTTTTTGTTCTTCTGATAATCTTGGCATATTCAAATTATTTAAAAATTCGTTTGCATTTTCTTTATCCTCATCTGTTACGTTTGATTGGTACAAGCTATGGTAAAAACGTTTTTTGGTCGTTCAGTATCCCAAAAGGATCACATGTAATGGCACCACTTATTAATAGTTTTCTTATATGTTTTTTGACGTGATTACGCTTTTCTAAATTTAGAAAATATTTTGTACTTCTCTCGCCATGCTCGTGTCATCGTGCCCTTGCGCGAATAATTACACCCCTTGTTTTTTCCTCCTAATAACTTTCTAGAGTTTCTTTTGCTTCATTTAGAGTATTTAGGTTAGAGTCGGAAGGGTCCTGTTCGAATTTTTTAGTTGCTTCCTCGTATACTTGTAAGTTTTTTTCCATTGCAGATAGTTCTTTGGCTTTCTTTTTCGAGAACAAAATAGCATGGTTCCGAATATTATACTTAATCCAATCCCCGATACACCTTTTGTCTGATAAATTCTCGCTTCCTGTTGTATTTACAAAATCCTGTAAGTTGTTTGATATCAAGCCAGTAATCTAAACGATAGAAAATCGGTGGAGATTTTTGGCTCCAAGTGTAACTTCTAGATTGTGGATTTTTAACTCTCCAAACGTCGACAAGGTCCACTTCATTTTGTAAACATTCAATATTGTCTATAACCATTTTTCTAGGTGCCACAACGCCACCTTTCTTATCTCAAAATCGTCGTACTGACCTCAAATCATCGCTAGAAACCAAAAACAGTGCATTTCTATGAAAAATGCACAAAACGCACGTTTGGGGCCGTGCGGAGCAAGTTTTGGCAAAATCTCACTTTTGAGTACACCAGATCTCAAAATCGTCGTACCGACCTGAAATCATCGCCAAAAACCGAAAACAGTGAATTCCTATGAAAAATGCACAAAACGTACGTTTCGGGCCGTGTGGAGCAAGTTTTTGCAAAATCTCACTTTTGAACGCACTGGATCTCAAAATCTTCATACTCGCCTCAACCCATCGCCAAAAAGCAAAAACAGTGCTTTTCTATGAAAAATGCACAAAACGCACGTTCAAGGCCGTGCGGAGGAAGTTTTGGCAAAACCTCACTTTTGAGCACACCGGATGTCAAAATCGTGGTACTAGCCTCAAATCATCGCCAAAAAGCGAAAACAGTGCATTTATATGAAAAATGCACAAAACGTATGTTTCGGGCCGTGCGGAGCAAGTTTTGGAGAACATACCAAGACATGAAATGAAGGTAGTGATGGGAGACTTAAATGCTAAAGTTGGAAATGATAACACCAACTACGAGAGAGCCATGGGTAAGAAAGGGTGTGGAAGTATGAACAACAATGGAGAGAGACTGCTTGAATGCTGCTGGACATACGATCTTGTCATTGGCGGGACTCTCTTTGCACACCCAGACATCATAAACTTACCTGGTGTTCACCTAACGGCAGAGACAAGAATCAGATCGACCACCTGATGATTAATGGGGTGTGGAGAAGATCGCTGCAAGACGTTAGAGTGAAAACAGGAGCAGATGTTGGCAGTGATCACCACCTTGTCACTGCAACTCTGAAAGTGAAACTGAGAAAGAATGGACCTGAGAAACCAAGACAACAGCAGTTTGACGTGGAGAAGCTGCGCGACCCTAAAATAAAGAATGCCTTCATCCTTAAGCTGAAGAACAAGTTCCAAGTTTTGGCAGATGCTGAAAACTACACCCAGACAGAGTCGGTTGGAATCGACACCGCGTGGAAGCAAATAAGATCAGCCTATACACAGACCAGTGAAGCTTGCTTAGGAAGAGGACGAAAGAGGAGGAAAGAGTGGATAACAATGGATACCTGGAAAGCCATTGAGAACAGGAGAGCCCTTTAGAAGAGAGTGTTGGAGACCAAGTCAGAGAGGCTCAAAGAGAGGTACAAGCAACAGTACAGGGAAGCTGATCAAACAGTGAAAAGAATGACTAGGGCCAACAAGCGGGCCTACATGGAAGGCCTTGCAAGGGAAGCAGAAGAGGCCGCTGCCAGAGGAGAACAAGGACGAGTGTACAAAATCACTAAGCTCGTCAGCGGCAAGTCCCGGGGATCTACAGACGCACCCATCGCCGATAAACAGGGACGGCTACTAACAACAGATGCGGAACAAGAGGGGAGATGGGCAGAACATTTCAGCGAAGTTCTAAACAGACCACCACCAACAGTTACAGCGGATGTACAGGACCCGGCCAAAGACCTGGATGTAAATACAGCGCCACCTGAGAAAGAAGAAATTGTGGCAGCCATCAGATCCCTCAAAAACGGAAAGGCCCCTGGTCAAGACAGCCTCAAAGCAGAACTCTTCAAGGCAGACCCAGAGCTTGCAGCGCAAGTTCTTCAGCCACTCTTTACAGCCATCTGGGACGAGAAGCAACTACCAGAAGATTGGACGGAAGGCGTCACAGTAAAGATCCCGAAAAAGGGAGCCCTGAGCAACTGTAACAACTGGAGAGGAATCACCCTCCTGTCTGTTCCAAGCAAGATCCTCGCAAAAATCATCATCAAGCGAATTTCAGACGCGTTGGAGCAGCAACTCCGAAAGGAGCAGGCTGGTTTTCGACCAGGAAGAGGGTACACAGATCAAATATTCACTCTGCGAAACATCATCGAACAGTGCACAGAATTGCAGAGACAGCTGTACATCAACTTTGTAGACTTTGAAAAAGCCTTTGATAGCATCCATCGAGAGAGTCTATGGCGAATTCTCAGGGCATATGGAATACCGCAGGCGATTGTTCTTGTCATCAAAAGCTTCTAAAGCAACTTCTCATGCAGGGTAAGAAGCAGCGAGATCAGCTTCAGCGTGAAGACCGGTGTTATACAAGGCTGTTGTATGTCTGCGATGCTTTTCAACTTGACAATCGACTGGGTGATGAGACAGACAACAGCAGACCAAGCGCGAGGCATCAGATGGAACCTCTTGACACAACTCGAAGACCTGGACTTTGCTGACGATTTAGCACTCATGTCGCACATCCACAAACACATGCAGGAGAAGACATCCGGTCTACGCACCTCAAATCATCGCCAAAAACCGAAAACAGTGCATTTCTATGAAAAATGCACAAAACGTACGTTTCGGACCGTGCGGAGCAAGTTTTTGCAAAATCTCACTTTTGAAAACACTGGATCTCAAAATCTTCATACTCGCCTCAAACCATCGCCAAAAATAAAAAAACAGCGCTTTTCTATGGAAAATGCACAAAACGTACGTTTGGGGCCGTGCGGAGCAAGTTTTGGCAAAATCTCACTTTTCAGCACACCAGATCTCAAATTGTTGTACTGACCTCAAATCATCGCAAAAAAGCGGAAACAGTGCATTTCTATGAAAAGTCCACAAAACGCACGTTTTGGGCCGTACCGAGCACGTTTTGGCAAAATCTCACTTTTAAACAAACCGGATGTCAAAATCTTGGTACTGGCCTCAAATCATCGCCAAAAACCGAAAACAGCGCTTTTCTATGAAAAATGCACAAAACGTACGTTTCAGGCCGTGCGGAGCAAGTTTTGGCAAAATCTCACTTTTAAGCACACCAGATCTCAAAATCGTCCTACTGACCTCAAATCATTGCCAAAAAGCGAAAACAGTGCATTTCTATGAAAAATGCACAAAACGTACGTTTCGGGCCGTGCGGAGCAAGTTTTGGCAAAATCTCACTTTTTAGCACACCAGATCTCAAAATCGTCGTACTGACCTCAAATCATCGCAAAAAAGCGGTAACAGTGCATTTCTATGAAAAGTGCACAAAACGCACGTTTGGGGCCGTGCGGAGCAAGTTTTGGCAAAATCTCACTTTTTAGCACACCAGATCTCAAGATCGTCCTATTGACGTCAAATCATTGCCAAAAAGCGAAAACAGTGCATTTCTATGAAAAATGCACAAAACGTACGTTTCGGGCCATGCGGAGCAAGTTTTAGCAAAATCTCACTTTTTAGCTCACCAGATCTCAAAATCGTCGTACTGACCTCAAATCATCTCCAAAAACCGAAAACAGTGCATTTCTATGAAAAATGCACAAAACGTACGTTTCGGGCCGTGCGCAGCAAGTTTTAGGAAAATCTCACTTTTTAGCACGCCAGATCTCAAAATCGTGGTACTGACCTCAAATCATCGCAAAAAAGCGGAAACAGTGCATTTCTATGAAAAGTGCACAAAACGAACTTTTTGGGCCGTGTGGAGCACGTTTTGGCAAAATCTCACTTTTGATCTCACCAGATCTCAAAATCGTCGTACTGACGTCAAATCATCGCCAAAAACCGAAAACAGTGCATTTCTATGAAAAATACACGAAACGTACGTTTCGGGCCGTGCGGAGCAAGTTTTGGCAAAATGTCACTTTTGATCTCACCAGATCTCAAAATCGTCGTACTGACCTCAAATCATCGCCAAAAACCGAAAAAAGTGCATTTGTATGAAAAATGCACAAAACGTACGTTTTGGTCCGCGCGGAGCAAGTTTTGGGAAAATCTCACTTTTTAGCTCACCAGATCTCAAAGTCATCCTGCTGGACTCAAATCATCGCCAAAAAGCGAAAACAGTGCATTGCTATGAAAAGTGCACAAAACGCACGTTTTGGCAAAATCTCACTTTTGAACACACCGGATCTCAAAATCGTGGTATTGGCCTCAAATCATCGCCAAAAAGCGAAAACTGCATTTCTATGAAACGTGCACAAAACGCACGTTTGGGGCCCTGAGGAGCAAGTTTTGGCAAAATCTCACTTAGAGCACACCAGATCTCAAAATCGTCGTACTGTCCTCAAATCATCGACGTCAAACGGGGAATGTCTTCCTTTTCTATGCCGCCCTTCCTGACGAGCATTTGTATATCACGTTGAAGGTTGTAGCCGTAAAAGAAGCAGCCTGTTATCCTGCACATCCTCTCCTTATGATGGCTTCTTTTCTTCTGCTCGCTGTCGCTCTTTAGTGGACTTGCTGCTTTCTTTTTCGTTTTCTTTACGGGCGCTTCGTCATTGCTCTTCAGGGGACTTGCTGTTTTCTTTTTCGTTTTCTTCACGGGCGCTAAGAAATCGCTCTCGCTGTCTGTTGTAAGGGCACTTGCTGATTTCTTTTTTGCCTTCTTTACAGGTTCGTAGTCGCTCTCACTGTCTGTTGGTATCGCTTTTCTTTTGCTGGACTTCTTCTCTTCCTCGTCTTTCTCAATGTCCTTATCTGCATCGCCACCTGTTTGATCTTCGTTTAAGTGAAACGTTTCTGGCGAACAGTCTAGCGTTAACTTGTGCATTCCATATAATGTCCCAGTGTCAAGTGCTCTTGAGGCTTGGTCATCAATCTCTCATTGCTGAGAGAACATCGACATGCACTCAAAGGCCCGTTTCTGCTCGCTGTCGCTCTTCAGGGGGCTTGCTGCTTCCTTTTTCGTTTTCTTTACGGGCGCTTCGTCATCGCTCTTCAGGGGACTTGCTGTTTTCTTTTACGTTTTCTTTACGGGCGCTTGGAAATCGCTCTCGCTGTCTGTTGTAAGGGCACTTGCCAATTTGTCCTTTGCCTTCTTTACAGGTTGGTAGTCGCTCTCACTGTCTGTTGGCGTGGCTTTTCTTTTCCTGGACTTCTTCTCTTCCTCGTCTCTCTCAATGTCCTTATCTGCATCGCCAACTGTTTGATCTTCGTTTAAGTGAAACGTTTCTGGCGCACAGTCTAGCGTTAACTTGTACATTCCATATAATGTCTCAGTGTCAAGGGCTCGTGAGGCTTGGTCATCAATCTCTCATTGCTGACCTCAAATCATTGCTGTGCGGAGCAAGTTTTGGCAAAATCTCACTTTTGAGCACGCCAGATCTCAAAATCAAATCATCGCCAAAAAAGAAAAAACAGTTTTTATTATTATTATTATTTTTCTTTCTTTACTTTAATTACAAAGAACTACTTAAAAAGAAAAAAATTACAATATTTTAAACAACCGCCATAACAGACATACTTACAATTGTCAAGATTTCACACATGATATACATTACAGCCAAAAAACAGCCGCGCAATTGCTGAATGAGGCTTGTATTAATGCTTAATTAGTTGATAAGAGAGAAATTGACAGTTATTTACGGTACACCCTAAGATAAAACAACAAGACACACGAACATACACACAAAAGCATATACACGAACTTAATTAAAGGGGGTAAATGTCTTTTGGCCATTTCTCATAAAAGGTTTCTAGTTTATTATTCTTAATGGAAATATATTTTTTAACTTGGTATTTAATTCTTACTTTAAATTTGAAACCTTCGATGTTTGGAAGTACCTGTTTCTTTCTGCAATCCCATCAATACAATTTACCAATTAATATCAGATAATTTAACACTGGACATTTTGACATCGTTATTCCAATTATAACCTCTCGTAAACGCAACCCGTAAAATTCCTTTGTTATTGTTAAATAATACTGTTCAACATTTTTCCACAACATATGTGAATGTCGACAGTAAAAGAGAAAGTGACATAATGTTTCCTGTTCAGTCTTCTTCAGTCGAAAATTGATCGATTAGTCTCACCAATACAGCGATCTTCAACATAACCTGTTTGATTATGATGTATGATATTCGGTAAAACTTTCTTTAATCTTAAAGCAATCACTTTTGAAATTATTTTTGCATCCACATTAATAAGAGAGATTGGCCTCCAATTTTCAATGAGAGTTCGATCTTTATGTTGCTTTTCTATAAGAGTTATAATTGCTTTTCTTTTAGAGCTAGACATTTCGCCGTGGTTGAAACACTCCCTCACACTTTCCATAACTGGATCACAAATTAATTCCCAGCAACTTTTGTAAACTTCTATTGGTATTCGATCATTACCAAGGGATTTGTTACTCTCAAAACTGTTAAGAATGGCTGTAATTTCTTCAACAAATATTTCTTCTTCACAAGATTGTTTTTGTTCTTCTGATAATCTTGGCATATTCAAATTATTTCCACGTTATATCGCCAAAGGGCACAAAATATACAACTTGGTTGGATAAACATATCCTATAGTACAAAATAAAAGTAGTACTTTGGAGAGAAAGCACAGGATTTCAAGGATTGAAGTGGATTAAGATTTAGCTTGATATAAAAGTTGAATTAGTTTGCTGGAGAGGCAGTGTCAATTGTGACATTTATCTGAAATCAAAATGCGTTTGTTATAACGGCTCTGTCTATTTGAGCTGATTTACTTCTTTGCATTTGCTTAGCTAATACTTGTAAGATGGAAAAAATAAATTGTTTGTTTGTCATAAGTTGAGACATTTGTTGGCTCCTTCGTCAATTTTTCGGGAATTTTCTCTTTTAGCCGTGGAAATTTGTGAATACTCTTCGTATATGCATAGTAATGACACTGTCCCGCCGAAATGGCAAAATGTCGCTTAACTTATTTACACGTTATATCGCCAAATGGCACAAAATATACAACTTAATTGTATAAAAGGATCCTATAGTACAAAACAAAAATAGTCTTTTAGAGATAAAGCGCAGGATTGTAAGGATTGAATTGGATTACAGTTTAGCTTGATATCAAAGTTGCCTTTGTTTGCAGGAGAGGCATTGTCAATCGTGACATTTATCTGAAATTAAAATGTGTGCGTTATAACGGCTCAGTCTATTTCGAGCCGCTTTACTTAGTTGCATTTGGTTAGCTAATGTTTGTAAGATGGAAAAATTAACTGTTTGTTTGTCATAACTTCTGAGACATTTGTTTGCTGCTAGGAGAAAAATTACGGAGTCTCTTCGTCAATATTTCGGGCCTTTTCGGTTTTAGCCGTCGCACTTCATGAATACGCTTTGTAAATGCATAGTAATGACACTGTCCCGCCGAAATGGAAAAATGTCGCTTAACTTATTTCCACGTTATATCACCAAATGGCACAAAATATACAACTTTGTTGGATAAAAAGATCCTATAGTACAAACCAAAAGTAGTAGTTTGGAGATAAAGCGCAGGATTGCAAGGATTGAACTGGATTACAGTTTAGCTTCATATCAAAGCTGCCTTTGTTTGCTGGAGAGGCAGTGTCAATCGTGACATTTATCTGAAATCAAAATGTGTGCGTTATAACGGCTCAGTTTATTTTTAGCTGTTTTACTTCGTTGCATTTGCTTAGTCAATGTTTGAAAGATACAAAAATAAATTGTTTGTTTGTCATAACTTATGAGACATTTGTTGGCTCCTAGGAGAAAAATTACGGAGCCTCTTCGAAATTTTTCGGTTTTAAGCTCGCAACTCGTGAATATTTTTCGTAAATGCATAGTAATGACACTGTCCCGCCGAAATGGCAAAATGTCGCTCAGCTTATTTCCACTTTATATCGCCAAATGGCACAAAATATACAACTTGGTTGGATAAAAAGATCCTATAGTACAAATCAAAAGTAGTAGTTTAGAGATAAAGCGCAGGATTGCAAGGATTGAAGTGGATTACAGTTTAGGGGTCTTTCTGCATGTACCGGTACCCATTAACCACTCATTGTCTTCTATTGTTTGTGAGGTATTGTATTTTTGGTCTTGTTTTGCATTTGTATTATTGTCGTTCTTTGTTCCTTTTGTTTTACGTAATATGTGACCGGTACATGCAGAATCTACCCAGTTTAGCTTGAAATCAAAGTTGCCTTTGTTTGCAGGAGAGGCAGTGTCAATCGTGACATTTTTCTGAAATCAAAATGCGTGCGTTATAAGGCTCAGTCTATTTTGAGCCGCTTTACTTCGTTGCATTTGTTAAGCTAATGTTTGTAAGATGGAGTACTAAATTGTTTGTTTGTCATCACTTCTGAGGCATTTGTTGGCTCCTAGGGGAATAATTACGAAGCCTCTTCGTCAATATTTCGGGCATTTTCGGTTTTAAACGTCGCACTTCGTGAATACTCGTCGTAAATGCATACTAATGACACTGTTTCGCCGAAATGACAAAATGTCGCTTAGCTTATTTCCACGTTATATCGCCAAATGGCACAAAATATACAAAGATATCAAAGCTGCCTTTGTTTACTGGAGAGGCAGTGTCAATCATGACATTTGTCTGAAATCAAAATGCGTGCGTTATAACGGCACCGTCTATTCTTAGCTGCTTTACTTCGTTGCATTTCCTTAGTTAATGTTTGTAAGATGCAAAAATTAATTGTTCGTTTGTCATAACTTATGAGACATTTCTTGGCATCGACGAGAAAAATTACGGAGCCTCTTCGTCAATATTTCGGGCATTTTCCGTTTTAGCCGTCGTACTTCTTGAATACTCTTCGTAAATGCATACTACTGACTTATTTCCATGTTATATCGCCAAAGGGCACAAAATATACAACTTGGTTGGATAAACATATCCTATAGTACAAAATAAAAGTAGTACTTTGGAGACAAAGTGCAGGATTTCAAGGATTGAAGTGGATTAAGATTTAGCTTGATATAAAAGTTGAATTAGTTTGCTGGAGAGGCAGTGTCAATCGTGACATTTATCTGAAATCAAAATGCGTTTGTTATAACGGCTCTGTCTATTTGAGCTGCTTTACTTCGTTGCATTTGCTTAGCTAATACTTGTAAGATGGAAAAAATAAATTGTTTGTTTGTCATAAGTTGAGACATTTGTTGGCTCCTTCGTCAATTTTTCGGGAATTTTCTCTTTTAGCCGTGGAAATTCGTGAATACTCTTCGTACATGCATAGTAATGACACTGTCCCGCCGAAACGGCAAAATGTCGCTTAACTTATTTCCACGTTATATCGCCAAATGGCACAAAATATACAACTTAATTGGATAAAAACATCCTATAGTACAAAACAAAAGTAGTCTTTTAGAGATAAGGCGCAGGATTGTAAGGATTGAAGTGGATTACAGTTTAGATTGATATCAAAGTTGCCTTTGTTTGCAGGAGAGGCATTGTCAATCGTGACATTTATCTGTAATCAAAATGTGTGCGTTATAACAGCTTAGTCTATTTTGAGCCGCTTTACTTAGTTGCATTTGGTTAGCTAATGTTTGTAAGATGGAAAAATAAACTGTTTGTTTGTCATAACTTCTGAGACATTTGTTTGCTGCTAGGAGAAAAATTACGGAGTCTCTTCGTCAATATTTCGGGCTTTTCGGTTTTAGCCGTCGCACTTCATGAATACGCTTTGTAAATGCATAGTAATGACACTGTCCCGCCGAAATGGAAAAATGTCGCTTAACTCATTTCCACGTTATATGGCACAAAATATACAATTTAGTTGGATAAAAAGATCCTATAGTACAAACCAAAAGTAGTAGTTTGGAGATAAAGCGCAGGATTGCAAGGATTGAACTGGATTACAGTTTAGCTTCATATCAAAGCTGCCTTTGTTTGCTGGAGAGGCAGTGTCAATCGTGACATTTATCTCAAATCAAAATGCGTGCGTTATAACGGCTCAGTCTATTTTTAGCTGCTTTACTTCGTTGCATTTGCTTAGGCAATGTTTGAAAGATACAAAAATAAATTGTTTGTTTGTCATAACTTATGAGACATTTGTTGGCTCCTAGGAGAAAAATTACGGAGCCTCTTCGGCGTTTTTTCGAAATTTTTCGGTTTTAAGCTCGCACCTCGTGAATACTTTTCATAAATGCATAGTAATGACACTGTTTCGCGGAAATGACAAAATGTCGCTTAGCTTATTTCCACGTTATATCGCGAAATGGCACAAAATATACAAAGATATCAAAGCTGCCTTTGTTTGCTGGAGATGCAGTGTGAATCATGACATTTGTCTGAAATCAAAATGCGGACGTTATAACGGCACCGTCTATTCTTAGCTGCTTTACTTCGTTGCATTTCCATAGTTAATGTTTGTAAGATGCAAAAATTAATTGTTCGTTTGTCATAACTTATGAGACATTTGTTAGCTCCGAGGAGAAAAATTACGGAGCCTCTTCGTCAATATTTCGGGCATTTTCCGTTTTAGCCGTCGTACTTCTTGAATACTCTTCGTAAATGCATACTACTGTTATATCGCCAAACGGCACAAAATATACAACTTGGTTGGATAAACATATCCTATAGTACAAAATAAAAGTAGTACTTTGGAGACAAAGCACAGGATTTCAAGGATTGAAGTGGATTAAGATTTAGCTTGATATAAAAGTTGAATTAGTTTGCTGGAGAGGCAGTGTCAATTGTGACATTTATCTGAAATCAAAATGCGTTTGTTATAACGGCTCTCTCTATTTGAGCTGCTTTACTTCGTTGCATTTGCTTAGCTAATACTTGAAAGATGGAAAAAATAAATTGTTTGTTTGTCATAAGTTGAGACATTTCTTGGCTCCTTCGTCTATTTTTCGAGAATTTTCTCTTTTAGCCGTGGAAATTTGTGAATACTCTTCGTATATGCATAGTAATGACACTGTCCCGCCGAAATGGCAAAATGCCGCTTAACTTATTTCCACGTTATATCGCCAAATGGCACAAAATATACAACTTAATTGGATAAAAGGATCCTATAGTACAAAACAAAAGTAGTCTTTTAGAGATAAAGCGCAGGATTGTAAGGATTGAATTGGATTACAGTTTAGCTTGATATCAAAGTTGCCTTTGTTTGCAGGAGAGGCATTGTCAATCGTGACATTTATCTGAAATCAAAATGTGTGCGTTATAACGGCTCAGTCTATTTCGAGCCGCTTTACTTAGTTGCATTTGGTTAGCTAATGTTTGTAAGATGGAAAAATTAACTGTTTGTTTGTCATAACTTCTGAGACATTTGTTTGCTGCTAGGAGAAAAATTACGGAGTCTCTTCGTGAATATTTCGGGCCTTTTCGGTTTTAGCCGTCGCACTTCATGAATACGCTTTGTAAATGCATAGTAATGACACTGTCCCGCCGAAATGGAAAAATGTCGCTTAACTTATTTCCACGTTATATCGCCAAATGGCACAAAATATACAACTTAGTTGGATAAAAAGATCCTATAGTACAAACCAAAAGTAGTAGTTTGGAGATAAAGCGCAGGATTGCAAGGATTAAACTGGATTACAGTTTAGCTTCATATCAAAGCTGCCTTTGTTTGCTGGAGAGGCAGTGTCAATCGTGACATTTATCTGAAATCAAAATGCGTGCGTTATAACGGCTCAGTTTATTTTTAGCTGCTTTACTTCGTTGCATTTGCTTAGTCAATGTTTGAAAGATACAAAAATAAATTGTTTGTTTGTCATAACTTATGAGACATTTGTTGGCTCCTAGGAGAAAAATTACGGAGCCTCTTCGGCATTTTTTCTGAATTTTTCGGTTTTAAGCTCGCAACTCGTGAATACTTTTCGTAAATGCATAGTAATGACACTGTCCCGCCGAAATGGCAAAATGTCGCTCAGCTTATTTCCACTTTATATCGCCACATGGCACAAAATATACAACTTGGTTGGATAAAAAGATCCTATAGTACAAAACAAAAGTAGTAGTTTAGAGATAAAGCGCAGGATTGCAAGGATTGAAGTGGGTTACAGTTTAGGGGTCTTTCTGCATGTACCGGTACCCATTAACCACTCATTGTCTTCTATTGTTTGTGAGGTATTGTATTTTTGGTCTTGTTTTGCATTTGTATTATTGTCGTTCTTTGTTCCTTTTGTTTTACGTAATATGTGACCGGTACATGCAGAATCTACCCAGTTTAGCTTGAAATCAAAGTTGCCTTTGTTTGCAGGAGAGGCAGTGTCAATCGTGACATTTTTCTGAAATCAAATTGCGTGTGTTATAAGGCTCAGTCTATTTTGAGCCGCTTTACGTTGTTGCATTTGTTAAGCTAATGTTTGTAAGATGGAGTAATAAATTGTTTGTTTGTCATCACTTCTGAGGCATTTGTTGGCTCCTAGGGGAAAAGTTACGAAGCCTCTTCGTCAATATTTCGGGCATTTTCGGTTTTAAACGTCGCACTTCGTGAATACTCGTCGTAAATGCATACTAATGACACTGTTTCGCCGAAATGACAAAATGTCGCTTAGCTTGTTTCCACGTTATATCGCGAAATGGCACAAAATATACAAAGATATCAAAGCTGCCTTTGTTTGCTGGAGAGGCAGTGTCAATCACGACATTTGTCTGAAATCAAAATGCGTGCGTTATAACGGCACCGTCTATTCTTAGCTGCTTTACTTCGTTGCATTTCCTTAGTTAATGTTTGTAAGATGCAAAAATTAATTGTTCGTTTGTCATAACTTATGAGACATTTCTTGGCATCGACGAGAAAAATTACGGAGCCTCTTCGTCAATATTTCGGTCATTTTCCGTTTTAGCCGTCGTACTTCTTGAATACTCTTCGTAAATGCATACTACTGACTTATTTCCATGTTATATCGCCAAAGGGCACAAAATATACAACTTAATTGGATAAAAAGATCCTATAGTACAAAACAAAAGTAGTCTTTTAGAGATAAAGCGCAGGATTGTAAGGATTAAAGTGGATTAAGATTTAGCTTGATATCAAAGTTGCCTTTGTTTGCTGGAGAGGCATTGTCAATCGTGACATTTATCTGAAATCAAAATGTGTGCGTTATAACGGCTCAGTCTATTTCGAGCCGCTTTACTTAGTTGCATTTGGTTAGCTAATGTTTGTAAGATGGAAAAATTAACTGTTTGTTTGTCATAACTTCTGAGACATTTGTTTGCTGCTAGGAGAAAAATTACGGAGTCTCTTCGTCAATATTTCGGACCTTTTCGGTTTTAGCCGTCGCAATTCATGAATACGCTTTGTAAATGCATAGTAATGACACTGTCCCGCCGAAATGGAAAAATGTCGCTTAACTTATTTCCACGTTATATGGCACAAAATATACAACTTAGTTGGATAAAAAGATCCTATAGTACAAACCAAAAGTAGTAGTTTGGAGATAAAGCGCAGGATTGCAAGGATTGAAGTGGATTACAGTTTAGGGGTCTTTCAGCATGTACCGGTACCCATAAACCACTCATTGTCTTCTATTGTTTGTGAGGTATTGTATTTTTGGCTTTCTTTTGCATTTGTAATATTGTCGTTCTTTGTTCCTTTTGTTTTACGTAATATGTGACCGGTACATGCAGAATCTACCCAGTTTAGCTTGAAATCAAAGTTGCCTTTGCTTGCAGGAGAGGCAGTGTCAATCGTGACATTTATCTGAAATCAAAATGCGTTTGTTATAACGGCTCTGTCAATTTGAGCTGCTTTACTTCGTTGCATTTGCTTAGCTAATACTTCTAAGATTGAAAAAATAAATTGTTTGTTTGTCATAAGTTGAGACATTCGTTGGCTCCTAGGAGCAAATTTACGGAGGCTCTTCGTCAATTTTTCGGGAATTTTCTGTTTTAGCCGTGGAAATTCGTGAATACTCTTCGTACATGCATAGTAATGACACTGTCCCGCCGAAATGGCAAAATGTCGCTTAATTTATTTCCACGTTATCTCGCCAAATGGCACAAAATATACAACTTAATTGGATAAAAAGATCCTATAGTACAAAACAAAAGTAGTCTTTTAGAGATAAAGCGCAGGATTGTAAGGATTGAATTGGATTACAGTTTAGCTTGATATCAAAGTTGCCTTTGTTTGCAGGAGAGGCATTGTCAATCGTGACATTTATCTGTAATCAAAATGTGTGCGTTATAACGGCTCAGTCTATTTTGAGCCGCTTTACTTAGTTGCATTTGGTTAGCTAATGTTTGTAAGATGGAAAAATAAACTGTTTGTTTGTCATAACTTCTGAGACATTTGTTTGCTGCTAGGAGAAAAATTACGGAGTCTCTTCGTCAATATTTCGGGCCTTTTCGGTTTTAGCCGTCGCACTTCATGAATACGCTTTGTAAATGCATAGTAATGACACTGTCCCGCCGAAATGGAAAAATGTCGCTTAACTTATTTCCACGTTATATGGCACAAAATATACAACTTAGTTGGATAAAAAGATCCTATAGTACAAACCAAAAGTAGTAGTTTGGAGATGAAGCGCAGGATTGCAAGGATTGAACTGGATTATAGTTTAGCTTCATATCAAAGCTGCCTTTGTTTGCTGGAGAGGCAGTGTCAATCGTGACATTTCTCTGAAATCAAAATGCGTGCGTTATAACGGCTCAGTCTATTTTTAGCTGCTTTACTTCATTGCATTTGCTTAGTCAATGTTTGAAAGATACAAAAATAAATTGTTTGTTTGTCATAACTTATGAGACAGTTGTTGGCTCCAAGGAGAAAAATTACAGAGCCTCTTCGGCGTTTTTTCGGAATTTTTCGGTTTTAAGCTCGCACCTCGTGAATACTTTTCGTAAATGCATAGTAATGACAGTGTCCCGCCGAAATGGCAAAATGTCGCTCAGCTTATTTCCACTTTATATCGCCAAATGGCACAAAATATACAACTTGATTGGATAAAAAGATCCTATAGTACAAAACAAAAGTAGTAGTTTAGAGATAAAGCGCAGGATTGCAAGGATTGAAGTGGATTAAGATTTAGGTTGATATAAAAGTTGAATTAGTTTGCTGGAGAGGCAGTGTCAATCGTGACATTTTTCTGAAATGAAAATGCGTGTGTGATAAGGTTCAGTCTATTTTGAGCCGCTTTACTTCGTTGCATTTGCTTAGCTAATACTTGTAAGATGGAAAAAATAAATTGTTTGTTTGTCATAAGTTGAGACATTTGTTGGCTCCTAGGAGCAAATTTACGGAGGCTCTTCGTCAATTTTTCGGGAATTTTCTGTTTTAGCCGTGGCAATTCGTGAATACTCTTCGTACATGCATAGTAATGACACTGTCCCGCCGAAGTGGCAAAATGTCGCTTAATTTATTTCCACGTTATATCTCGAAAGGGCACAAAATATACAACTTAATTGGATAAAAAGATCCTATAGTACAAAACGAAAGTAGTCTTTTAGAGATAAAGCGCAGGATTGTAAGGATTGAAGTGGATTACAGTTTAGCTTGATATCAAAGTTGCCTTTGTTTGCTGGAGAGGCAGTGTCAATCGTGACATTTATCTCAAATCAAAATGCGTGCGTTGTAACGGCTCAGTCTATTTTTAGCTGTTTTACTTCGTTGCATTTGCTTAGTCAATGTTTGAAAGATACAAAAATAAATTGTTTGTTTGTCATAACTTATGAGACATTTGTTGGCTCCTAGGAGAAAAATTACGGAGCCTCTTCGGCGTTTTTTTCGAAGTTTTTCGGTTTTAAGCTCGCACCTCGTGAATACTTTTCGTAAATGCATAGTAATGACACTGTCCCACCGAAATGGCAAAATGTCGCTCAGCTTATTTCCACTTTATATCGCCAAATGGCACAAAATATACAACTTGGTTGGATAAAAAGATCCTATAGTACAAAACAAAAGTAGTAGTTTAGAGATAAAGCGCAGGATTGCAAGGATTGAAGTGGATTACAGTTTAGGGGGTCTTTCTGCATGTACCGGTACCCATTAACCACTCATTGTTTTCTATTGTTTGTGAGGTATTGTATTTTTGGTCTTGTTTTGCATTTGTATTATTGTCGTTCTTTGTTCCTTTTGTTTTACGTAATATGTGACCGGTACATGCAGAATCTACCCAGTTTAGCTTGAAATCAAAGTTGCCTTTGTTTGCAGGAGAGGCAGTGTCAATCGTGACATTTTTCTGAAATCAAAATGCGTGCGTTATAAGGCTCAGTCTATTTTGAGCCGCTTTACTTCGTTGCATTTGTGAAGCTAATGTTTGTAAGATGGAGTAATAAATTGTTTGTTTGTCATCACTTCTGAGACATTTGTTGGCTCCTAGGGGAAACATTACGAAGCCTCTTCGTCAATATTTCGGGCATTTTCGGTTTTAAACGTCGCACTTCGTGAATACTCGTCGTAAATGCATACTAATGACACTGTTTCGCCGAAATGACAAAATGTCGCTTAGCTTGTTTCCACGTTTATATCGCGAAATGGCACAAAATATACAAAGATATGAAAGATGCCTTTGTTTGATGGAGAGGCAGTGTCAATCATGACATTTGTCTGAAATCAAAATGCGTGCGTTATAACGGCACCGTCTATTCTTAGCTGCTTTACTTCGTTGCATTTCCTTAGTTAATGTTTGTAAGATGCAAAAATTAATTGTTCGTTTGTCATAACTTATGAGACATTTGTTGGCTCCGAGGAAAAAAATTACGGAGCCTCTTCGTCAATATTTCGGGCATTTTCCGTTTTAGCCGTCGTACTTCTGAATACTTAAATAAGTTAAGCGACATTTTGCCATTTCGGCGTGACAGTGTCATTACCATGCATGTATGAAGAGTATTCGCGAATTGCCACGGCTAAAACTGAAAATTCCCGAAACATTGACGAAGACCCTCCTTAAATTTGATCCTAGGAGCCAACAAATGTCTCAAATTATGAAAAACAAAGAATTTATTTTTTCCAACTTACAAGTATTAGCTAAGGAAATGCAACGAAGTAAAGCAGCTCAAATAGACAGAGCCGTTATCTCAAACGCGTTTTGATTTCAGATAAATGTCACGATTGACATTGCCTCTCCAGCAAACTAATTCAACTTTTATATCAAGCTAAATCTTAATCCACTTCAATCCTTGCAATCCTGCGCTTTGTCTCCAAAGTACTACTTTTATTTTGTACTATAGGATATCTTTATCCAACCAACTTCTATATTTTGTGCCCTTTGGCGATATAACGTGGATAAATAACGTAAGTGACATTTTGTCATTTCGGCGGAACAGTGTCAATAGTATGCATTTACGAAGAGTATTCAAGAGGTACGACGGTTAAAACCGAAAATGCCCGAAATATTGACGAAGAGGCTCCGTAATTTTTCTCCTAGGAGCCAACAAATGTCTCATAAGTTAGGACAAACAAACAATTGATTTTTTCCATCTTACAAACAATAACTACGCAAATGCAACGAAGTAAAGCAGCTAAAAATAGTTTGAGACGTTATTACGCACGCATTTTGGTTTCAGATAAATGTCACGATTGACACTGCCTCTCCTGCAAACAAAGGCAACTTTTATTTCCAGCTTAACTGTAATCCACTTAAATCATTGCAATCCTGCGCTTTATCTTCAAACTACTACTTTTGGTTTGTATTATAGGATCCTTTTATCCAACCAAGTTTTATATTTTGTGTCATTTGGCGATATAAAGTGGAAATAAGCGAAACGACAATTTGCCATTTTGGCGAGACATTATCATCAATATGCTTTTACGAGGAGTATTCACGAAGTGCACCGGCTAAGACCGAAAATGCCCGAAATATTGACGAAGAAGCGCCGAAAATTTTCTCCTCGGAGCCAACAAATGTCTCATAAGTTATGACAAACGAACAATTAATTTTTGCATCTTACAAACATTAACTAAGGAAATGCAACGAAGTAAAGCAGCTAAAAATAGACGGTGCTGTTATAACGCACGCATTTTGATTTCAGACAAATGTCATGATTGACACTGCCTCTCCAGCAAACAAAGGCAGCTTTGATATCAAGCTAAACTGTAATCCACTTCAATCCTTGCCATCCTGTGCTTTATCTCCAAACTACTACTTTTGGTTTGTACTATAGGATCTTTTTATCCAATTAAGTTGTATATTTTGTGCCATTTGGCGATATAACTTGGAAATAAGCTAAGCGACATTTTGCCATTTCGGCGGAACAGTGTCATTAGTATGCATTTACGAGCAGTATTCACGCAGTTCGACGGCTAAGACCGAAATGCCCGAAATATTGACGAAGCTCCGTAATTTTTCACCTTGGAGCAGACAAATGTCTCAGAAGTGATGACAAACAAACAATTTAATTTTCCATCTTACAAACATTAGCTAAGGAAATGCAACTAAGTTAAGCGGCTCAAAATAGACTGAGCCGTTATAACGCACACATTTTCATTTCAGATAAATGTTACGATTGACTATGCGTCTCCTGCAAACAAACGCAAGTTTGATATCAAGCTAAACTGTAAACATTAACTTCAATCCTTACAATCCTGCGCTTTATCGCTAAAAGACTACTTTTGTTTTGTACTATAGGATCTTTTTATCCAATTAAGTTGTATATTTTGTGCCATTTGGCGATATAACGACGAAATAAGTTAAGCGACATTTTGCCATTTCGGCGTGACAGTGTCATTACCATGCATGTATGAAGAGTATTCGCGAATTGCCACGGCTAAAACTGAAAATTCCCGAAACATTGACGAAGACCCTCCGTAAATTTGCTCCTAGGAGCCAACAAATGTCTCAAATTATGAAAAACAAACATTTATTTTTTTCCAACTTACAAGTATTAGCTAAGGAAATGCAACGAAGTAAAGCAGCTCAAATAGACAGAGCCGTTATCTCAAACGCGTTTTGATTTCAGATAAATGTCACGATTGACACTGCCTCTCCAGCAAACTAATTCAACTTTTATATCAAGCTAAATCTTAATCCACTTCAATCCTTGCAATCCTGCGCTTTGTCTCTAAAGTACTACTTTTATTTTGTACTATAGGATATCTTTATCCAACCAACTTCTATATTTTGTGTCGTTTGGCGATATAACGTGGATAAATAACGTAAGCGACATTTTGTCATTTCGGCGGAACAGTGTCAATAGTATGCATTTACGAAGAGTATTCAAGAGGTACGACGGTTAAAACCGAAAATGCCCGAAATATTGACGAGAGCTCCGTAATTTTTCTCCTAGGAGCCAACAAATGTCATAAGTTATGACAACAAACAATTAATTTTTGCATCTTACAAACATAACTACGCAAATCAACGAAGTAAAGCAGCTAAAAATACTTTGAGCGTTTTAACGCACGCATTTTGGTTTCAGATAAATGTCACGATTGACACTGCCTCTCCAGCAAACAAAGGCAACTTTGATTTCCAGCTAAACTGTAATCCATTTCAATCCTTGCAATCCTGCGCTTTATCTCCAAACTATTACTTTTGGTTTGTACTATAGGATCTTTTTATCCAACCAAGGTTTATATTTTGTACCATTTGGCGATATAACGTGGAAATAAGCGAAGCCACAATTTGCCATTTCGGCGAGACATTATCATCAATATGCTTTTACGAGGAGTATTCACGAAGTGCGACGGCTAAGACCGAAAATGCCCGAAATATCGACGAAGCTCCGTAATTTTTCTCCTCGGAGCCAACAAATGTCTCATAAGTTATGACAAACGAACAATTAATTTTTGCATCTTACAAACATAACTAAGGAAATGCAACGAAGTAAAGCAGAAATAGACGGTGCCGTTATAACGCACGCATTTTGATTTCAGACAAATGTCATGATTGACACTGCCTCTACAGCAAACAAAGACAATTTTTATGTCAACCTAAATCTTAGTCCACTTCAATCCTTGGAATCCTGCGCTTTGTCTCCAAACTACTACTTTTTTTTGTGCAATAGGATCTTTTTATCCAACTAAGTTGTATATTTTGTGCCATTTGGCGATATAACGTGGAAAGAAGTTAAGCGACATTTTGGCATTTCGGCAAAACAGTGTCATTAGTATGCATTTACGAAGAGTATTCACGAGTGCGAGCGAAAAAGCGAAAAGGCCCGAAATATTGACGAAGAGGCTCCGTAATTTTTCCCCTAGGAGCCAACTTATGACAAACAAGCAATTTATTTTTCTATCTTACAAACATTTACTAAGCAAATGGAAGGAAGTAAAGCAGCTCAAAATAGACCAAGCCGTTATAACGCACGCATTTTGGTTTCAGATAAATGTCACGATTGACACTGCCTCTCCTGCAAACAAAGACAACTTTTCAACGTAAATCTTAATCCACTTCAATCCTTGCAATCCTGCGCTTTATCTCCAAACTACTACTTTTGGTTTCTACTATAGGATTTTTTATCTAACCAAGTTGTATATTTTGTGCCATTTGGCGGTATAAAGTGGAAATAAGCTAAGTGACATTTTGCCATTTCGGCGGGACAGTGTCATTACTATGAATTTACGAATAGTATTCACGAGGTGCGAGCTTAAAACCGAAAATTTTCGAAAAATGGCCGAAGAGGCTCCGTAATTTTTCTCCTAGGAGCCAACAAATGTCTCATAAGTTATGAAACAACCAATTTATTTTTCCATCTTACAAACATTAGCTAAGCAAATGCAACTAAAGCGGCTCAAAATAGACTGAGCCGTTATAACGCACACATTTTGATTTCAGATAAATGTCACGATTGACAATGCCTCTCCTGCAAACAAAGGCAGCTTTGATATGAAGCTAAACTGTAATCCACTTCAATCCTTGCAATCTTGCGCTTTATCTCCAAACTACTACTTTTGGTTTGTACTATAGGATCTTTTTATCCAACTAAGTTGTATATTTTGTGCCATTTGGCGATATAACGCGGAAAAAGCTTAGCGACATTTTGCCATTTCGGTGGGACAGTCTCATCAGTATTCATTTACGAAGAGTATTCACGAAGTGCGACGGCCAAAACCGAAAATGCTCGAATATTTACGAAGACGCTCCGTAATTTTTCTCCTAGGAGCCAACAAATGACTCATAAGTTATGACAAACAAACCTTTTAGCTTTCTATCTTACAAACATTGATTAAGCAAATGGAACGAAGTTAAGCAGCTAAAAATGGTTTGAGCCGTTATAACGCACGCATTTTGATTTCAGATAAATGTCACGATTGACACTGCCTCTACAGAAAACAAAGACAACTTTTCTATCAACCTAAATCTTAATCCACTTCAATCCTTGGAATCTTGCGCTTTGTCTCCAAACTACTACTTTTTTTTGTGCTATAGGATCTTTTTATCCAACTAAGTTGTTTATTTTGTGCCATTTGGCGATATAACGTGGAAATAAGTTAAACGACATTTTGCCATTTCGGCGGGACAGTGTCATGACTATGCATTTACGAAGAGTATTCACGACGTGCCACGGCTAAAACCGAAAATGCCCGAAATATTGACGAACAGGCTCCGTAATTTTTCTCCTAGGAGCCAACAAATGTCACATATGTTATGACAAACAAACAATATATTTTTCCATCTTACAAACATTAACTAAGCAAATACAACTAAGTAAAGCAGCACAAAATAGAGAGAGCCGTTATAACGCACGCATTTTGATTTCAGATAAATGTCACGATTGACACTCCAGCAAACAAAGGCAACTTTGATTTCAAGATAAACGGTAATCCACTTCAATCCTTTCAATCCTGTGCTTCATCTTCAAACTACTACTTTTGTTTTGAACTATAGGATCTTTTTATCCAACGAAGTTGTATATTTTAAAATCTCACTTTTCCGCACACCACATCTGAAAATCGTCGTACTGCTCTCAAATCTACGCCAAATCGGGGAAACATCGCGATTTCCATGAAAAGTGCGTGTGGAGCAAATTTTTGCAGAATCTCACTTTTCCTCACACCAGATCTCAAAATCGTCGTACTGGCCTCAAATCATCGACAAAAAGCGAAAACAGTGGCATTTCTAACAAAAGTGCACAAAACGTACGTTTGGGTCGTGCGGAGCAAGTTTTGGCTAAATCTAACTTGAGAGCACACCAGATCTGAAAATCGTCGTATTGGCCTCAAACCATCGCCAAAATGTGAAAACAGTGCACAAAACGCACGTTTGGGGACGGAGGAGCACGTTTTGGCAAAATCTCACTTTTGAGCTCATCAGACCTCGAAATCGTCGAACTGGCCTCAAATCATCTCCAAGAGAAAACACTGGCATTTCCATGAAAAGTGCACAAATCCAACCTTTGGTTCCGTGCGGAGCAAGTTTTGGCTAAATCTCACTTTTGAGCACACCAGATCTCAAAATCGTCGTATTCGCCTCAAATCATTGCCAAAAAGTGAAAACAGTGCCATTTCTATGAAAAATGCACAAAACGCACGTTTGAAGCCGTGCTGAGCCTATATTGGCAAAATCTCACTTTTGAGCTCATCAGATCTCGAAATCGTCGTAATGGCCTCAAATCGTCACCAAGCGAAAACAGTGGCATTTCCATGAAAAGTGCATAAATCCCACGTTTGTTGCCGTGCGGAGCAAGTTTTGGCTAAATGTCACTTTTGAGCACACCAGCTCTGAAAATCGTCGTTCTGGCCTCAAATCACCACCAAATCTGGAAAACAGTGGCATTTCTATGAAAAGTGCACAAAACGCACGTTTGGGGCCGTGCGGAGCAGGTTTTGGCAAAATCTCACTTTTGAGCACGCCAGATCTCAAAATCAAATCATCGCCAAAAAAGAAAAAACAGTTTTTATTATCATTATTATTTTTCTTGTTTTACTTTAATTACAAAGAACTACTTAAAAAGAAAAAAATTACAATATTTTAAACAACCGCCATAACAGACATACTTACAATTGTCAAGATTTCACAGATTATATACATTACAGCCAAAAACAGCCGCGCAATTGCTGAATGAGGCTTGTATTAATGCTTAATTAGGTTGATAAGAGAGAAATTGACAGTTATTTACGGTACACCCTAAGATAAAACAAGAAGACACACGAACATACACACAAAAGCATATACACGAACTTAATTAAAGGGGGTAAATGTCTTTTGGCCATTTCTCATAAAAGATTTCTTGTTTATTATTCTTAATAGAAATATATTTTTTAACTTGGTATTTAATTCTTACTTTAAATTTGAAACCTTCGATGTTTGGAAGTACCTGTTTCTTTCTGCAATCCCATAAATACAATTTACCAATTAATATCAGATAATTTAACACTGGACATTTTGACATCGTTATTCCAATTATAACCTCTCGTAAACGCAACCCGTGAAATTCCTTTGTTATTGTTAAATAATACTGTTCAACATTTTTCCACAACATATGTGAATGTCGACAGTAAAAGAGAAAGTGACATAATGTTTCCTGTTCAGTCTTGTTCAGTCGAAAATTGATCGAATAGTCTCACCAATACAGCCATCTTCAACATAACCTGTTTGATTATGATGTATGATATTCGGTAAAACTTTCTTTAATCTTAAAGCAATCACTTTTGAAATTATTTTTGCATCCACATTAATAAGAGAGATTGGCCTCCAATTTTCAATGAGAGTTCGATCTTTATGTTGCTTTTCTATAAGAGTTATAATTGCTTTTCTTTGAGAGCTAGACATTTCGCCGTGGTTGAAACACTCCCTCACACTTTCCATAACTGGATCACAAATAATTCCCAGCAACTTTTGTAAACTTCTATTGGTATTCGATCATTACCAAGGGATTTGTTACTCTCAAAACTGTTAAGAATGGCTGTAATTTCTACAAAATATTTCTTCTTCACAAGATTGTTTTTGCTCTTCTGATAATCTTGGCATATTCAAATTATTTAAAAATTCGTTTGCATTTTCTTTATCCTCATCTGTTACGTTTGATTGGTACAAGCTATGGTAAAAACGTTTTTTGGTCGTTCAGTATCCCAAAAGGATCACATGTAATGGCACCACTTATTAATAGTTTTCTTATATGTTTTTTGACGTGATTACGCTTTCTAAATTAGAAAATATTTTGTACTTCTCTCGCCATGCTCGAAATGCTCTTCGAAATTTTTCGGTTTTAAGCTCGCAACTCGTGAATACTTTTCGTAAATGCATAGTAATGACACTGTCCCGCCGAAATGGCAAAATGTCGCTCAGCTTATTTCCACTTTATATCGCCAAATGGCACAAAATATACAACTTGGTTGGATAAAAAGATCCTATAGTACAAAACAAAAGTAGTAGTTTAGAGATAAAGCGCAGGATTGCAAGGATTGAAGTGGATTACAGTTTAGGGGTCTTTCTGCATGTACCGGTACCCATTAACCACTCATTGTCTTCTATTGTTTGTGAGGTATTGTATTTTTGGTCTTGTTTTGCATTTGTATTATTGTCGTTCTTTGTTCCTTT
>JAJGOT010000136.1:0-212500 GCA_022457155.1 Cladopsammia gracilis
TGTTCCTTAAGAGCCGGGAATCGGAAGCGTAAGGAGCCTTACGTTCTAAAGTAATTAAAAATAACTGAGTCGGAATCGGAAGCTCGACGGAATCGATAGAGCGTATGCACATGACGTCACGGCGGCCATATTGGTGTACCAAAACAATAGAACGGCGGCCATGTTGGTGTACCAAAACAATCCTGTGGGATTTGAACGCTTTTCTTATGTTAACACTTTCTTTTGTTCCAATAAATTTGCATAGCTGCTTGCCACGTGAGTGCATACGCTCTATAGGAAGAAAGGTTTCCTTTTTCTTACGATTCCACTTCTGCTTCCGTCGCTTAGTATATCCGCTTATGTCGTTTTGATTTCCACTAGATCGTAATTTTTGAAGGCATAAAACGACACATTTCAACTTGTAATACATGTTTCGACATATACTTATGTCATCTTCAGTTACAAAACATCGTAATTGCGATTGCGATTGCGATTCCGTCGCTTGTGAGAACCAACCCTAAAAGGTTAAGAGTTGTGCCGTCAGGCTTAGACCGCGCAGATTCATTTGTAAATGCAAAACGCTTTTGATGCAGTTATACATGTTCTCGCAAGATAGCCTGCTTGGCAGACGCTAGAAAGAGGAGGGGAATGGTGAATTCGGGGGATCACACGAAGTGTGTGGAGTGTAAGGAGATGGATGATCCCCCTCCCTTCGCTCTTTGTGCTCTCTTTATGCGTCCCAGAATCCCTCCTTAGGCTGCAGAGTGTTTTCACTCACGTGACCGGCAGCCATATTGGCAACTACGTTCCCGGGGTCTCTCATCTTCCCGCCCCCTAGAGCGGGAAGATGAGAGACCCTGGGAACGAGATTGCCATATTGGAGTGCTGAAACAATAGGAAATGTTTAAATAAGAATAGAGCTGAAGACCCATATACATGATTCGTTTGGGACACCAATATGGCTGCCTTGACGACTCGTGCAAACGCTCTATTTACAAGGTGACTTTGGAAACTGTTGAAACCACGTCGATTTGAAACCACTTTCAATCCATAAAGCCCTCGCTACTTTTGAAAATGTATGTAGTAGCATGATACGAAACGTCAAGTTTTATCAAAAATGAATAAGTTCAATATGTTTATCACTGCGGTTTGTATCCTTATATAGAATAATCATGCGACATCACGTCTGCTGTACACGTTCGACGTACTATATTAATGAAAGAAAAAATTCGTGTCCCGAGCAGGATTCGAACCCACGTCTCCCCGTACACTAGTCGGGCGTGATATCCACTACACCATCGGGTCACCACGCTGGATACGTGGCAACTTACTGATGTTAGTAGATAGAACGTGGCCAATCTACGGAACATTTTTCTTTCATAGTACGTTTCATAGCCTCTGAAAACCTCTCCAGGTTTAGTACATTTCTAAATAATCCTATGTGTCGAAGCCAAGAACGTGTTAGAACATCATATAGAATAATCATGCGACATCCCGTCTGCTGTACACGTTCGACGTACTATATTAATGAAAGAAAAAATTCGTGTCCCGAGCAGGATTCGAACCCACGTCTCCCCGTACACTAGTCGGGCGTGATATCCACAACACCATCGGGTCACCACGCTGGATACGTGGCAGCTTACTGATGTTATAGAACGTGGCCAATCCATGGAACATTTTTCTTTCATAGTACGTTTCATAGCCTCTGAAAACCTCTCCAGGTTTAGTACATTTCTAAATAATCCTATCTGTCGAAGCCAAGAACGTGTTAGAACATCATATAGAATAATCATGCGACATCACGTCTGCTGTACACGTTTGTACAGGTTTGTATCCTGTTTCTCATCAAGCTACGATGGCCCAAGAACGAAAGTCTTTACGATGCATCCTTACAGTTGGGATTTTTAATATGTTATATTTAATTTGCAGTATTTGTTTCCATATTTGAGTGGCGTGCCTGTGAATTAGCTCGTCCACTATAAACAACATTTATATTTCAAACCACTTATCCCTCTCTTGCACCCCTCCCCAGCCCATTTTCTACTGAAGCAGATGCTCTCACTCTTGTTGTCGACGTTGTCGCATGGGCGTACACTTAAAGACGTTTAACTTCATCGTCTATGCAGTTTTGGTTCCAAATTTCGTAGCAAAGAGCTGGGTGTTATTTACAACGACGAACTGTGGGATGCTCTGAACTTGTGGGTCAATGAATTTCATCTGGAAGTTGATTCTTTGAAGCCTCGAAAACGGCCCATGTCTCTTGCTTCACCCTCTATCATCTTAGATGAAGCTGGCAATGTTAGAATGGTGATTGGTGCGGCTGGAGGAAAATATATCGCAACGGCTTTGGCACAGGTAACTAAAACCCCGGTATAGTTATATAAACAAATTACAGTTGAATGATTAAGGTACGCTACGTTAGGCTACCAAAAGGAACTCGACTACAACAATTCAACCACACTGAGAAATTACAGAGACCACGCAAGACTACAATGAACATAGAGGGGAGCAAAAGGGATTACTTAAGGTTGCAAACAGATAACTTATATAAACCGAAAAGATGTATGCCCCCCCCCCCCCCCCCCCCCCACCCCATTAGTTTTCGAAGTTTAAACAATTTCACGTTGTAGTCGTGCAGGAACGGCAAAGAAATGTATCAGTCAGAGTTATTTTGCTTTCTAAACTTATTGCTTTCTTGATGTTCTCGTTTCCGTCGTCGTTGCTTAAGCTCACTAATGTCTACGTTTTGATAACGGGGGTGGGGATGGGTAGCTTTGCTTGGCCAATTTGCTCGCCCCCCAGTTATTTTAGCCTTGCTACGGGCCTGTCCCTACATTTTGTTGAACAAAATGTTGGATGAATGTTGGCACAAATGTTGGAACCGTTGAACGGTCTTAAAGCGGTGTTGATGTTAATTAGGCCGGCATCACCGTGATCTAAGCCTCATAATCCGATTTTTTTGTTCAGGTATTGATGAATTATCACTGGTTTGGAGACAGTCTGAAGGACGCTGTATCTAAACCCCGACTTCACAGCCAACTGTTTCCTAACATGGTCCTAGCTGTGTCGAACTTTCCTCAAAATATCATGAAGGGACTGAATTGGACACAAGTATATCACGAATAATACCGCGTTTATTTATTGGTAAATAAATACTGCTTCTTTATTCCGGGCCAAACAGACCTACTCTTTCTTTGATTTATGTTTAAGCCTCATTTATCCGAACACCCCGACAAAACATCTATTGAAGTCCCTAACCGTTATGTGTTTAATGGCCCGATTTATACTGGAGACGGATGACCCGTCTGGACGAACTTGGACAAACATTCGTTAGTTCGTCTGATAATCCGTCTGTGTATAAACACGGGCAAAGAGACGGACTATCCGTCTAGACGAACTATCTGCTTAGTTCGTCTGCCAAGACGAACTTAGCAGATGGTTCGTCTTAACGCCATAAGTCTAATCCGTTAATATCACATTAACCCGTCCGCTCGATATGCTCAATTAGATATGAGTGACAAAAGCGAATTAAAACTGCCGCTCTCGCTTTCGCCCATTCCCCTCAGTTAGCACCGTCTTAAAGTATTGTTATTCGAGCGTCGCCTATCCTTTGCTCTTCATTACAACATTCATTACTTCATTCACTCAACATTAAGGAAACAACTCATTTAAACGCGTGGCAGAATATGCCAGAATATTCGTTATCAAAAGAAGAAAGAACGTGTAATCTCGGTCCCTGCAATTACTCTTAGTTTAGAGGGCGCTATAAATGGAACTTTATTCTTGCTTCGTTTAGGAACACAACAGCCGATAATAGGTGTGGTACAGCTTGTTGTGCGAAAAGAAAACGGAGAGCTACTAGCACTAGCAGACTATCGCAAAGGAGGAGTCGCGGCAGGTTACCGCTGACCGAATATCAACTATCGTGGTATCAGCACCATCGCCTGTTGAGCACTTCTTTTGCTGCTTTTTCTGCTTTTCGCTTGACTAGCCCTGAGAAAAAACGGGGGACTGCAAACAGAGAAAACGCTGTGAAGTTAAAAGCATAAATTAAGCTTTATTTTTATAAATAGATCTATTTTTTCTTCTTGCCGCTTTTAAGCTGTTCAAGTCCATTGATGTACTTTTTAGGAATTCTGTATTCATCTGAAGAAAAACAAAAAAACACATTATACTACGAATGATAAAAAAAGAAAGAGACTTTGGAGAAAGAAGAAACATTAACTGGCCATTTTGCATCACGTTAAAAGGGAGACCGTCCCGACGGAATAACGAAATTTATTGGATAGAAAGATTCTATAGAGCAAAATAGAAGCAGCAGTTTGGAGAAAAAGGGGTGTTTCTTGGTGTTGCGGAAGCCATTGTTGGTTAGCTATTGTGTTGTGGTGTGGGTATTGTTCATTGTCTTTTGTATCTTTTGTTTTACGTCACTTGGTGATCGCAACACCAAGAAACTGCCAGAAAAAGTGCGGGATTACAAGTATGGAAGTGGATTACAGTTCATCAATGTTGATTTGGTGACAGGCGGTCAATAAATCAAAGTTTCCATTCGCCACTTTAGAAAGGAGAAGGAAACTGGGCTGAGTGAACTTTTGCAACGACTTCTGGGATCGTTACATGGGGGCTTCCTTTGTCTCTGTCCCCAGTAACAGTCCCAGAGGTCGACGCGAAAGTTCACTCGGCCCAATCTTAAGTGGCGAATTCTAGTGTAATTTTGAGTGTTTTAGTCGTTATTTTGCCTTTTTAGTTCATATTTCTTTGCGTTCATCACTTTTGGCGATTGCTTCTTCTTATTTCAAGATAATAAAGTAAGCTTGAAGCAAGCACCTGGCCATAATCATAAAAACACGATATTTCAGCCGGGACAGTGTCTCTTTAAGGCGCTTCTGCTTGTCGTTTACAAAACAGGCAATATAAGCCTGCTTTCTCTGTTTACCTCCTGTGTCGAGACCCTTTTGAAATTAGTGTCGAAAGTAACTTGGCGATTGCTTTGGTTTTGCATTGCTACGCTTTGTGATTGGCTAAAAAATCTTGCGCCACTTTATCAACCAATCAGAAGTAAAACCAAAACCAATCGTGACTTGCTCGCACGCGTTTTCCCGCGCTTGGCACTGGCTGCATGTATTTGCTGCGAGTTTTGATTGGTTCATTTGATTGTCTGCGTCTGTTGTGATTGGCCAAAGCTCTAGGATCTACGACACTCATTTGATAACCGCTCTGAGTGCTTTACGCATGCGCTTACGCTTGCGTTGCTAGTGAAACAGTGGCTGACGTAACAGCGAACTTTAGATCGGACTACGAGTACGAGATTGAGTACGAGTACGAGTTTTCAAACCTTGTTCGCGTGCTCTAAATAACCACTTACCACACAAATTTTATACCTAGAGTCTCCTTATCTTTCGTTCAACAACTGGAAGGACCGACAGCTCTGGGGATGTGACAAGCTTGAAAATCGCATGTCATACTCGTACTCAATCTCGTACTCGTAGTCTAACATAAAGCTCACTAATAGCGTGTAGCGATGCCTAACGCAACAGAACAGAGGTACAAAACAGCAGTTATTTTGACATGTCATGGTTCTTACCTTCATTGACTTTAACTTACCTAAAAGAAATTTTGCTACAATGGCGATTTGGTTACCCTGAACTAAAACCTGCATTCCAGGAGCGATGTTTTTACCAGGAAGCTGTGAAACTGATAAATATAAACACATTAATTACAAGGGAAAAGCCCTGGGATGGGAGGAAGAGACAAACTGGACTAAAGTTTTTGTTTGAGGAAGAAACGTAAGAGGAAAAAATGGAGGCGGGAACAAATTAAACAGCGCGCATCTACCGCAACACCAAATAGCAACGACACGTGAAGTGTTTTCGTCCAAACTCGTAAATACGAACCGCTCTGAATAAAAGATCTGAACACCTTCGGACCCTTCTCTCTCCCAGGCGTTTTGGTTTACCAACCCACACCCCCTGCATTCAACTACCCACCCTCCCCTTTCTCCAATGTCGTTTCCAGGGGTAAGACAGGTGACTATTACATATCGCGGGCTCAACGTTTACAGCCCAATAGTCCATTTTACAGTTGTGTACTTGGTGACCTTGCCTTTGAGTGGAAGTGAGGCTGGAGGTGACCTTGCTTTGATACAAACCTTTCTGCCTTTTATACTGTATGTCTATTAATTCTTTTCTCATGCTAACTAGGTAAATTTACTTCTGAAAAGCTTCAAGGTCTGTGTCATAAGAAGGTCAACTTCAGCCTCGCTTCCACTCAAAGGCCAGGACACTAAGAAGACAACTGTAAAATGATCTATTCAATGCTTCGCGTGTTCACGAGTAAAGGCCCAGTATCACCCAAAATGCATTGCGCACCCAATGCCTCGACGATTGAATTTAACGCAGTCGAAAATTCCCGAAAGAGCCAATCACGAGCGAGCTCGTCATTTGAAAACAAAAACAAACGACCGCAAAGCCGAATAGGTGATACTGGGCCTTGAAAAAGGGCGTTTGAGTTAGAAGATAGAACACTAGGCAGTGTACATAACATTGAACTTCACTTTATATACCCAAGCAGATTAAGGTATTCCTAAAAGTGAAGTATCTCTTATTTGAAGACAGACTACCACTGGCTACAAAAGTAAAGATGTACTGTTGTATTACCTGAAGTGCTGCATGCTGCCTTTATCTGTATATTGTGAGCAAATTCCTGTGGGCTAATGCCGTACGATTCAAGATTGCGTATCAACGTCACCTATAATATAAATAATATAGATCTTATAAACAATATTATAATGACAATCTTTTAGTCCTAAATACCCGCACAGTTGTGCTGAGGTGCGTTGTTAGCCAGTAGAATGGTTACTAAGGCAACATTGGCAGTGGCTGATCTAGGGAAGGCAAAGCCCCCACACCCTATCCGGTAAAAAAATAAGACCCGAAAGGATGAAAGTTGTTTTAGTCTCTAACATTTTTATTCCGCTCTTTCTCTCTCCCTCTATCCCCCCCCCCCAATTCCCCCCCCCCCACTCCCCCCGCTCCCCGTCCGGATCGGCCACGGTCACTGATTGGTAGCGAAAATGATGATACACAGAGAGAAACGAGAAGATGTGTGTTCAGGTAAACAAGCGATTGCGAACTTCTACTAATGAATGAATAAAGAATTGATAAAGTTACGGTTGCAAGTACCTTTTTGTTACCCATTCGTTGTTCCACTTTAATTTCAATGGGGTCAATCTTTCCTTTTCTGTCAACAAGAAATGAATTTAGTAAGGCTTCCTTTTTCGCGTTCTTCTTTCATTATATTTAATCTGCAAGTTTGAAGAACTACTGAGTTGCTAGTATTTTTATATATTATTCTTTTTTATATTTATAATAAAAAAACTTACGTACTTACTATATTTTACAATTGATTGCGTTCATAACTGCGAGGATCATTCTTAATTTGATTTCATTTCCGCAGTTCATATATGATTTATTTCATATATATCATTTCACATTTATTCCTTTCACGGGAACATATGAACCTACAATTGACCTGCTCCCAACGTCAGTGGCTTCATAGCTCAGTTGGTAGAGCATCGCACCGGTATCGCGAGGTCACGGGTGGTTCGAACCCCGTTGAACTTGAAGTCCTGAATTTTTTTCAGGCTTCTTTTCGCAATTGCTTAAATTGCGTTCATAACTGCGAGGATCATTCTTCATTTGATATATTTTCAATGTTGCAGACATTTGTGTAACTGAGTAGTAACAACGAGAAACAAACAAACAAACAAAGCAAAAAGTTGGGAAGCCACTGAGTTGTTGGTATTTTTATATATTATTCTTTTGTTAACTTTATAAAACAAAGACTTACGCACTTACTATGAGGTGACACTTTAAATACCCGGAAATAGACTACGCAACAAACACTACAATTTGCGAAAAACGCAATTATAATAGTATCGTTTCGCCCAAAAGTTTCGCCCTATATCAATTGAATCGTTTGTCAATCACAGACATCGTTTGGACAGCTACGGGGTCGCCCGGGTAGTCCAGCAATTGTCCAAACGATGTCTGTGATTCGCTAAGAAAACAATAGATTTGTCGCGCTGGGATAGGGATTAGGGATAGGGGCATTGCTCAAGTGATATATCAATTGTATCGTTCGCCAATCACAGACATCGTTTGGAAAGCTACGGAGTCGCCCAAAAGTTGTTTTTACACCCATTTTAAATAGCGCCTATTTGCGTTTCGCTAATAATTTAGTATTTAAAAGGTAAGGGATGGTTCATTGCTTGGGTTAAGTAGTGAACTCCAATTTGTATTCAGCCAAAGATTTGGTGATTAACAGGGCAATGTACCTTATTTTTAGTATCAATTTGAAAAGCGAAAAAATATGTTTCTAAAAATAATACTCTAGTTTTGTTAACAAATACCATACCAGTACAATGAAACTATCAGTGGCTGTCACTGGATGGAAATGGATTGCAACTTGAAAAAATTGGTTATTCCTTTGAAAATTTCCATTTCATTGTAGACTAATTTTTCATATAAAAACTTACCTTATTACGGGATCTTGTCCTGGAAATGTGATCTGATGGCATTTATTCATTTTAGATGAAACTCTGCAAAAGGAAGAACATCCATGACTTATCGGCAAACGCGTGCGACATGCAGAACGAAGGCTCCTACAAGTTAACTCGAGGATACGAAACAACCTTCGGACCTTTTCTTCTCCAACGCGTTTTGCTACAATGACCCCCTCTCCCTCCCCCTCCGCCTTTGCGCCCAACTCCCCACCCTCCCCTCCCTCCAACGCTCCCATGGGTAAGGCACGTTACCATTACCTATCGCATTTGGAATAGGAAAAATATATGCGCCAGCCTTATAGAATGGTCAGCGGAATTTCTAAGTTGAGACCCAATAGATGGAAGGAAGAACGGAAGGAGTTTAAAAGCACAACTACATCATTCTTTTTCTGCTGTTTTACGAAGGAGATCCGCCAAACTTATGGGCCAGACAAAAGTTTACCACATGACTTTACCAAAACAACTTCTTTGCACCATTTTTTGTAATAAATCAGTTTGCTAATGACCGATTTTGCGGAGAGAGGAGATGCAAGAGTTGTGGGGATAAAATCAAACTTACCTTTCGAAGAGTTGATCCCAGGCTAAAAGCTCGATATACTCGTTCTTATTAATGAGTATTTTAGTGAGTGTGGCGTCCAGTACAACCATTCTGAGGATAAGAAGAGGGTAAAATAAAATCAGTACAACATCTATAGAAAAGGTTCGCGTGGAAACCAAGCTTCAATTCCTTCAATTACGGCGAGTTTTTGGGACACTTATTCAACCAAAAAAAAAAAGAGTAATCACATCTGACCAATCACAACAAATAAAAATATGAAGCAAAAGCATGCAACCGTGGCAATGGCCCTTATCGTAGATGAGTACGCCACGCCAATATATCAGCGGTTTCTCGCTTTCTTGACCCTATAGCCTCTGACGACGATGAGCGTAAACATCAAAACGAGACTATAGGGTCAAGAAAGCGAGAAACCGCTGATATGTTGACGTGGCGTACTCATCTACGATAAGGGCTATACGCGGGAAAGTGAGATCGTTGCCAAGCGCGGGAAAATATGTCACTGATACGAAACCAATGGCAAGTTTCAGAGGGAGGGAGGGTGGATCGCAATATTTGAACTGTGGTCGTGACATCACCGTCGAAACCTCTTGAATTGTGACATTCATTCCATTGAGCGGTTAATATAACACCGCCACGCTAATGAAAAAGAGCCATGGGAATATCATACACATAAGTGTATTGTCGTTTGCATCACGATGTAGTCACTTTAAATGTAGATCCCCCTTGTGACTTGCATGCATCATTAAGTGCTGATAAAGAGAGACTGTTTCTACACTAACCTTTTATTTTCAGTGGACACAAGCTCGTGCGATTTCACATATTTTGTCAACACTGAGCGGGTATCAGAAGGGCTCAATATCGCGTTTTTACTACAACAGAAAAAAAAATCGTTAAATCATCCATTAATTAACTTGTATTCATCACAAATTAAAATAGTGCGTTCGATGCCGGGGGAGTCTGAGAACGAGAACGAAAGCGAGGCTTGGGGTGGGTACCAGTTTCCAGCCGAGAGGTGCCCCTGAAAAATGTGCGGGGCGGCTAATTTGGCGTTGACGAAAATCTCAAAAAAGGCCTGCCTTCATGAGATTAGGAAGCATTCTTCTATCGTCGAACGCAATTTAATAATGAATGCGGCTTAGGTCTATAACCATTGTTCTTTATTAAAGGCAAACTGTCCCGGGCGGCTGATGTATCGTTTTTTCACGATTATGGCTAAGAGCTTGCTTTAAACTTGCTTTACTACCTTAAAATAGGAAGAAAATTGATGAAAGCAAAGTTATGGTCACTAAAATTGTCAAAATTCCACAAGAATGACAATTTTGATTTCTTGACCACCTGTCACGAAATCAAATTTGATGAACTGTAATCCACTTTCATCCTTGCAATCCTGCACTTTATCTCCAAACTACTGCTTCCGTTCTGCTCTATAGAATCTTTTTATTCACACAAGTTGTGTATTTCGTGATATTTGGCGATATAACATGGAAATCAGACAAGCGAAAGTTTGTTATTTCGGCGGCCCAGTTTTCCTTGTCCCTACTAAGGGTAGATAGCACAAAACAGTTTACAAGCAATTTGTATTTGCCAACATGAATTTGTCGTATAAAAGCACTATGGAAAGAACTGCAAAAATATGGCACACACATTAAGTAGAACAAAAGGCCTTCCTCGAAACAAGAAAAATACGAAAACAAATGAGCTAACTACTGAAAAATATAAACACAAATAACTGCTTTCTACCTGTATCCAAATTCTGAAAATATGGGTAACAAAGCCCCTGATACCGCGAATAATTCTTCTATACTTGGAGGCTAACAAAAAAGGGAAAAAAAGATAAAGGACATTAGAGAAATGTGAAGGCTTCAGAAGTGCTTGGTTATTTCGCCCAGTCATATAATCCGTCGATGAGATTTTTGAAGCAAATTATATTTATAGGACACTCTAATCAAGACGCCTAAATCTGTATTTTACATTCAAAAAGTGTGAAATGAAGGAGGTGCTATCCCATTTGTGGTAGAACTTTGCGTTTAAAAGTAGTGCTCGAAACGGTTTTTAAAAAAGACGCGGTTATAATTAAAAACCCGTCAGTGTAAATGCTGCCTTCATCGAGTTTTCGTTTCAACATTTTCTAAAAGGGAAAATAAATGCAAAGAAAAAAAACATACTTGAGCTTGGGCTCCAGAAGTTGATGGGAGGGCAGGAACCTCTGGGACATTTTCAACCACTGGTTGGTTCGCTTTAAACTGCTTTATTCTGTTGAAATAATGTACCGTATGTTGTTTTGGTAAGAATTAAAGCCTGTTTACATATGCGATTTTTATCGCGCTCACGTAACTTTTGCTGGTCGCAAGTGTAAACTAACTGCGATTTCTGTAAGATATTTGCCGCAACTTTCCACAAATCGCCGCCAAGTTCCGACAAAAGGTGCATAAAAGGTGTGACGAAAATTGCACAAAAAATCGCATGTGTAAACTGGCCTTAAGGAAATAACAACAACATATAAAATTAAACAAAACAAATGAATTCAATACTAGCGTTTTCGTATCGTTTTAACCTGTCCATACTAAAACGAACGAAAACGATGAAAACGACTGGGACCTGGGATTGCGGATGGGTTAATGGTAATAGATGCTCCGATTTGGACTGGAACCGATGGCATGCGACGTCACCGTTTTCAAAAGTCCCTGTTTTCACCTGTCCACACTATAGGCATGTGAGGCTTTTTACGTCATCGTTTTCAAAAGTCTCCGTTTTCACCTGTCCACACTAGAAACGAAGCGTTTTCAAAAGTCTCCACTTTTGAAACCGTTTTCGAAAGTCTCCGTTTTCATCAGCGTTTTCGGGCGTTTTAGTGTGGACGATAGGCGAAAACGCATCAAAACGTATGCGTTTTTAAACGAAAACGCATTAGTGTGGTCGGGGCCTAAGAAGAATATAATTGAGATCAGAAAGTGTCACGAAAATTTCATCAACGACGTTTCGGCCTTAGCCCTTCATCAGGTTGATGACTATAATGAAATTGCCTGCGAATTCAGCCGCCTCTCATAGCTCCCGACCGCGAACGCCCCAAGCGGCCGGGAAGGAAGAGAGGTGGCTGTATTCGTAGGCTTATAATGCAACAGTGCCCGCATTTACGACTTACTCAGGATTATCCCAGGATATTGTGGTGATATGATCGACTCCTTTAGATGCTTCTTGCACCGAGATTAAACCTCTGTCTTGCATACACTGAAGAAACTTGGACAACTGAAAGAAAACGAAAACACAATGTGGAAAGAATTACGGATGGTTTGTTTCCATGTTACATCGCCCAATGCCACAAAATATACATCTAAACTGGATAAAAATATTCTATAGAGCAAAACAAAAGCAGTAGTTTGGAGATAAAGTGCAGGATTGCAAGGATTGAAGTGGATTACAGTTCATCAAATTTTACTAGCAAAAACAACATGTGTAGCCACGGCAAAAACTCCCGTATTGCAGTTACACTGTATGAAAAAATACTACCTAACGATAACAAATCAAAAGTGTGTACCAGAATGACTAGTTGCAAATGAACAGACATTTTTTCAGATATTCTGATAATCGTCTTAACCGTAAAAGCTAAATACCTTTTTGTACGAAGACTTCTTGATATCTACTGATTTCCCATCTGGACTAAAAACAAGATTAAAAGAATATTTTAAATGCAATTTTGATCATATATGACGCGCGCTGTGATTGTTTGTGTAACTAGTTTATAGAGCAGATTTCAGTTCAGTGTTGAAAGTAATTTCACGATTGCATTGGTTTTGCATACCCTGGGTGCCAGAGGTTTTTTTTGCGCGGTTTCCGGTGTCGGTTGTCTCTATTGTGACCCACGCGTTGATCGGCCTTCGGCCGACACCGACCGGCCTTCGACCGGCCTTCGACCGGCAAGCCACGAAGCTCGCCGCTGGTACCCAGGGTAGGTTTTGCATTGCTAAGCTTTGTGATTGGCTAAAAAATCTCGTGCTATTGTCTCAACCAATCAGAAGTAAAACCAAAACCAATCGTGACTTGCTTGCATGCGTTTTCCCGTGCTTTGCGCCGGCTACCTGGATTTGATTCGAGTTCTGATTGGTTTATTGGATTAACTACATGTATTGTGATTGGTCAGAGTGTTTTGGTTTTACTATAAAACGGTACTTAATTTTAATTAGCACTGTTTTGACCCTAAGACCTAGAAATCCCCGTAACATAGCAACTTCAAGTAGATACTGTCGTGTTCCAAACTTACCAAGAGGGCAGAAGGTAGCTTCGGGAAAATGTGCTGGTCAGTATTGGTAATTCAACCTTCTTCAACCTTAACAAGGCACAAAAGAAGCAGTACTCCAAAAGATCATCCATGTTATCTGCAAACATTGACAAAGAACCGTAAAGGCCCGTTTACACAGGCAATTTTTGTCGCACAGCTGTTCGGTGCAATTTTTGTCGCGCGCAAGTTGCATCTTCAAATCGCATGTGAAATCTAGCGGCGATTTCAGTGCGATTTGGGAGCGATTTGTCGCGTGATGTCGCAGAGGTTTCGAACCTGTTCGAAACCTGATGCAGCTTGGCGGCGATTTTTGGGAAATCAAAGCAATCGCACCAGAATCGCACAGGAAATCGCCACTAGTTTACACACGCAACAAAAGTTGCATTGGAGACCGCGACAAAAATCGCATCAAAAATCGCATGTGCCTTTACGATGATCGATAAGGGGTTAGTTATCTTATCAAAAAGTATTTTACCTAAAAGTGCGTTCTGCGCATTTGTCTCTTCTTCTAGTTCTAATGACGCAGTTTCTTCAACGACTGCCTGTGCATTTTCCTCATCTTCTCTCTTTCCGGCGCAGCATATTGCGCTTGCTTCATTATCACCTTCTTCATCAGAACAAACATCTTTTTTCTCTGTAGCTTCCTCCGAAGATCCACCGTTACAATTGTTAACTGTAATTTGAATTATCTGTAAGTAAGCTTATGTAGACTCCATTTAACTAGGGCTGGTCAGCTACAGGTTTGGTTTGGCTGGATGTAGAATATGAGACATTTTAAGGGCGGGATAAGGGATAAACCTCTTTTGGCGAAAGCGGGACGTGCTCATGCCAGCATGCAGGATATCAGTCTCCTGCGCAGCTACGTTACTACGCAGCAAAGCAGTCGTCACGCAATGACAGGATGAAAGACAACACTGTGCTCATTCCTCGCTGAAGCAAAAAAAACAACAACAACGCATTGCAAGGTGGCGTAAAAACGGAATTGCTGTGATCCAAGTGCCTATGTGGCTACTTTACTCAGTTCTATGTAAGGTTTCCAACTGCGGTTTCTTCATGTTGTTTTTTTTATTGGCGAACAAACTGGTTCAATATACATCTCAAACAAGTTCACCTCAAGACGTCCTTTCCTTTGGTTACAATATGACTAATACTAAATTGGACGTTTTGCGGACAAACGAAAGTCAGGCTTAGTTCTTACATGCCGTTTATTCTCTCCTTAATAGTTTGCAATAATCACAGGAGGTAACTTACAACAGCCATTTAATAATTATATGTCCCTATATAGTCTCTTTAAAATAAATAGGTGGGACATTGCACAGATCTAATTGCCTGTAAGGCTGTCAATTGGAAGGCAGTGAAGGACCTGGCAGATTGGGATGAAAATTCTGAGTAGGGCAGGGAGATAGTGACGGATGTGGGATTATGAAAACCTATTTTTATTAGACCCTCTCCAGGAAAGGGGGATGTGAAATGTCTACCTGTATTTTCGTCGTGCTCATTGTTCTCTGCGTCATCAACGGAGAGTTCTTGCAACGAATCTTTCACCTCTTCAGTTTTAACTTCATCATCTAAAGCAGCCAGTTGTGGTAATGGAGACTTGCTTCCGTGTGCCCTAAAGATTATGACAACAACCCTTAGCACTTACACTTTTTGATTCAAAGCAAACCTCTGCTCGTGCAAACAAGAAATCAGAGAATTGAAGGAACAGTGTCCTGTTTGATATATCGTGTTTTCATGATAATAGTCAGGAGCTTGCTTTATTATCTTGAAACAGGAACAAAAAATCGTCAAAAATGAAAAAAACTCTTTTGATTCCTTGACTACCAGTCATGAAATCGAATTTGATGAACTGTAATCCACTTCCATCCTTGTAATCCTGCACGTTTTCTCCAAACTATTGCTTCTGTTTTGCTCTCTAGAATCTTTTTATCCAATTTAGTTTTTATTTGGTGGCATTTGGCGATATAACGTGGAATTAAGTTTAACAAAATTTTATTATTTCAGTGGGACAATGTCCCTTTAACTGTGAATCATTATTTCGCACTGCATGACTCAACATTTATTGTTCTCTCCTCTCGTGTAGTAGGGTTCATATTTTTTAGTCTGTGGTTAAAAGTAGTGTGACGGATGTTTGTTTTTTTCTTATTTCAAACTTTACTGCTATAGGAAGACAGACAAACAAACGGATGGACTGACAGACATTCCATCAATCAGACAGTCAGTCAGATGGACAGACAGACAGATGAAGAGACAGACAGTCAGTCAGACAGTCAGATGGAAAGACAGACAGATGGTGACAGACAGTCAGTCAGACAGTCAGATGGATTGATTGATGGACAGACAGTCAGGCAGACAGACAGACAAATGGAGAGACAGACAGATTGTCAGTCAGACAGTCAGATGGACAGACAGTCAGACAGACAGATGGAGAGACAGACAGTTAGTCAGACAGCCAGTCAGTGGACAGACAGACAGTCAGACATGGGCAGACAGACAGACAGTCAGTCAGATGGACAGATGGTCAGTCAAACAGGCAGTCAAACAGCCAGGCAGACAGACAGACAGACAGATGGTTGAATAGATAATAATAAAATGGCTTCCAATATTTTTAAAGTCCCTATTTAAAAACTCAGCAATTCTTAGAGTCTTTGTCCAACTTTCATTTATGTACATGTACACACACCATAAAAGATCCTGGTAAACATGGCAAATCATAACTCCTTTGCCACGCATCCCATCCTCTAACAAATCCCTGCTGGAGACTAATGTCACACCAACAGCCACAGGCATTCTGAAATACAAACAGAAATAATGACTTGATAAGTAATCACTTCCAGCTCATCTTCCATAAACTTGGTGTACTGAGTGTATATCACTTAGATGTAAAATAAATTATATGCAAATTTGTTGAATTATAGTTTTATGCATGTAAATTATATGGGTGTGGATGACATGGAAATAAATTTTGCCAAGTACATTTGTAGGAGGCCCTGCCAGGGGGGGGGGGGGGGGTCCCGTGTCGCTTGTCTGACTTTAAAATGTCTCGTGTTGGTGTTTTATCAATGCTTACATCGCTGTCAAAAATTGAACGAACATAGTTTGTCGGAATTTTAGAAAAGGTGGAAGACATGCAAGAGTCATGCAAAATGGTGAATGAATATCGGTGTTGCTGTCGCTTGACTGATGACCTCGTTTCCAGGGTCCCAGGTCTCCCAGGGAGTTGTGGAGAATTTGCGTAAATGATGTATAACGCGATGACCTCAAGGGTCCTAGAGGACCTCAAATTGGGGAAAAAATATGCCAAACCACCGTTCTTTGTCGCTAATTCTTGGCTTTGATGTCACTGTCAGAATTGTGCCGAGAAAGATCGTCTTTTGTCGCAGTTTCATTTTATGTGCTGTCGCTACTTTTTGGGTCATGTCGCCTGTCGGAATTTACCCTGGCAGGGCCTCAAGTAGCTTTGTATACCTTTCTAACATGTGCTTGTATCTAAGTTGACGTGTCATTAGTTTTTATGGCAGAGTTCTCTGTTAGATCATAGGAAAATAGGACATGTCAATGAATTTGTAGAACCCAACATTACATAACTTTTGTTTGTATACTCAGCTGTTTTATAAAACAAATAGGAAGAAGCAATACTGAATGTTAATATTGCTTAAAACAAAGACATACATGTACATGTGCTAACCTGTTTCCTTTGAGACACACACTGCACAGCGCACCCTTGTCAAAACTCCCCAAGGCAGATGGCCCATCAGATGGTATTATGATGCCAGGAAGCATTAAGTCTAGAAAAAATGGTTGATATTGATGAAATACATGTCTGTTGATTGAAGAGACATTGAATTCTTTGGAGGTGTAAACACCAACAATAATACCAAAAAAAATGAAAAAAGAAGGAGAGGAAAAAAAATGATTAAGAACATTCTACTGAGTCACACTAAGCTTACCTAGCAAAGGGTGCAGTCCAAAACCCATGTCTGATCACAGGATACCCAAGCTCACTATCAGATAACCAGGCATGCGTTTCTAGAAGCTCCCGAAGACTTTTCTGGCCCGAAAGCAATTTTTTAAATGTAGTTTCTAACATAAGGCGTTGAACTTTTTAGCCCACAAATCAGCTAAGTTGTGTAGTAAACGTAAGATTATATTGCTTACCTTTCAAATTCAACAAAAACCGAATCTTTATTGGTAAACATTCTGCACGTAACACAGCTTTTTGGGTCCGAAAAGTTTTCGGGACTTTTGAGAAATGCACGCCAGGACTTGACTCTTGCTTAGTTATCTGATAGTGAGCTTGGGCTGCCTGTGGTCTAATTTTCACAGACCAGAAGAATGATTCGGATGAGATAATCATTGACTTGACTCAGAAGCACCCAAAGAATAGTTTTGAGGAAAAGCTGTTAGGAAGGCGTTCATCCAAAACATTTGTAACAAATTTGAGTTTAAAAATTAAGTTGTCATCTCAAACTTTCATAACATCAAAAAATTTATAACATACTTTTTTTGAAGGGATAAAAAAGTAATGTTGTTTTGTAACTTAGTTTATTTTATTCTCATTTAAACATATGATTGTAAAGCGCTATTGATCAGTACATGTAAATATATAAAAAAGGTAAAGTCGCACTCGGGCCACGATGGTCCACACGGCTGGAGCTTAACCCGGTTTCCGTCGCATGAAGCAACTAGGAATATTGCTACTCCCCCTTGGATGGGATGCTAGTCCATCGCAGGGTTACCCCCAGCATTTTGTCACCGGTACCCATTTAATATACACCTGGGTGGAGAGAGACAGTGTGGAGTAAAGTTTCTTGTCTAAGGAAACAACACGACGGCAGAGACCAGGCTCGAACCACCGACCTTCAGGTTGAAAGTCTGACGCGCTAACCACTAGACCACCGTGCCGCCCACAAAATATAAATATGCACTATATAAATTGGTAAATTATTATTATTATTATTATTATTATTATTATTAAATAAGGTCAGCTTGGATTTTTGGAAAAGTGAAACAGGGGTGTCATTAAATTTTGAAGTAGGTGGCTGATTGAATAGAGTAGGCGGGTGATGATACATGTGCTGTTGAGCACGTATCCAAGCTCCGAAGGCTTGTAGCCAGAGCTCATACTTGTAGTAGCTGGGGGAATTCCCTGGCCCCCGGCACTTAATGATACCACTGGTGAAAGTACATGTAGCTAGTAAATTTGGAGAAAAACATTCCTTTCCCTAAAATTTTCTGCAGCTAATTATGGAAAAACAGTATTTCCATTCCAAGTGTTTTCCTAAACATTCATCATTGGGTGCCTCAGAGCAAATGCAAACGTTTATTAATTTATGCTTTATTTACATTAAGAGAAAGTCAAGAAAGTTGACATGCCTGCTCCGCCTTTAAGTTTGTCAAAGACAGGTGGCCATGTTGTGAAGCTCAGCAACATTTCAGGGAATTTCCACAACATATAAACTAAAAGATGAAGAACAAATTGGTTAGAATACAGACATGCATCACATTTTATATCAGTGTCAAATTTTAAAGTGAACCGTTGAGTCCTGTACTGTGGTTCATTAACCCGGGGAGGGGTGGGGGGGGGATTGTAGACTGGTGTCGCTTAGGGTGTTAAAATTTGGAATGGGCACCGTTAGAACTATTGCGGTGCCTTTTACCTGGTGTTAAGCCAATGAATATGACAGAATATGACATGTGTTGTTTTAGAATTGATACCTCTTAGGGGTAAAAATTCATTTGAGCCACGCCCATCAAAAGAGATTCTGATACCTTTTAAGGTGCTTTTCAAAAATTTCCGACAAGCAACTCCGTCATTTTTATATGCCGGGAGTCACCCTCCAGGTTCTTTAAGTTTTTCTTTGAGTCTGTAGATGAAATCCTTGTCCTGATTGTTTCAATGAAAACTTACTTTAATGAGCAGTACTTTCTTGTGGTGCTTTTTCATAATGAACTAGATGTTTCTAACTTTAAAGTCTGTGATAAAAAAGTAAAGTGCGACTTTCCAAATGAAAGCTATTGAGCACTTATTTCCTTTGTCCTGTCTATTTTGCTTTACAAGTGTTTTAAACTTTTAACTTTGTTGATTGAACTCCATAGTCAGTGACGATCTACTTTGGTCATTATAATTACCTGTTGGGAATACCCTTTTCTCCACCTCAAAGAATATCGGTTCTCCACTGAGACAAAATACAGTAACATTTTGTCCCGAATGAGTCATAACACGCATCACAGAAATCTCCTCTTTGTTTGGAATAATCTCTGATATCTCATCTTGCGACAAACTGGGGAAAGCAGTACTCACATCTGATCTCAGTTTTCGCCTGAAAGCACAGTAAGGTAAGGTAGAGACACACTTGAGCCACAGGAAGCCCACTCAAGCCACAGGTATGCCACACGAGGCACAAGAAGCCCACATGACCAGAGCTTAAAGGGGCTATGTCACCATTTTTTATAGTGTTACTTTATAAAGCAAAACGACATTTTTTTAGTTTATCAGTGAAAACCCAAAAATAATGGTCCAGTTTTGTTTCAAATTATTCTACTAGTGCTCTAAGAGTAAAACAAAGTGTCTTGGACTGCAGATGGCCAGGATCGAAGTAGTGTTGAAACATTACTGAATTAACCTTCTGTACGACTCTCTATAATGCGGCTTAATGTTATTACCATCGTTAAATTAAATAAGCGAGGAAAGATTCACTGACATTTGCGCTTGTGAACAACAACAACAATTTACCGTATTGATCTTTATACCAAATGTAGGTATACAGCTATTCTTGGCTTTCACTTACGTCATATCAAAATTCAGAAGCATTAAACAATAGATTTCGAATCCAAAATGTTTATGGAATTGTAGAGAGTTCAAAACTACACATCTTGGCCAAATTTTGAAGCGCCAAAGCATTTCGTTCAAAACTTATAGGCGAACGAGTATTAGACATTTTTAGTAAGAAATGTATGGAGCGGCCATCTTTGTGCCCCACTCAGGGGCACAAAGATGGCGGCCAAAAATTCAAAGTCTTAATTACACCAAAAATCAAATCAAAACATATTGTATTTGTTATAAGCTCCATTAACTCGGTTTATAAGCACTTATAATGCAAACAATAACTTTCAGCTGATTCAATTTTGTTTATTTTCACAGCTTATCTGTATTAGCGTGACGAATTGCGTGACACATTTAAAACCATTGTAAATCGGAAGCAAAACATCGTGAGAACCTGAAACTTTCTGTGAAAGATTAATAATACTTGTATCCACATACCATGTTAGAAACAGCTTTGTAGGATGTATAGTTTAGATTTTTTAATTTTTATGACGTCATGTGAAAACCAAGAATTTCAATCAACATTGTTGGGTTAAAGCTTAAGGCTCAAAGCCTACAAGTCAAGACCAAACGAGTAAAGCCACAGCGGTGCTACTACAGTAGCTCCCGTTAGAGGTGACCAAGTTGAGCATGATCATGTATCATAGCAATCACTTTCAGTGCATCCCCGCGATCTCTCTTCTTATGGGCAACAAATCGCTTGCCAAATTCAACAGCAGAAGGGCATTCATGATACCCCTTAACTACAACCTGGTACAGTGTAGATGGTCAAAATAACCTGGCATATGTTCTCCGGGTTATCATTGTGCAAAAGCCGGGGGAAAAGTCACCAGACATGTAAACAGCCATGAGTGTTACTAAATTATTGATCAAAAACAATCATCTTGACAGCAAACGATTACAGTCGATGGCAATTGTATTGTATCTCTATTTCCTCGCTGAAAACAGCAACAACAGCGAGCAAACACGGGCGAGCACAAATGACGATGAAGATTGCTCAATCCAAACAGAAAAGAAATTGTAGCCTATCCTTATTTTTACCTGTGACCTTCACTGGCCTCATTTAGTTTTTGTTTTTGCCATATCCCTGTTATCTCACAGTGTCTCACACTATTTTTGTTTTTGTTTTTGTTTTACGCAAACGTATGCCATATGGTCCTTGTTATCTGGTGGACATCCCAATGGCACTGCATGAGTGGCTGGCACACACCAGCTGGAAACTAGTTTGCAACACTGACCATACCACCAAGAGGTCGCTGTCCATCAATAGTCAGAAGTGGTGACTCTTACAGTAACTAGCCAGATTTTCGTATCTTCTGGTACCTGATTGCCCCGAGCTCTAGGGGTGGCGAGCCTGCATCTTTCTGGGAGTACACGTTCCCTTATTTTTCCCACTGGGTTTTTAAAGGGTTTTCGTGACAGGCGGGCGAGCACTTGAATCAGTACCAGCCCATTGCCAGTTTCACACAACTTGGGCGCTGGCCAGTCGCTTATCATGGTCTGGGCGGATATCACAGTTTGCACAGTCGCAGCCATGCAGCATTATTTTCAATTTGTGTCGCCACCCCATGGCCTTCTTTTCGCATTCCATTCTGGTAGTCTCCTCACTCGGTCAGCAGTTATCTGCCCTCTTCGTGGCGCTGCTTGTCAAGCCAGGATCCCCTATTGCAGCCTTAAAGGACATAGCTTTTGCATTGGCGCCGCCAAGTATTGGGTAGATGGTCTTCAGATTGTTAACAATTATATATAAGGACTCCACAACAGGTTCTAATGTCCGCAGTTCCTAGGATGGCTAGTGTTTCTAATCCTGCAATGTTACCTATTTAAGATTTCTTGTTTTGCTTGGGGGGATACCCGCTTCGCTCGTATCTGTGGCGGTTAAGTCTGCGCAGCGACTTCTCCAAGCGTAGTGCACTTCTTTTTTAATTGTTTTCGCATTATCGACCTGCCAATATTCCGGTCCGATCCAGCACCCCTGGGGAGATAGGTGAGGCTCAATAGGTCATTAAGTAACTTATTAAAGTTGGCGCGTTGCTGGCCTTAGGTTTCAGCTCGTAGTGCTGTCGCTGTAGCACGTTGCTGGCCTGGGTTGCAGCTCGTAGCGCCCTAGTTTTCTAGACCTGCCAATACTCTTCTCGGCTTGGCACGTTGCTGGCATTAGGTTTCAGCTCGTAGTGCCAGGAGAAGTGAGGCTTTAAAATGGTCTGCATTCAATGGAAGTCGTCTGTCGCGCCAATCGCTGAGCGGTGTCCCCCTATTACGCCATATGTGTCTTGTGGTCCTTATTTTAATTTAAGGTTGGGTAGTAAATCATTGGGTATATCAATCTACCGGAACAGTGACATTAACAGCTATTTCAATCAACATTGTTGGGTTAAAGCTTAAGGCTCAAAGCCTACAAGTCAAGACCAAACGAGTAAAGCCACAGCGGTGCTACTACAGTAGCTCCCGTTAGAGGTGACCAAGTTGACCATGATCATGTATCATAGCAATCACTTTCAGTGCATCCCCGCGATCTCTCTTCTTATGGGCAACAAATCGCTTGCCAAATTCAACAGCAGAAGGGCATTCATGATACCCCTTAACTACAACCTGGTACAGTGTAGATGGTCAAAATAACCTGGCATATGTTCTCCGGGTTATCATTGTGCAAAAGCCGGGGGAAAAGTCACCAGACATGTAAACAGCCATGAGTGTTACTAAATTATTGATCAAAAACAATCATCTTGACAGCAAACGATTACAGTCGATGGCAATCGATAGCAATTGGAGTACTCAAGGGGACGTTCCATTTTTAATCCGACCCCCCCCCCCCCCCCCCCCTTATGGATGAGCGGATTCCTACCAGTCGAGTATGGACAAATAACTGATTCCTATCAGTCGAGTATGGACAAATAACTGATTCCTACCAGTCGAGTATGGACAAATAACTGATTCCTGCCAGTCGAGAATGGACAAATAACTGATTCCTACCAGTCGAGTATGGATAAAAAACTGATTCCTACCAGTCGGGTATGGACAAATAACGATTCCTACCAGTTGAGTATGGACAAATAACTGATTCCTACCAGTTGTATTCGTCTACAAGCAGATTTCTACAGGTCTGTTAATAAGATAGTGCAGATTCCTACCGGTCTTGGAAAAAATAGTGCAGATTCCTACCAGTCATGTGAAAAGTTTCCCAAAACCCTCATCCATAAGGGGAAGTCGGATTATAAATGGAACGTCCCAAGCTTGTGATTATAAATTGGTCATCGATTGGTCGATAGCAATCGATAACAATTAACTAATTGACATCTATTGTTATCAAGTTCAAGTTCAAGTTCATTTTATTCACACTTATTCAATTACAATATACCAACATTAAGGAAATAAAAAAAGTAAGAACAGAGCTAACTAGACATTGAATTAAACATAACAAAAGAAGAGTGTGTAGTAGCCAAAAGAGCCAAGCTTTCAAGTTGGCTACTACCACAGAGCAGTTGCAAGTGGGTGGAGATTATACAGTACTTTATCGATTGATCGATTGGATTGATCGATTGGATTTCCGATGATCGATTGTCATCGATTGATCACGCCGGGCAAGAAACGCTTTCCAATTTCTTTGAATAATAATTTTTACATTAGAAATAAGAAATATATGCCGGCTTTATAAGTTAAGTTAAGCTTATATCATGATTTTTTGACGAGCAGAACTTACCGATCGGATCCTCGAATTGCAGTATTGGACTTCACTCGAAAGGCCTTAAGGAACATTGCTGCTTAACTCCCAATTGTTATTTTATGGTTGAGAAAAACGTTTTAAAGTAGAGCGAAGACTGTGAAGAAAAATTTCTGTAACGTCGCCATATTGATTACTGCGAACGACCTGGAACGAGAATCGTCCTCAGACCCCTCTCCTCTTCTCTTTGTCTTGCAACTTCCCGGATGTTGGTTGAAAAGCGTCAAAAGGCAATAACACAAGGCCGTTTGCATTTGAAATTTTCAGCTTTCAAAGGCTCTCTACACGTGAATCGATAAACTTTTCACACGTTTGGTTATCTGCCTTTATTCCAGTCAGTCTGAAAGCCTGTGGTTCCTTTTGACGAAGAATGTAACAAAGGAAAGCGCATGGTTTTTTCTTCGCCTGCTTGCTGAACGGTTGCATGGAGAGGATTGAAAAACGTTTCGACGACTGAAAAAGAAAACGTCTGCCTTGGAAATTATTCGACTTTTGGCTTCTATAACTTCACCTTTACAACATACGTTTACTGGAGACCAAGTTTCTTTGGAAATAATGCCATTGCGGATTGATTTAATCTGTTCTTGAAGTCTGTTGCTTCTAGAAAAAGTCTACATTCTTCCTAACTGTTTGTCATGTTTAGAACTTGCCCTCGAGACCGGAACTAAACTCTGAAGGAAACAACCGGTAATCTTTTCTTCATCGCTGCTAGTTACAAAGTACAAAAGTTATTGCTTTATTGGAGTGTACGGTTCTTTATGGTTTGAAGCTCGATCTACATCTATCAAACAACGTCACTGATTTTATTTGAACGAGATTAATTGGTGAACATAAGCTTATTTTCTGCCTTGGAAATTTGTGGTGCATCGTATTTGCATTGTGAACAGATTTTAATCTATAGCTACAAAGTAGCCCAAGAAACAGTATCATTAGAATTCCACATTGTCAAAGGAACAACAAAAACATTTGAAAATGGACCCAGAATATGAAAGAAGACTTCTTCGCCAACCAAATGGACGGAGCCCACTCTCTAACTCTGTGAGTATAATAATTCTGCTTAACTTTACATGTAACTCCCAAGAGTGCCAAAAATCAAAATTCAAGAGAAATCCCAAATTCCGTTTTGTATAATATTGAAAAACAAATGGTACCATGCAAAACTACTGCCAAAGATATTTCATTTGAATGGTCACATCATAGGATTTTGTTGACAGACTTGAAGTAGAGAACTTCATTGTACACAACATGTCTTCGTAATGGAATCTTTGAATGAAAGAGTTAACTTTGAAGACACTTGAAGCATGATGAAACTTATGCTTGTGTTTTAGTCAATGTAAAGTGGATAAGTCTTGTGTAAGGTGTAGTTGCACACAAGTCACAGGTGGCCTGCACGGCTGGAGTTTAAACCAGTTTCCCATCACATAAATAAGTATGGCTGTGTAAAGCGCAGTTTTCACAAGACAGCATAAGAGGAAGCATAACAGCGCTTATGTCCAGTGAAAACATGTCCAACCTACACTGTAAACATAAGTTTTAATGGGAGTCTGTATTCCATGGGGAAATCTTGGAAAAAATGTGTGGGATTTTGGCCAGGAGCAAGAAAACTGTCAGAAATAAGGTGGTGTCCATATTAAGCAGATGTTGGTAAAGCAGAGTTTGCAGTCAAACCCTGTTAATAGGGACACTGAAGGGACCATGAAACTGTCTACATTTATGGGGTGTCCGTATTAAGCATGCTCACATGGATGACATAATTAATTTTTTGTAATTAATTTTTGTGGGAAAATACAGTAAATTACTGCATCTAATTCCCCTAAGACACTAACAAATTAAGATACATGTATTAGGCCAATGTTTGCAATTTTCTTTCAACCAAACTCCTGGTATATGTGCAGCTACATGTATCTGACTTAAAGCATTTGAGAATATTTTTATCACTTAGAATTAACCAAATTGTTTAAGGAGGTTAACTTTGTATGATACATGTATTGTTTTGATCTGGACAGCAAAAACTTTCCACCTTCTGTATTAATGTATGACATGTAAGCAGGTAAATTTTAGAGAAAATGTAAGGGTGTTCCGCCAGGACCAAGACAACTATCCGTAATAACAGGGTGTCTGTAAAGCAAGGTTCCACTGTATTTCTTGGCTAACTTATGACAGTGCTTATCAAATTGTCTGTAAGGAAAGGTTTGAGTGTGTTAGTTATGCCATTTGGAAATTTTGAAGTCCCTTTTTACCAGGGTCTTTTATGTCCTACAATGTAACACCATTTTCAAAACGAAACGACCCTAGAGAGGAGGTTGATTAGTCTGTAGTGAAATGCCAGCCTGCTAATGACTGTTTTTGTTGATAGCCCAGTTTGAGTGGAATAAGGCATCTCAGTTCACCTCACTTAAGTCCAGTCAGTTCTCCAAGCAGAGAAAAGTATGGAGACCGGTGAGAAAACATTGATGCATTTTAGACTTTGTGCCTTTCTAGATTATTATGTTTGAACTGTCAATTTCACATTAAGTAGTTTTGTCATGTACATAGTAAATTTTTATGTTTTGATTGGTTTGTTTCACATTGTAGGTTTATTCCAAGTCGCACTAGTCCAGCATGGCAACTTAATTTTAATTTGGTACAGGTATGTGCAAGTCAGGCTTACATCTTTTTCATGATACATGACTTCTTGCATGTACAGTAGTATAGTTCTAGATACAGTGTATGCTGTGGGGCTTTCTGTTTTTGAAACTTGAAGAAAAATCACAGGAAGCCCAAAGAGCCCCGCTACATTTTTGTACTGTTATACAAGTGCTATGTGCGTCAGCTTTGTTCAAAAGTTACTTTTTCTCTGCCGTCCAAAAGCAAATGGCAAACATTGGTAACCTGAGGCTACTTCAGCACTGCTTGAAGATGTCCCAGAATACTATCACTAAATCATGCATTCTCTTTGTTAATTGTATTGAAATGTGTACTACATGTATTAAAGTGTTCACGCATGTTTTGTTGTTTTCTTCAGGAAAACAGTGACCCAGCAAAGAATGGTGCAGTTACAAGGTTAGTTGTATTCATGTATGATCCCTTTCTTTTAAGGAAATGAAGACCATCTGTGAATTACAAGAATTTGGTTTTATCGACTCAGTCGATAAAACCAAATTCTTGTGCTTCACCCCCACCGACGCAGCACCATTGTTTCTCTAGAAACTAACCCCATTCACCTGTGAATTATTCTGTCCAGATTATTCTTTGGGGTTGCAAAGTATCCATTAATGTCTGCTAATGTTTTAACTTCCTTCAACCTCTAACAAAGTTTTGATTGGAAAAAACATTGTGCAGACATTGCATGTACAGTGTAGGTACAAATACCATTTCATGCCAAAACCTTTTCAAGGCCTTTCAAAGTTGTCGAAGCTCCTGAGTGGACACTCTTGATAGCGGCCAGCTCTACACGTAGTTCTCGCTTCTTGACCCGACAAAATCCTCCTTACGAGGATCATTCCCAAAGGGGCCAGTTACAGACCCTTTCTCTGCATCCTGAGGGTGTCCATTAAAGGGAGCTTCGACTGTATAAAGATTGCATCATGCGGTGAGACACTTTGCTTTGTTTGTACTTGATCTACCATTCATAGCCCTGTCAAAATGGGCCCGCAGTGGGCAATTTTGCCGCCCACAGTCAATTACATTGTATTTGCTGTCTACTTCATACTGGAGTTCGCAAATCATGGTTGTAACAAAATACATCTCTAGCCCTTACTGCCTACTACTTCTGTTATCCCGTCTACATGTACCATTTTGATAGGGCTGCATACATGTACATGTACATGTAGGTCTTTGAATTTTTAATAAATATAAATTCATGTCCTTTGCAGAGATGCTGGCGTGGATTCAAAAGGTACACATGTATATATTTATTTTATTAGCAGAAAATAATGCATTGTTTTGTTGTTAATGATCAATTAAGAATTATAATGTCAATTCTCTCTTAAAGATCACCTACAGTATCCCTTTTTCATAATAACTATTATAAACTTGATTATTTTTCAGAGGGTATGGCATATCAATGCCTTTTAAAAAATGAGCTGCTTGGTGCTGGAATTGAAGACCTCAAGGTAAACAATAACATTATTTAATTTTGATTGGTCTTTTTGGCATAAAATTCTAGGGATTAATTTTTGCTAAACTGCATCAGAATGTAGACAGTATTTTTTTACATTTGTATGATTTTATCCTTTCAGGAAATCCCACATGAGGAGAGAAGAGCATTGTCCAGCAACAGTAACCACATACATAGTATTTTCCAGGTTTGAATAAATCTAATATTCTTTTTTCATTTTCCTTTTGTTCATTAACACCTTGCATTCTAATTAAGTCCATTTTTTTCCATCAGTATCAAGTGAAAAGAAGCAAGCAAGATGATACAGAATCTGTAGCTTCTTATTCTCTATCACCTGTCGGCAAAAAAAGGTATTGTCATCCAAGTTTTAATTTTATTGTTATTTTATTTATAATTATTTGAAATTTTTACAATTTACCCTGCTTAAAAGGTGCACTTTATTTATTCTTTGGCTTGTTCAAACTGTTTATTAACATTCTAGTTGTAACTTTCTTTTGAATAACTCAGATCCTCTTTATTGTTATGTATTACATTTTAATTATGAACCCTATGCCATTAATGCATGCAGCAGTTATTTAAAGTATTAAAATTACATATTTTCCATTCTTTTGCAGTCAAAGACTTCTAAGATCTCCAAGAAAGGTCAGTAGAAAAATAAATCCATAAGTACATGTATGTGATTTGTTCAAAAGCTATCAAAAGTTACATGTATTGGCCCAGTAGAAGTACATGTACAATGGTGTATCACCTACAAAAAATAAAAAAATAAAAATAATGTAGGAATGTTGGTTTAACATAAATAGTTTGACATTACTTGTAATTTTTCTTTCTTTCTTTCAGTCTACAAGAAAAATTTCCAAGATACCGTTTAAAGTGCTAGATGCTCCTGAATTACAGGTCAGTTTTTTAAAGACAAAATTATGCTTTGCGTGGCACGTACATGTACTTACCATCGATGCTGAGCACCACTGTGCAAAGAGATGTTAAAAATAATGCCATGTTTTTATTATTGATGAGGTTTGCACATAAAGTGATTTTTCCATGAAACATGCTTTTTGAAACCATGGATGTTGGAGTTCCACTTCCTTATGTCTCATTCCTTGCATCTTGAAGCTCGCTTCTCGAAATTTTGAGGATTGAGTCTCAATGTGGTATTGAGATTCCTAAAGAATGCATCTTCACAATGAATTTTTCTTTCAGGATGATTTTTATCTAAATCTTGTGGACTGGTCAGGACAGAATATTTTAAGTGTTGGATTAGGAACATGTGTTTATCTGTGGAGTGCTTGTACTAGCCAGGTATGCAAAAGTATATTTATCTCCATGTAGTTAAACATATTTTGTTGGCAGTATAAAATTTCTGCACACTTTGTGCAATAAAAAAATGCAAACTTGATAAATTAATGTTTCAGCAGGGCCTCTGATATTACACAATGGTGCGATTTCGCATAATCGGCCTCAAATCGCATCCGATCGCATAATTTACGAAAAATCGCATAATTCGTAGAAAATCACACAAAATCGCATAATGTGAACAAACCACACAATACACTATCGCTTTAGCTAAGAAACTTAAGCTAAAATTTGTTTTTTTCTATTGAATTATCCTGTATCAAATAAACAAACCGCCACTTTCGATCAAAACTGCGTTAGTTCTTGGCCACAACAAGCTTGGTAACCGCGTAAATTTCTTGAGCACATGTTTTATTTAGCCTGGTTACTGAGGTTAACCAAGATGGCCGCTCATTTACAGACTCTTTTCTTGGATTCTGTCGTTCGTTTTGGATGTTCCTTCATAGCTAAAAGCTTCAAAATGTTCCACAAAGATAGCGAGCACCGTTTTAAAACAGGTATTTTCGTTTTCTTCCTCTGAAACCTGGTAAAACATGCATAAAAAAGTTCCAGAAAAAATCGCATAATTTGCATATTTTTCCACATAATAGTCCTTGCTTATCGCATAATTTCCATTTTTTTATCGCGTAATATCAGAGGCCCTGTTTCAGTCTGTCAAGTAATGTATGCAGTACACACAATTGTCATTTATGTTGTATTTGGTTGATTCACAGGTTACTAAACTTTGCGACCTTGCTGCTGATGGCGATTCTGTAACTTCAGTTTCTTGGTCAGAAAGGGTATGTGACTTATTTTTTGTTAGAAATATCCTAAAACTCTTATAATATTAAAGTTGCATCTAATTGACGGTTTAACAGTGTACATGTAGTAATGATTGGCTACTTAGAAATCACAACAAAATTAACCGCAGACAAAAAGTGGCCCAAAACAACAGGGTATTTCACAATAAATATTATACATCATCTTTTATACATTGATACAAAATAATGTTCACAATCATATATTAACAGACTGTGTAGGCGTCTTGTTTGTTTTTCTTATTAAAGCTTTGCAGTAGTAGAAATCATAGAGTGTGCACAAACTTGTTCAGCTACCTATACCTTAGTTACGTGTAAAACATGTCAGACAATGTGCACAGGATAAATTCAGCCTTTTTGTTCATTAAAACAGAGTGGTCTTGTTGCTGTTGGAACTCACAAGGGTCTAGTACAAATATGGGATGCCGGAGCACAGAAAAGAGTATCCACAATAGAGGGACATACAGCCAGAGTAGGTAAGACAACAAATGACCATATATCTTTTTTATCTATTTGGGATGAACATGGGCTACTAGGTAAAAAATACAGTACAGTCCTCACCCCTGTGAAGCTTAACAGTGGTTATAAGTTCAAAGTCAACAAAACGTTTGAGTCTGTGGACTTAATCCTATGGTGTGACCATTTAAATGGAGAGTAACTAATGTGCGAGCCTGCGAGCCGGAGCCATTTTTTGCGAGCCTCGAGCCTCTTCTTGCGAGCCACTGTTTTTTTGCCATATGTGACCTCTCACGCGAAAACGATACTAACGGCTATCTGTTAGAGCCGTTCAAGCCGTTCGTTTGCCGTTTATCAGCCGTAATTTGGCGAGCGAAACTACAAGGATAACAGAGAATTCTTGGAAGCGCATGGTCTGTATTCAGGTTTCAAATTACCCTTTTCACATATGCAAATTTGGTACCTACAACTAAGTACACTGACAAACGTAAAAGGACTAAATTTGTTTTTCTGCCATATAACTTTCCCTGCAGTCTTTGAATTAGATTATTATCTTTAGTTTCATTCAAGATTTATTTTAACAATTAGTAAACATAGTTCAGAAAGAATTTTACACAATCATGAATTTTGCGTGACTAATCACTATAAATGCACTTGGGTCTCGTGGCCGCTTGTTTACATAAAAGTAAGCATGTTCATCATTCTCGACAAACAGATGGTTTCATCGTCCTTTCAATGTAATAAAGAACTTAGTCAAGGTAAACAATTAGCGTGCAATTTACTTCATTTAGCCCGTTCACAGTCAGCCGTTCGAAACTTTTCTTCAGCCGTTATGTCGTTCACAGCCAGCCGTTCGAAATAATATGGCCGGTATTAAACCGGTCAAGGTTTTCAAAACACTAAATGGCCGGCAGTTCTATAGTCTCAGTAAATTTCACAAAATCGAATTAGATTAAAAAAAATTAGATTAGCTTGAATTTTTCGATTTTGTGAAATTTACTGAGAATATAGAACTGCCGGCCATTTAGTGTTTTGAAAACCTTGACTGGTTACCGGCCATATAGGACATATAGCCACAGCGTAATTTTCTAGCCGTTGCCAGCTGTTCGAAATAATTATTTTGCCGTTCAGGCGTTCACATTCAGCTGTTCGAAATTTTTCTTCTGCCTTTCAGCCGTTCATGGTAACCGTTTTAAAATCCTGGTTTTATGCCAGACGATCGCGGATTTCGCTGTTTTCCGATCGACCATCACAGATTATATTTGGCTGACATGAAAAAACTCAGACATCTATGGTGACCATCTGGGATGGTCGGGAACAAATTTCCCGACGCGTCTCAGATTTCTGCGATGATCGGCGATTTTCCTGACATATCGGCAAAATCTGGGACTATCGCGAACAGCAAAATCCTCGATCGTCTGGGATTTTCCCCGACATATGTAAACAACGGCTCGGTCACCCGTTTTTCATCCGTTCAGTAGCCGTGCCGGTTTTGCCGTTCGAACGGGATATCCGTTATATAAGTATCATTTTCGCGTTAGATTAAGGTCACATATCTTTCCATTTCATTTTAAAAAGAAAAATTTTGTGGCTCACAAGAAGAGGCTCGAGGCTCGCAAAAAAAGGCTCGGGCTCGCAGGCTCGCACATTAGCCACCCCCATTTAAATGAAACCTCTCTGACAGTGCTTTTGCATGGTACCAGTACCAATAAAAAGTATGGCTCAGCAGACTTTGTTTTGAATGATTGCTCTTTTAGTTTTTCAGTCTACAGATGCAAAAGTTAGCACTTATACAGCATGCTAAATCATACCATAGGAAAGTACTGTGCAATAGCTAGGTAACACTCTAAGGTTTGATCTTAAAACTAAGACAGTTTGAAGGTTGATGTGTCACACATGATAGCAACTGTTAATAATTTTATCACAGGTGCTCTTGCATGGAATGGAGACATGCTTTCATCTGGTAGCAGGGATAGGCTAATTCTCCAAAGAGATGTCAGAACTCCTAACCCAGTAGAGAGAAGGCTAATTGGCCATAGACAAGAGGTGAGTGTTCAATCTGAAACATGACTCTACAGTCAGTAGTGTACATTAGAATGTCCAAAGTTTGCAACTGTTGAAGTTGCTAATAAAAGTCCCCTAAAGTCATTGAGAATCATGTAATAATCTGTCATTAACATGAAGTAAATATGTGATCAGGGCTGTGATTACATGTAGTAACCAGCAGCTTGCTATTATAGCCGGCAACTGCAGTGAAAAATGACCAGCAACTTTAAGTTTGAATTTCAAACTTAAAGTGGCTGGTCATTTTCACTGTAGTTGCCAGCCATAAAAAAATAGAGGGGCAACAACCATGGAGGGCTGTCTTTAGTTTATGAGCACCTGCAGTGTTTTTTCGTTGTGTAGCCGACAAGCTCAAAGCTTCTTGACGGCCTGATATAATGCTTATTTTTGAAAACAGGTTTGTGGACTTAAGTGGTCCCCAGATCACCAGCATCTTGCATCAGGAGGCAATGATAACAAGCTGTTAGTGTGGAGCCTGTCCAACTTGTCCCCCGAGCAACAGTATGGTGAGCACTCGGCAGCAGTCAAAGCCATAGCATGGTCTCCACATCAGGTAATGATAAAATTTATTGCAGAATAGACACATGGTGTACACGTATAGCAAACAAATCTTGTGGAACTGGATAAACTGTATGTAATAATATCAAACACAAGGAAGAGTGTTTCATCAGGATATCCAAACACCGAGAAGTGTGTTGAAAAAACGAGGTGCAGCCGAGCATTTTTTAAACCAACTTTGAGGTGTTTGGATACCTGATGAAACACTCTTTCGAGTGTTTGATATAGCTTCGCAAACTGATCGTTAAATGCAAAGAAAACGAAGGAATAAAATCGCCAAAATCTACGCAAATTAAGACCAGGTTCATGGTAGTGATTCCCTTTGTGTTCTTGTCATGATTTATTAATGAGTTTTAGAAATTTACATGTATTTCAGAAATCAGAATAACATTTGATTTTGGTTGGTTGGGGAGGGGGCAATTTTCAGGGGATTGATTCTCATTGTTATGAAGTCAACATATATTTTACATGTATATTTATGTTGGCAGTATTTGTCTACAGTATGATGGTTACTACATTATGATTGTATTAACATCAACGACATTGTCAAACTTGTGCCAAAAGGGTATAATATGCCACATTTAAGATTTAGTGTACAATACATGTACTCAGTGTCTGTTTTCTGTAGCATGGCCTGCTGTCTTCAGGGGGAGGAACAGCTGATAGATGTATTAGGTTCTGGAACACATTAACTGGACAACCACTACAGTGTGTTGACACTGGCTCACAGGTATGACACATAATGAATTTGTTTTACCACCAAAACTACCCAAGGTAAAACACAAAAATGAGATTTTCTGTAATTTCCCGCAGGATAATAAAAAAGTGCCACATCAGATGAAAGTATTCTTAATATTATGTACTAGCTTTCTTTTGAAAAAGTACTGTGCATGTTTTTTTTTTTACTGTTGCCTGCTTCTGTCTCTAATGTAAAGACCCACATGTTGTCTTCTTTCTTTTATAAATAAAGACTACAATCAAAATCATGGTAACTCAGACCCCAATTAACTCAAACGTTTCTGACTGACTAACTCAAATGGCTCTGTGATTTCTCTTGGTAGGTTGATTTTAAGTCTGTACTTAGTTAAATAATACATGAACACTGTACATTAAAGAGCACAAGTTAACATATACATGTATTTTCTGTTATTTTAGGTGTGCAACTTAGCGTGGTCCAAACATTCCAATGAGCTGGTAAGTGGTTTTGTTACATTATTTGCAAGTCGTTTTCCAAATTAAAATAATCAAATTGCATTTGTTTTTGTGTTGAGTTGTGAAGCAAGATTTTAGGTTTTAGCCATATGTTTACCCAATTACCTCACTGTACCTTGTGGTCCATGTTTTGATTTTACTGTTTATGTATTATAGGTTAGCACGCATGGCTATTCACAGAATCAGATCCTCGTTTGGAAGTACCCTTCACTGACTCAAGTAGCTAAGTTAACAGGACATTCCTATAGAGTTTTATATCTGGTAAGTGTAGCCTTTAGGCCACTTACAAATTACCTTTAATCTTGTTTTGTTTCTTGCCTAATAATGTTTGAGGTCCCTTTGTGCATTGTTAAAATACATAACCATTATTCATTAAACCAACATTAGGGGTCTTTTGCGTGTACCGGTACTCATTGTCTTCTATTGTTTGTGAGGTATTGTATTTTTGGTCTTGTTTTGCATTCGTATTATTTTCATTCTTTGTTCCTTTTGTTTTGCGTCATCTGTCCTCCGGTACACACACAAACAACCAACATTAGAGAAAATGTATTTTTGTAAGTTTTGCCTTGACACATGCGATCTATTAGGAGAGTGAACAATTTGATCTGATGGGTTTTTTGTTGATGTTTACAGGCGGTGTCACCTGATGGTGAAGCCATAGTCACCGGAGCAGGCGATGAAACTCTTAGATTTTGGAATGTATTCAACAAAGCACGTTCTCACAAGGTAACCACAGTACTGCAAATAACAGTCAGTCATCAGACATTGTTCAGTGAATTTCTTTAATGTCCCACAAATTTTACAATATGAGCAGACAATTATTGTTGGTACTGTTATTTTGTTGTTAATAATATACATGAAAAATAATACTCAATTCTGATTGGCTAAGAGCAGTGCAGTTCAAGTGTAACACCAGTGCAAAAGTGTAACACCAGTGCAAAAAGTGTGACATCAGTGCAAATTACAAATCCAAAAAAAAATTGATGCAAAAATGTTTTGCAAAAAAAAATTAAAAAAAAAGAAAAAATTTCCAAAAAAATTTTGCAAAAAAAAAAAATTAAAAAAAAAATGGATGCAAATTTTTTCATGTATAATTATTAATAAGTAAGTGGCTCGTGCAATTAGAGTTTTTTGAAAAACTCACTCGTGTAAATTTTTTTCCAAAAAAAATTTTGCAAAAAAAAAAAATTCCAAAAAATGGATGCAAATTTTTTCATGTATAATTATTAGTAAGTAAGCGGCTCGTGCAATTTGAGCTTTTCGAAAAACTCACTTGTGCAAATTAATCCCAAATTGAACTTGAAACCGTATGATTACCTAAAGTATACAAAAAGCTTTCTCCATTTAAAAAACTCTGAAAAACTCAAATTGCTCTATACTGTCTCTTCCCCTCCCCCCACCATGCTTATAAGCTCACCTGGTTTTTGGCCCATGAATTTGGTAACATTATTCCAGTTATACCCAGCCCCTCCTATAATTATGTAAGCACATGACAGTTACTGAACAGCAATTCTTTACAAGAATTCACACCAAACTAACTGAAACAATGCTTCTTTATCACAATATTTTTTGCTTGCCAGCGAAACATCCCTTACAAAGTTGTATAAGCCATTATAAGCGGCATTTTACGGTAATGCCCTCCAAGCCGCAAACCCTTTTATAGTACATCATGAATGCTAATAAATTGTTTCTCGGGGGGAAAAATCCAAAATGCCACATGTCAAAAAAATTGACTTGAGTGCAGGAGTGAATGGGTTAAACTAAGCAAAGCTGAGATAAGGGAAAAGAAGAAATAACCTTCAGGTAATATTTAACAATGTTTAATCTTTACTCATCAGTTGTTAACCAATTGTGTTTGTTTTTCTTTCTCAATAGGAGTCAAAGTCAGAGCTGAATTTGTTCTCCAGAATAAGATGATATTGCTAGAACTCCATCGTTGATACAATATTTAGCCATTGTTTTAAATAACCATGAACTGCATAATAGTATACTTTAGAGGATGCACATAAACAAGATTTACAAATATATTACTTACCTAAGGGACTGTATATTTCACATAATCAAGTCTTCATACAAGAAGGTGTAATGATTTGCAATTATTAAAAACGAAAGAAATTCAAAAAAGCTGTCAATTTAACAGGGCTTGACAAAACCTTTGATTCCAGCTTGCCCTTTAGACAAGCAAGTCTCAAATATATTTTGTTTGCCCCAGGCAGTTACGTGGTTGCCAAAATTAAAATCATTATTTAGTCTGTGGATGGCTTGCCTGCGCCTTGCTGTAGGGCAAATAGGCAGGAAAAGTTGCTTGCCCCATAGGAAAATCTACTTGTCCCGGACTGTGTACTTTTTATTATGCTGTACAAGGTGGTTTTAACTTTTGAGTCTGTGGGTGAAATCCTAAAGTGGACCATTCAAATGAAAGCTACTGAGCAGTACTTTCCTGTGGTGCTGTTTATTATGCTGTACAAGGTGGTTTTAACTTTTCAGTCTGTGGGTGAAATCCTAAAGTGTGACCATTCAAATGAAAGCTACTGAGCAATACTTTCCTGTGGTGCTGTTTATTATGCTGTACAAGGTGGTTCTAACTTTTGAGTCTGTGGATGAAATCCTAAAGTGTGACCATTCAAATGAAAGCTACTGAGCAGTACTTTCCTGTGGTACTGTTTATTATGCTGTACAAGGTGGTTCTAACTTTTGAGTCTGTGGATGAAATCCTAAAGTGTGACCATTCAAATGAAAGCTATTGAGCAGTACTTTCCTGTGGTACTGTTTATTATGCAGTACAAGGTGGTTCTAACTTTTGAGTCTGTGGGTGAAATCCTAAAGTGTGACCATTCAAATGAAAGCTATTGAACAGTATTTTCCCGTGGTACTGTTTATTATGCTGTACAAGGTGGTTCTAACTTTTGAGTCTGTGGGTGAAATCCTAAAGTGTGACCATTCAAATGAAAGCTACTGAGCAGTACTTTTCTGTGGTGCTGTTTATTATGCTGTACAAGGTGGTTCTAACTTTTGAGTCTGTGGATGAAATCCTAAAGTGTGACCATTCAAATGAAAGCTATTGAGCAGTACTTTGCTGAGGTACTGTTTATTATGCTGTACAAGGTGGTTCTAACTTTTGAGTCTGTGGATGAAATCCTAAAGTGTAACCATTCAAATGAAAGCTACTGAGCAGTATTTCCTGTGGCACTTTTACTGACCCCTTGGTAACTAATAACAAAGAAAGTGGTTAAAAAATTTGGTCTAGGATATGGTAGGGTTTTCTGGAGTTTAGTCTAGAATAGGGTTGCAAAATGCAGCTAAAATGGTTTAGTATAGGTTAATGGTCTCAGAATCCCAGCGGCACACCCAAAAATTTGAAGAGTACACCCCCCCCCCTCCCTCCCTCCGGGGGTGGTTCTACCTCTGACTGAGGATGAAATCCTGAATGTGAACAAATAGAGGATATTACATGGCCGCGCGAAGATACGAAATTTCTCTTCGAGTGTTGAAAAATATTTCACGAGTGAGCGCAGCGAACGAGTGAAATATTTTTCAACACGAGAAGAGAAATTTCGTATCTTCAAGCGGCCATGTAATGTTCTGTTTATTATATAAACACCAATGAAATCAAACCATTTCACTTTAATATTTTTTCAAGTCCTAAAGTAGAACAACGTGTCAACGGTGATCTTTTCACGTGTGAAGATATGTTATTCTCACGTGTGAAGATATGATGTTTACGCGTGAAAGCTCACCTGGTATTTCATTGGTGTTTATATAATAAATACATTTATGTAAAAGACCATAAAAGCTATTGAGCAGTATAGTTCTTTCTTTTTTTTAATTATTGAAAATGAGAGGCCGGATTATTTTTAATTATAAGGTCTTGTCTTGTCGCTGATTCTATCGAAAGTGAAAGATGATCCCTTAGTTCTTGTGTCTGACATTTCGAGTCCGTACTTGTTTATTTTGTTTTCTATTTCAAACGATGATTCAGTACGCTTTCGAGAAGTCACGAAATACGATCTCAATGTTTTAAAGTTGGGATAAAAAATGCTTACATCTATTATGTTAAAAAATCTTGATGAAAACGCCCCTATTATTTAATCTGCACTATGTGTTATAGGCCAATCTATCAATTTAGGTTTTACTTTTACATGTAAAAAGTTCAATGCACGTTAAACGATTACGTGATATTTCAAACCTTGAATACGAATCTTACTGTGGTACCGAAAAATTGTCTGGTACGACTTCCAGTAATCACTCGATTAAAATGTTATTGTAATTTCGTTTGCATTTACTTTAGTTAGCCCACTGTCAGTTATCACCATCCGTACATATTCAAAGTCTCTTAGTACTTTCAGTCTAATGGAATGTCGTCTGTATCAGACTTTTGTGGCTGAAATAGATTTTGAAAGAATCCAATGCAACCCTCCAAAAATAACTGCGGTATAGGTAGGTCCCCGAAACCAGGTGGTGTCACATAACTCCAGTCAAAAGGATCATCAGCGGCAGGATCGTACATTCTTTTCAAAATACTCAGAAAATCATCTCTTGGTGCACTTGTTAGCCGCGTTACGCACTTCATTATTTGAGTGAAGAACTGGATATCAGAAAGAAGACGGTCCCTCATGTTAATGTTCGTTTTAGGAGGGTTGACAAAGCCGATAATATCCAAAACAGGATGTTCATAAAACTTAGAGAACTGTTCAAACGGGATTTTCTTTCCAATTTCTCTGAAATCCTCTACTAAGGTCCTTTCTAAAGGGTCGACATTTTCAAGGCTGCAATCAGCGTTGTTGAACGCCATATCGGTCAACTCCTTCATTATGGCCTCCTTCAATACTTTAGCCTGATGTTTTCTTCGCTTCCACAAAATTAATGAAACTAGTTCATCGATGAGTTGCTTGGATGGCATATCCATTTGCCCTTGTCCTTTGGCAGATGAAGTGCACTTGCTGTTTGTAACACCTTCCTGTTTTCTCGTGATCAAAGGATTATTATATAGGATCAACTCCACTGCAAATTGCGCTGGGTTTTCCATGATCTGCTCAACTTTCGCTGCCAATGATTCCAGACTCTTAGGATCTTGAATGTAATCAGTGCAAAACATATTGTATGACTTCACAAAGTAATGCGGCAAGTTCTTCTTCCTAAGAGCTTCCAAAAGGTTCCTAAAGAGTTTCATCATGCACTCAGCCCTGTTGCTTTCGGTCCACATCTCGGCACCGGTTTCTTCAATCGTTTGCAAGAAAACGTTCTTCAGATGAAAAGTCACCAAACATTTTGGTTCAGTGGAAAGATAAGCTCGGTGATATTCCTTCATGCAAAGGAAACACTCTCGCTGAATCTCGTTCATCTGTTGACTCAGCAGGTATTCTGCGTGTGAGAAGGAAATTCTGAAGTCGCATTCTGGATTGCCACCGTTCTTTGGGGCCTTTACCACCAAGTGGAAGCCCTCCTGAATAACTTTGTCGATTATGTCAGGTGAAGGCCATTTACGCTCTCTTTTGATCCACTGCTGTGCGACCTTCGGCCATTCCTGGGATCTTAATGAAGGGATTAAATCAATTTTCTCTTCAATTTGTTCGAAACATTTACAGTCGTTAACCACTACGTCTTCAATTGCGCTTTGTAAGGATAACAAGTTTCTCTTTCTCTCATCTTGGCTTTCCCTTTCTAGTGATTGTTTCACTATCTCGTCTAAGGCGGTAAACATCTTGATAGTCGATAACGCCACTTTAAACGTTAAAGCTGGACTGGTCACGCTGTTTTCCATGGGAGAGTAAGACCAGAATGGTAAGTATGTGGAAAAAGCCTCGTCTAAGTCTTTCAACAGGTCTCTACAATAAATTGCAGGATGGAAATTCTTTACGGATGAAGTAGATAGGTATTCCGTGTCTTCCACAAGGCAGGACTGTAACACGGGATGATCGGCTCCTTTGATTCTGACGTGCAGTGGATTATCGGGTAAATATTCGATCATTTCGTCATGAATCATCAAATCATCTGCTGTCGGAAAGACCATAAAATCAACGTCCGGTGGAATACATTGTAAAGAACCGGAATGTTGTGTGTAACCTACACTATATAGCTCTTCAACAATGCTTCCATACAACATAAGCCGATCTCCACATATCGTCTGATGGATTTGTCCAGGTTGAAGGCAGTACATGTTTGGATTTGCTTTATGTAATTCCGGCCCATATCTGTTTATTCGAGTTGCTAAACACTCGAACAACAAGCGGTGGTACTGACATTCTTTGTCTTCACTCGCAGCCATTTCTCGTGATCAACAAGTGCAGTGGCAATGACGTCATGTCTAGCAATTTAATTTTGGCTGCCTGAGTTGGAATGTTGTTATCGAATGCTTGGCCAATGACGTACCGGATTATAGAACGCAATCCCAATTTTCGTGCTGGTTGTCCTGTGGTTTATGTGCAGTAAAATTTGAGATTTTTTGGAGGTCGGTTTCAAATGGCCGCCCCTATTGGTTTTTTTCAGGGGCTCATTTCCGCCGGAAATTCCTTCGAAAGCGTCTTCATAATCTGTGATTACTGCTAGTTTTAGATATCAGAGTTTAGATATGTAATTTCCTTTTATTTTACCTGAGTCATGCGATGTTAAGTATGATTAAGTATAAGGAGCCCAATTTCTTCAAGCTTTTTAGCTTCCATTGCGCTTCCTTGCCACTCCACCTATCAAAGTTAAGTCACTTAATGTAAATAAAAAACATGTTTGCGTCAATGCAAACCCAATTTTGTTTAAAACTTTTTTTTACTAGTGCACTAAAATTATAAGGATGGGATGGCAACTCGTCGCTTTGCAACTGGAATTTCTAGTATCTGTCAAAATGGTTCTTTTCATTTCACAACTACTGACCGGCCCGGCCCAGCAGTTCTGACATTCGATAAGCCGCAACTCCTAATATCTGGCATTCACTGGGCTAATTGGGTTCAACAACAACAGCAACAACGACAAGTAGCTTTAATTTAATGACCATAAGTGTATTTACTATTGCAAAAGCATAAGAAATCTATAGACAGTAAGAAGCACACAGCACCATCTCCACCGTATGGCCATTACCTTACGCACGTGCACAGCTATTATCAGAGGAGAGGCAGCCATGAACAGCTGCTTCGTTCTTGTCAGGGTTTATCAGCATGACACAAACATCGAGCCTCTGTAGGACTATAATTTTCTTATAGTTTTACTTTGCAAAAGCATTCAAATGAGCAATAAACTGATTTCAATTACTCCAGTCTAGAATGATAAAAAGTAATTTTTCACGTAGATCAAAATGCTGGATGAAACGAACTTGCATAGTTGTTTGCGTAATCATGAAATAATTGGAGGCGTTTTTCACTTCTTTAGTTATTTCTGTGCTAAATAATCATAGAGCCTGAGCCTCTGTAAGAGTAGTTTTCCTGACGTGTTTCCGTAGTTTACTATGCAAAAGCATTCAAGTAAACAATTACTCCAGTCTGGATTGATAGTACTGTTTTCTTTTTTAACTTACTTTAAAATACAGAATGAATTGAACTTGATTGTTCGCGTATTTTTGAAATCTGAATTGCAGATGTTTTATAATTCTTTAGTTATTTCTATTCGGTATTAAGTAATTTTGTATTTTACTATAAGCCTCATCCCTAAAAAGTTCAGTAATTTTGAAAGATGAAAAGGAAATGAGTTACATCTTCCATTTGATAACATCTCTATGTACGGCTAAATCTAACTAAGCTTTTATTTTGAGCCACGCCCATCAAACGAGATTCTGGTACCTTTTAGGCTGTTTTTCGAAAATTTCCGACGAGCACCCCCATCATTTTTATATGGGAGTTCCTACCCCCAGAAGTACCACAAGGGTCAATAATAGGTCCTCTACTATTTTTGATTGACATAAATGATTTACCAAAATCGAGGCTCCCCAAGAATGTATGCTGATGACACGAATGTCACTTTTGCCACATCTAGTCTTGTTGATCTCGAAAATCAAATTAACAGTGAACTGAAGTATATCAATCTCTGGCTCAAGGCCAATAAGTTAATTCTCAATGTTGCTAAAACTGAGTTTATGGTCATTAGCCCGCGTCAAAAATTACTGTATCTAAACGATTGCACAATTAACCCTATTCAGACTGGGCTTTTTTAGGCAATCTGTTACTGGGGGAGGGGGGCTCCTCGGATCCCTCCTCTATATCTCTGGAACCACTAAGGCTAGGACCATGAAATATTCAGACAATGTTTACCTCCATACAAGGAAACCTCACATCCAGTTTTGACCTGCCACACCCAATTATGACGTCAAGATGACGTCATTTTTGTTTTTCCGACGTTTCTTTGATATTTTTCCATCCAGAAGCGTTATTTAATAAATAGTACAAAATGTTTGTCTATAAGTAAAAAAGAGCAAAAATTTACCTACCCCTCCCCCCAAATATTTGATGTTAAAATTTTTTAACATATTCTAACAAGAAAATGCATTATAAGTCAAAGAACAAGATCTTAAAATAAAAAATTCACCATATTTTAATATTTTGAAAACCTATGTGTCAAAAACTAGTTGCCATAGCAACATGGTTAATCACACTGACATGTTATAGATACCAAAATATCTCTAGATAAATTCTAGGAAAAGTCAGAAAATTTCAGCCTCATAGCTATTTCGGTGTAAGAGTTATCACAACTTTACTGGAGGGGGGGTTCGAAAAGCCCCCCCCCCCCCCCAGTCTGAATAGAGTTAACATCAATGTAGACGGCATCATAAAAAATCAAACTAATTATAGCAAATCTTTTGGGCTTTATATAGATGAAAACCTTTCCTGAAAAGAGCACATACGCGTAATTAAAAAAAAAAGTTGCTTCCAATATTGGTGCACTTAAACGAGTCAGACCATTTATATCCATGCACACTGCAATTAAAATTTACAAAGGCCTGATCCAACCACACTTTGATTACTGCAGTGTTGTTTGGGATGACTTGTCACAACAGCTGAGTGAGAAACTTCAAGATGGAAACTACAAAACCGGCCGGGCTGCAAGAGTTATTACTAAATCAAGCTATGATACGAACTCAAGGTTTCTTCTTAACTCACTTAGGTGGGATAACTTATGTGATAGAGAAGGGCCAAGCAAAAAGCAAATATAATGTACAAAAGTATTAATAAGCTTGCCCCAGTTTAATCTGTGATATGTTTACACCAAGAAGTAAGTCTTATGATCTTCGTGACGCTAAAAACAAAGACTGGCATTACCTAAGCCGAGAACTGACTACCTAAAGCGAAGCAAGCTATAGTGGAGCTTTGCTGTGGAATAACCTTCCAGAGGAACTAAGAACAACTCAATCATTGAGCCTTTTTTAAAAAGGTATCAGTGAATGATTTTCCCTATCGGACTCTCACACGGCAAATATGTATAAAAACAGTGAATTGCTTTTTTTATATTGTAAATACTGATATTTTTAACCGTGTATAAATAAAGATTTTGATTGATTGATGTGTGCTAATGAGGCTAAAACGCCAACTAAGATCCTCCTATCCATTACAAAAGCACTACACTAAAATCGACGGAGTAACCACAAAATAGCAAAAGGGCTATGCAGTATATATTTTTCTTCACAAGATCGGTTATATATATATATATAAACTAATTGTAAAGGTCAAGAAACCAACTTCATATAGGTCTTTAGCTGTATTTGCTCTACGTATTAATTATTTTTATTACGAAATAAAAAACGCTTTCTGTGTTACCAAATTAAGAGTCATGGTAACAAGAATGGTAGTTTGGGACAACAGGAAAATATGAGCTGTGGAAAAAGGTGCCGAAAGCGTGACCATCCACAACTGTTTCGAGCTCTTTAAGATGTCCACGAGAGTTACCATAACCTATGGCCGGAAACACCGAAAAAAAGGTTCATTTCTTTTATCAAATATGCACTCAAGTTAAATGTATTTATCGTGGGTAACGTAAAATAGGATGTGTACACAATTGGTTCATTAGCGCGGACGTTTGAGCACAAGAAAACGACGTCTTAACTGGTGGTGCTTGTGTTCAGCTTGCTTTATACGAACAGGCATAAGGAAGTGGAACGATTTCCTTTTTCTTGCGCTTGTGCTTATGAATGCGTCGTTCCACGTGTGAACTGGGATGACAAAAAACACAAGCACCATGTTGGATTAAGAATATTAATGGTGCCAAAAGGCAGTCATGCCAAAATATCATGCCAATGGCCCAATGCGCCTGCGTATGTCACCTTACTGTTATCCGTATCGCAAGTGCACACATCCTTGTGCTTTTGTTATACTTGCGCCGAACATGTTAAACATATTCTAATTATACTGCATGAGGTATATTCAAAAGTGTCTTATGGCTTATCCACATTTTTTAAAAGGTAAAATGGTTAAGGTGGCTCGACTGGATTTTTTTGGGGCGATACTCCCAAGTTTGAGCATCAACTACGACGCCATTAACAATGCTATGAAAAAACGGTCACCACAGCTGTATTAGATAAAGATGAAACTTTGTTAAGACCAGTGTTATATTAACATCGGAGTAATGACGTCATGACGTTTTTTACTTGCCGTCCTATTTGTCGGCACCAGGAGGTTTTTAACGGTAATCGCTAAAGAGAGCTTGTACCTCCCATAGCCGCCTCGATTATGACAAAGATCGAACAAATTCTTAAACGTTTTAGAAATTTTCGGGGATGAAGTTTTGGGGATTATAACTACAGTAAAAAACGTACTATCGACATAATTGGTTAATATCTAAAGAAGACGGCGCGATGCGCTTCGGGGATGCAGTTTCATCTCACAGTAGTTTGATTCCATTTGAAATCGTGTGTAAAAAAGGAGGGATTGCTTTGCCCGATTGCGAGAAAGAAGGATTGATTAGTGTGCGTTCAGCTGCTCTTGTTGCCATTTTTTTTATATAATTTGGTCTACGCCTACAAATGTGATAATAATTTGGAAACCGCTTTATAATTTCTTTTTAAAATTTGACATTCTCGAGATTAATCATCAATTTATATGGCCTGGAAGTGTCAAGGACATTGAAATTATGTAAGGCATGCAATAAAATAGGGCCTCCAATGTACCAATTTTTTCCCCGCAGATTTTGTGTTTACAAGTGAACGTCCTCATTATTCACGGGTATTGTTTGCATGTTTCATATGCACGTGCACAACTTTAGCAAAAAACTCATTTGCATCGAACAGAACGCTCGATTGCTTTCCGAAGAATTTTCTGAAACATGCTAATAATTGGCAAGAGAATTGCAATAACATAACGCACTCGATATCACGCTATTACGTGGGTGTAGGCTTTTATCCTGCTATGTTGTTCTGTGGAATAATACCTTTTTGTTTTCTGGACATAGAGACCCTCGGTGGCTGCATTACAGCGTAATAGCGCGACATCGAGTGCGTAATGTTGTTACAATTCTCAAGCCAGTTTTGACGGTTATTAGCATATTTCGAAAAATTCTTCGGAAAGCAATCGAGCGTTCTGTTCGATGCAAATGAATTTTTCGCTTAAGTTGTACACGTGCATATAGAACCTGAAAACAATACCCGTGAATAATGAGGACGCTCACTTGTAAACACGAAATCCGCGGGAAAAAATTGGTACATTGGAGGCCCTATTTTATCGCCTTGCATAATTTCAATGTCCTTGAAACTTGCAGGCCATATAAATTGATGATTAATCTCGAGATTGTCAAATTTAAAAAAAAAAAAAAACATATCAAGCGGTTTCCAAATTATCATCACATTTGTAGGTGTAGACCAAATTACATACAAAAATGGCCACAAGAGCATCTGAAGTTATTCTGAACGCACACCAATCAAATCTTACTTTCCCGCAATCGGCGTTTGCTGGACTTCTCCGGCCGCTGGAGACATTATCCAAGACAAGTCACAAGGTTGATGCTAATGCGCTTAATAATCACAGGGCTTGTACTTCGTGGAAGACTTAATTGTATGCACGCAAAACGTCCCGGCACTTATTTAGGGTTAAAAACTCATTTTAAAATGGTTAGCTTTTATTTACTGTTTTGGGTAGTGATATCCATAACAGTAAATAAAAGCTAACCATTTCAAAATGAGTTTTTAACCCTAAATAAGTGCCGGGACGTTTTGCGTGCATATAATTAAATCTTCCACGAAGTACAACAGGTTTCCACAAGGTCTTCACGTGATCACGGTCAAAACTATCTCTTATTATATCGATTCGAATTAACAACTTATTGGGTGTGTAAGCTCCTAATAATTCACGTGCTTTCGTTGTCACTTTTACATAATTACGTAATGTGTGTACCAGTCCCCGACAAGCCAAAGCAATTCCCCTCACTTTTTCACGCACGATATCAAATGGAATCAAACTATTATGAGATGAAACTGCATTCCCAGAGCGCATCGTTTACTTTAGATCTTAACCAATAGCAAAGCGCACAAATGACGTCAGTACTCATGTTTGTCTGAGTTTATAATTTATTCTTGTTTATTCTTGCATTTCTGACAATAGAAATTCCTTATTAGGAATCCCCTGAGAGTCACTTTTGGTTTGTTTGTCTGAGTTTTGGTTCTATAAAAAGTAATTGTGTGCTTCGCTATTATGTCAATAGTATGTTTTTCACTGTATTTATAATCCCCAAAACTTTATCCCTAAAAATTTCTAAAACGCTCTTTTAGAATTTGTTCAATCTTTGACTTTATCGAGGCGGCTGTGGGAGGTACAAGCTCCTTTAAGCGATTACCGAAGAAACCTCCTGGTGCCGAGAGATATAGGACAGGAAGTTAAAAACGTCATGGCGTCATTGCGTTGCTATGGCAACTCCGATGTTAATATAACACTGGTCTTAACAAATTTCCATCCTTATCTAATACAGCTGTGGTGACCGTTTTTCGATAGCATTGTTAATGGTGTCGTAGTTAATGCTCAAACTTGGGGAGTATCACCCTAAAAAAATCCAGTCGAGCCACCTTAAATAGGACTAATAAACTTTGCATTCGGAGATTAATCAGGGATAAAATTGTCTGGTGTGACTAATTTTCGCAGTAATGATTCAATTGCAGTTCAATTGTAACTTACAAATACAATATGAATACCGAGTAACGATAATCATTATCGAAAGAACGTTAAAAAACTCCTGTACATGTATATTAAACAGTACCTTCAATCTAATGGAATGTCATTCATATCAAACTCTTGTACCTGAGCTGACGCTCGCAACCATTTTTCGAGAAGCTCAGTGAAAACCTTAAACAATGAATGCGGTACATGCTCAGAACCAGGTGGCATCAAGTAGCTCCAGTCAAAAGTATCTTCAGCGGTAGGATCAAACATTCTTAATACTCCGCCAAGCATACCGCCTGGTACACCTGATTTGACTTGTCGCATCATGTACTTCATTTGTTCAACTATACCCTGGATTACAGAAAGAACACGACGCCTCACGTTCGGCTCAGGGCGGAGCGCCATCAAGATGAACAACTGGTGGGACCCAGCCAAGCGGCAAATGGTTTCAGATAAACCATCAAGTGGTGCTATCCTTCGAATGTCTCGAAAATCCTCCACCAACGACCTTTCCAGGGGGTCAAGAGCTTCAAGGCTGTCATCGTCGTTAGAAGCCATGTCGGTCAACTCCTTCATTGTGGCGGAGAAAAGTTCTTTTAAGTCGTCAGCAGTGTGACATGTGAGTGAATTGTTTTCAGACTGATTTGCAGATAACATCATGTCATGCTGTCGTTGGTTTGCTAAAGTTTCGTCAATTTCCTCGTTTTTAACTTGCCATGGCCATGGATCTTCGGGGTGCTGGTTCTGAAGCATATCTTTGGAAAATTTCATCGGATTTTCCATGATCTGCTCTACTGTTCCTGCCATTGACTCCAGAATCTCGGGGTCTTCAATGTAATCAGTGCAAAACAGGTTGTATGACCTAACAAAGAAATGTCGCAAATCTTTCTTTCTGAGAGCTTCAAGAAGGTTTCCAAGGAGCTTCATCATGCACTCGGCTCTGTTGCCTTCTCTCCACATCTCAGCACCGGTTTCTTCAATGGTTTGCAGATAAATGTTTTTTAAATGAAATGACGTCAAACCATCTGAAAAACTGTAAAGGTAAGCTCGATGATATTGTTTCAGGCAGAAATAACACTCGCGCTGGATGTCATTCATCTCTTGGCTTAACAGAAATTCTGCATGAGAAAAGGAGATTCTGAAGTCGCAATCTGGACAGCCTCCGTTCTTTGGCGGTTTTGCTACCAAGTGGAACCCCTCTTGGATAACCTTGTTAACCGTGCTCGGCGATGGCCATTTACGCTTTCGTTTTATCCATTCCTGTGCAACATTTGGCCATCCGGCGGATGTTAACGCGGGAACTAAATCATAATTTAGTACTATTTCCTCTGCAGTTACTGTTCTGAGCGTCCGTTGCATGTCAACAAAAAAGCGTTCAAGGAATTGTTTGTGTCTTCGTTCCCCAGGAATGATTTCATCTTCTTTATCATTGGCGTTCGGAAATTGTTTCCAAACGTCCATTACGGGTTGTCCTTCTATGTATCTTTCAATTTGGCTATGACTTACCGTTGATTCTTTCACGTGTCTCTCAAAAAAAGCAGAAGCTTTCGCAGTTGACACGGCCATTGCAATAGTTATCGCCGGACTGGTCACGCTGTTCTTCACTAAATGAAAAGAAAGAAATGGTAGATATGGAAGTGAAAATATTCTGTCCTGTGCCATCCACTGATTCATGCAAGGGAAAAGGTGACCCAAAACCCCATAAATTGCAGGATGGATAGTCTTTAACGCTGAGGTGGCCACGTACTCCGTATCTTTCACAAGGCAGGACTGTAATACGGGATGATCGATTCCTTTGATTCTGACGTGCAGTGGATGATCGGGTAAATATTCAATCATTTCTTCATGAACCATTAGATTTTCTGAAGTCGGAAGAATCATTGCATCGAAATCCCCATAATCTTCGAAATCTTGCCGGTAATTTAAATCTTCAGCCATGCTTCCATACGATTGAACCTTGATCGTATGGAAGTCTGGAATAACTGTTTTAAAGAAAACTTCGTGAAATTTGTTGAAACACTCGTTAAACGCGTTGCGCATATTTGCCTGTGAGACACCAAAGTCCTGGTTCTTGAATATCGTGCGAAATCTGTTATTTCGAATTGCTAGGGACTTGAATATTACTTCGAGCTCCTGAAATTCTTTATCTTTTCTCGCAGCCATTTGATCAAAAATCGTTTACAGGTTGGAACATAACTCGTTCACAACGTAGACCCGAATTTCTAGGAATTTCGATTTTAGTTGCAAAACTATATTTGGAAAGTTTATTGGACGACTGCAGTTTTTGTCATTAATGATTGAAGGGACGAGACAAAGGTTTCTTTATTTGAAGATTCTGAGGTGTTTTGGAATTAAAAAAGTTTGTTGATGTAAATGTCAGCTGAAATCCGCCTATGTCAAATGCTTGGCCAATCAAACATAGGATTTAAAATTCAAATCCACCCACCAACAGACAGGTGAAAATAATAGTTATAAGAGTATTCCTCCTCTATCAAAAATATTTTCAATTTCCTATCATTTTTCTGATTATCCCTGTCATCCAATTTTCAACCCTAGTCTAAAATTGTTCTGATTAATTCCGTCACGTATTGTCAATTCTATAATTTGAAATTATTTTTTCTAGATAAGGAATATTCTTATAACTACTATTCTTTATATTCTTGAATCTATTTGCAAAACACCTGTCAGTTTATTTTGACTATGATGAAAATTTAATGATTTACAGAATATGCTAGAAGGGGTTTTTCACCTAACTCAAACGCAAATAAAATACGCTAACTCTAATGAAATATGCAAATGCATGCAAATGAGATTGTGCGTCCGCAATTTTAATTGGTTAAAAGTTATCACATGACTATAAACTGCGCCTTTGAAAGATGTCAAAAGAATATCAAAGCTGTCATATCTTTGACTTCACCGATGACACGCGTCAAAGGTGAAGTTAAACACGTCGTATTTGGCCTCGCCTTTGCCCCGTCTCAAAGGTATAAGCAAAGCCGTTATATATTTGACATCACCTTTGACGCGCGTTAAAGGTGATGTCAAAGTCGATGCCACATTTGACCACACCTTTGGTGAAAGTCAAAGGTATAGCAAATCCAATATTTCGTGCAGTGTAAAACATAAATAAATAAGGAATTGAGATTGAACCATAAGGAATTAAGCTTTATTTTCAGAATAATGTGGTAATGTTGTCATTTGATAAACTTGCTTTATGAGCCTTAACTCAAGGCAGTTACCATTAGTCAGTTTGCACCTAGAATGCGCCATTGTTCAAGACCTGTCCTTGAAAAGGGTGCTTTCCATTTCAGTAGAACTAACGGACCAGCAGATAATCAAACTATTACCTTGCTTGCACTGGGTACAACAACAAGAGCAACAGCAACAATCATAATAACAATAATAGTAACAACAACAACAAGCAGCTTTATTTGCATGATCATAGATACTGCAGAATTGCAAAAGCAAAGGAAAACTAGACAGTAAGAAGCGCACAGCACTATCTCCGCGGTATGGTCAGTACCTTACGCACGGGCACAGCTGTATCATCGGAGGAGTGGCAGCCGTGTACAGCTGTTTCTTCCTTTTCAAAGCTCATCAGTATGGCATATTAACCATCGAGCCCCTGTAGGAATATAGTTTTCCTATAGTTTTACTTCGCAAAAGCATTCAATTGAGCAATAAAATTAAATTACACCAGTCTAGAATGATAGTAATTTTTCGCGTTAATCAAAACACTGAATGAAATGAACTTGATTGTTCGCACAATCATGAAATAATTGGAGGCGGTTTTCACTTCTTCAGTTATTTCTTTGCTTAATAACCGTCGAGCCTCTGAAGGACTATAGTTTTCGTAAAGCGTTTCCATAGTTTTCCTTTGCAAAGGCATTCATTAATTAAATAATAAAATTTAATAAGTCCAGTCTGGATTGATAGTATTTTTTTTTTACTTACTTTAAAATACAGAATGAAATGAACTTGATTATTTGCGTATTTATTAAATAATTGCAGGTGTTCAAGAGGTGTTTTATAATTCTTTAGTTATTCTATGCTGTATTTTACTATCAACCTAATCCCCAAGAGTTCAATAAGTTTGATAGATGAAAAGGAAATAAGTTACATCTTCCATTTGATAACATCTATATGTACAGCCAAATCTAACAAAAGCTTTTTAAAGATTTGACCTTAAAGTTGAACAATTAGTTTGTGATTTCCAAGCCTTTGTTTCATTAAAACTTTGAGCACTGTTAAATTGAAAGATAACCCACAAACGTTTTATTTAAGTTTTACAACTGTGATCTGAAACGGATGTCGTGCTGTTAATCTCTAAAGTAAAGTATTGAGGCAAACGTTGTGTTAAATGCTTCCTTATCTGGGATGGCTATCTAGGATGGCTATCTATCTGGCTGGCTAGGATGGCTATCTAGGATGGCTTTCTCCATCTAGGGTTTCTCTGGCGTGCGCTTAGGTTAGATCCTGGCAACGAGTAGCTGGTTGGTTAGTTTAGGTAATCATACGGTTTCGAGTTCAGTTTGGGACAAATTAATCCCAAATTGAACGAGAAAACCGTATGATTATTTAATAATTATAAATGAAAAAACGGTTTGCACCATTTTTTGGAAATTTGTTTTTGCAAATTTTTTGGGGGCAAAACATTTTTGCATCAACTTTTTTTGAATTTGTAATTTGCACTGGTGTTACACTTTTTGCACCAGTGTTACACTTTTTGCACTGGTGTTACACTTCAGATGCACTGCTCTTAGCCAATCAGAATTGAGCAATTTTTTCATGTATATTAATTCTGTTATATTTGTTCTAATCGCAATCTCCAGATCCTTCTATTGATGGTACTGAAGAGCCGGGTGTTCTGCCTGACATTGACATGAGTCACAACATGAGAGACACAACATTTACAGTCAATTTCGAAATGGTGCCGCCAGATTTTCAAGTATGCAAAACTAGTGATTAATTGGGCTCTTGTCACACAATCCTTATTTATAATAAAAAATATTTTTAATGAGCTAAGGTCTAGTTATCTGGGGGGTTTCGCCCCCTCCACCCGCGTAACTTAATTCTAAAATTTTAAATCTATGGCTATGAACCTTAGAGGGTTTATAGTACGTCCCAAACTGTCCAAGTTAAGGTAGGTTACGTGGCATGATGACGTCAAATGACACGGGAATTGTGTCATCATTCCAAATGGTTGCCATCACGTTTGGAAAGCGCCACAATTGAGTCAAAATTAATTAATTCAAAATCAAAAGAGATGCTAACATGATCATACATTAGGTAACCTGTACTAGAAAAACTACTATTGTCTAAACTAATATGTCTATTAACAGTACTTTCGGGCGAAATCTGTTCGTTTGAATTGCTAAAGACTTGAGTAAGAAGTTGAGTTCCTATAATTCTTCATCTCCTCTTGCAGCCATTTTCATCAAAATTCATTTACAATAGACCTCTCCTCTGATAGCACCAGACTATTTACAAAATGTATTTAAACTGACCTCGGAGGTACATAACTACAATCTTAGAGGCAGTAAATTTGACCTGCAACTACCTAAGCCTAAAACTAATTTCATGAAACGATCTTTTTCCTATCGTGGTGCCATTGCCTGGAATCAGAGCTTCCCAATGAAATACGAGAACTCAGTAGTCTAACCGCTTACAAAAGAGCTCTCGAACAAAAATAGAATCTGGTTCTATAACATCTATGATTGTAATTTTTATGTGTTTATAGAGGATATTATGATGTAAGATAGTGTTTTTTATTATTATTAATCTTATTAGTATTATTTAAACCAGTATAGTGTAACAGTTTTGCCACTATATATATAGTATATATTTTTGTTATCAGTTAGATTAGATTATATTTAAGTGCACGGCATGTCTGAAAAACAGTTTTACTGAGCCGTTTTACCGTGTTTAAATAAAGTTAATTGATTGATTGATTGATTTTTATCAAAATTCATTTACAATAGACCTCTTCAGCTTCTATGTTTTGTTTTCCCAATGTAGGTCATGTGATGTTCTCACGGGAATTTGTCCTTTGTCTTTTCATAAATTATGAATACATATGCACGTGAATAAAACAAAATTTAAAAGAAGCAGTTCTCTAGGGTAACATCACATGATCTACATTGGGAAAACATTAAACATACAAGCTAAAGAGGTATATTGGCAAGAAGACATAGATTGGATTCGCACTCTTCACACAAGGTGGGCCTGAATTTCTAGGAATGGGATGTTTTTTGGTTGCAATGTTATGTTTGGAATATTGACTGTTCCATCAATCAAACATGACAGACAGGATGTTTATTACCATTTCACCAGACATTGTCCTATTAGAGTGGAGTCATATGGTGCAAGGGCGTAGCTGGGATTTTTCAAAGGAAGGGGGGGGGGGGGGGGGGGAGCGCACTGTATCACACCCAGGGTACTTACCAGATTGTCAAACCCCCTAGCTACGCCAATGTGGTGCTCTAACTTACGAGTCTGTGGATGAAATCCTAAAATGTGACCATTAAAATGAAAACCTTTGAACAGTACTTCATCGTAGTGTTGATGTTACTAAGCTTTTCAATATGCTACAAAACAGAATTTGTAACTTACGTTTTAATTTTTGAACGTGGCCAGTTTCAGAAGTCAAGCGTTAATTCTTGATAAGGGGTGATGTTTATATATTACAAAAAAAGTCACTCAATTCGATTAAAAGCGAAGCTTGAAGGTAATCCCTGAGGTAACTAACCAATGAGCTCTTCAACGTGTTTGACAATTCAAGTGACCATTTCCGTTCTCGCTTTATTCGTTAATTAATCTGGAGGTCTTTATTTGTATTACGATAGATACATGTACTATAGCATTGCAAAAGCATAGGAAAACTATAGACAGCAAGAGGCACACAGCACCATTTCCGCTATATGGTCAGTATCTTACGCACGTGTACAGCTGTATTTTCTGAGCAGTGACAGCCATGGATAGCTGTTTCGCCCTTTTTAGCTTGTTAGGGCAGTTAGGGCTCATCAGCATGGCACAACCGTCGAGCCTCTGTAGGACTATAGTTTTCCTATAGCATTTTCATAGTTTTTTGTTTTGCAAAAGTATACAATTAAACAATAAAATTTAATCACTCCAGTCTGGATTGATAGTACTTTTTACTTACATAAAACTATTGAATGAAATGAACAACTTTAACTCTTTCACTCTCATAGTCAACAATGTAGCCTAACTTTTGAATCAGTGCCGAATCAGTGTCAACAAATTCCTATGGCATGACCATTTCGGTAGTACTTTTGCATGGTACCATTTGTTGTTTGATATTTTAAATTCAGTACAAAATGAAATTTGAATGTTTTCTCGAATTTTGATGTCTGGCACTCTTGGGAGTTAAAGGATTAATGTTCGCGTATTTATGAAATAATTGCAAGTGTTTAATTATAATAATGCTTTAGTTATTTCTATGCTTTAGTTATTTCTATGCGCATTATTCGGTATTAAGTAATTCTGTATTTTACTTTCAACTTCATCCCTAAGAGTTCAGTAATTTTAACAGATGAAAAGGAAATGAGTTACATCTTCAATTTGATTGCATCTTTTACAATATGGTACCTACAGATTTGGTTATACCTGCCAAGTTCAATAATTAGACTTAGACTTAGTTTCACTTTTAAGGTTTAAGCACTATTCAATCGAAACGTTTTACTATTTATACAACTCGGTGATAAGCTGATCAGAGTCATTTTCGAAATTGTGTCACTGTGCAAAACAAAACTTTACAAGACAGGCAATTCATCGGCTTCTCGTCATAAAAGCCTTGTTGATAATCAAAATTTTAAATGAATGCACTGAGGGCCAGTTGCATCTGTCCTCCTTATCCAGGTGCCAAGAACTACGTCTTCTAGATCATAAGAAAGCGCGGCTACTCGCGGAGCACCCACAGATGCTCGCATGAAATCCTCGCGGTTTCTTGTGCACGAGCCTCCGACGCTCGATATCCACACACGTGGTCGCGCGCGTTCGTATATTCTGGACCAACTCACGAATGTTAAACAATGCCGACTGTCCAGTAGTATTCTATTTTGACGGTGACTTTTCCAGCAACAGTTAGAGTACTATGAGAACAACGTTATACTGCTATATTTCATATCGTGAGACTGCACAAAGCGTGACATCAAGATTGCAACTGTTAACTGTATATAAACAAAGTCAAGGAAATTGAAAATGTCACATCAGTCCAATGGAATATCATCCAGATCAGTTTCTCGTTGCTGAGCAGGCCTCGGCTCCAGACTGTTGATAAATCTGAGAATAAACTGCATCCCTGAACCAGCTGGTATCATGTGGCTCAAGTCGAAAGGATTTTCAACACCAGGATCAAGCATTCTTCTCGCTATAGCTGCTTCATTTCCTGGTGCAAGGTCGTCTTGCTTCAATATGTACTTCCACATTTCAACTAAACCCTGGATTCCATGAAGCATTCGCCGTCTCATGTTTGGTTCATTATCGACCCAAACCTTGTGATAAACTGTGTCCCAGCTGGTTTCAAACATTTTAGGGAACTCTTCAACTTGTATGCTATGGTTAGTACCAATTTCTCTGAGGTCTTCCACTAAGGACTTTTCCAGAGGGTCACGAGCCTCAAGCCTGCAGTCAGCGTCATTGAAAGCCATATCGGTTAACTCCTTGCTGACGGCAAGGAAAATATCCTTCAGGTCGTGATAGCGATAAAGGATTCCATGTTGAGAACTAATTGTCTCCATCGCAGGAACGGTTGGCAATTCTAGCTTGCTTTTGGTAGATCGAGTGTCTTCCGTTTCCTCGCATCCTTGTCTTATGAAAGGAATCAGCTCTGCCTCTTCAGATACTTGTTTCTGGATCAACGCCTTGGCAAATTGCATCGGACTTCCCATGATCTGTTCAACCTTTTGAGCCAAGGACTCCAGAATCTCAGGATTTTCAACGTAATCAACACAAAACAAATTGTAAGATCTCACAAAAAAATGTGGCAAAAATTTCTTTGTGAGAGCTTCCATGAGGTTCTCAAAGAGCTTCATCATGCACTCGGCCCTGTTACCATCGGTCCACATCTCGGCACCGGTTTCTTCAATCGTTTGCAGAAGAATGTTCTTCAGGTGAAATGTCACTAAAGCCTTTGGCTCAGTGGAAAGATAACCTCGATAATATTTCTTTAGGCATCGATAACACTCGCGCTGGATGTCATTCATCTCTTGGCTCAACAGATATTCTGCATGTGAAAAAGAGATTCTGAAATCGTAATCTGGATTGCCACCTTTCTTTGGATGCTTTACCACCAAATGAAACCCATCCTGAATAATGTTGGTGATTATGTCAGGTGAAGGCCATTTTCGCTCTCTTTCGATCCATTCCTTGGCAACCTGTGGCCATCCTTGGGATCTAAAGGCAGGAACAAAATCAAATCCTCCTAACCGCTGGTAGAGCTGTGCTTTCTCAGTTGAAGGTTCTTCCCTTCTTTCTGTTCCTTTTTTGAACAGATGTTCAAACCAGAGGTTATGTCTCTCCCGTATATTTTTTACTCCTTCGTTATTATCATCCAGTGAACGTGGCTGTTGTTCAGACGACGCTGTTTCACCAACTTCTGCTGAAGATTGCTTTTCTGCGGTCGCTGACGATTGCTCGGGATACTCGGGCCATTCTGCTGGCTCCGTTACTTTTGATTGGTTTGCAGTGGATACTATTTGTTCTGACAACGTCCCTTGTGAGACATTGTCCCCAATGCTTTCGCCGTCGTTTTCTTGGCATTTTTTTGGCGTGACACATTGTTGATTGTTGTTATGCACAGCTGCTTCCTCTGATAAGTTTTTTATTCTTCCGGTTTCGTTTTGTAATCGGCTTTCAACATCGCGAATTCTGGCTTTGATGTTCTCAGCCCTGTCACTGCTGAGAATCTCTTGTATAGTACTAGGAACCATTTGTGGATCGCCACTTAAACCACGTTTTCTCAGCGTAGTTTCTATGTCTCTGACAAGTTGTAAAATGTCGTTTACAGCTTCGGCGTGTTCTTTGGTGTAGTCAATTCCCCTGGCTGTACAAAAAAAGTGGGCGAGCAACTCCCATGCATTTGCGTCTAAATGTGGCAGATTTTGTTGGTCTTTCAGCCTCTCCAACTGTTCGGACATAGAACCAAACGACTGGGCGAAGTTAAGGGTTACAGCTGGACTGTTCGTGTTGTTCTTTAACTGGCAAGTACATTGAAGAGCAGAAGAAAACTCTTGACGCGACATAAGTTCAAGTGTGTTACTAACAAGGTCGACTAAAAAAGGCGACGAACTCCCAAAAACTGCAGGATGAAAACTCTTTAACGCTGAAGTGGCCACGTATTCGGAGTCTTCCACAAGGCAGGACTGTAACACGGGATGATCGGCTCCTTTGATTCTGACGTGCATTGGATTCTCGGGTAAATATTCGATCAGTTCGTCGTGGATCATCAAATTATCTGCAGTTGGATAGATCACGATGTCCACGTCCCCGACATCATTGGGTTCTTGGCACTTTAAATCTTCAGCTGCGCTTCCATAAGGTCGAAACATGATTCGATTTTGTGATGTTTTTTTCAAAAGCTCCGACAGGTTTTGTAAAATAAAGCTTAAGACATTATCGGTGTATTCCTTCCACTTTTCACCTTCTTTTCCTCGCTCACCTAGAGACTTAAAGACGACGTTTAGTTCCTGGGTATCCACAACGTTTTGAGTTGCTGTCGCCGCCATTGTAGAAATAGAATCATTGAACAGGCTAAGAATCTTCAATAAGTACACCCGCTGAATGTGGGAAATTTCCCAGAATTTGAGCTTTCGGTTTCTGAGAATATTTGAATTTTAAATTGTTATGGAACGCTCGGCCAATCAAGCATGAGATGAATGACATTTGAAATTAAAAGTTTATTTATGCGTCTGTCTAATTGTACGTACGAGAAAAAGAAGCCAAGTTGAAAACAACTGAATTCGTTTTATATATTGTCACATTTCCAACATTCCTCTGATACTCATTTCCGTTTGGTGTAAGCTAAATATAATCGGTCACCATACATGCATTATTCTCTTGCAAAATTAGTGAATTCATTTTCATTTTTCATTTTTCATTTTATTTATTTTGCCATTAACCACATTAAAAAAATATATATGTATATATAATAATAATAATAATAATAATAATAATAATAACAATAATAATAATACAACACACTAGAAATTTATAATAACTTAAAAGACGATAGACTACAGAATGTTTAATGTGGTAGTGACAAGGAAGCCTATATAGAAGCCGGGGGCTTATGCACTATAGGCTTCCTGACAATATAGAATAATCATACGAATTATAAGGACAGCATGAAATATAAAATGTATTATTTTAAAAAGAAAAGAAAAGAAAAGAAAAGCAAAGAAGTATGTAGCTCAACAAAGAGTATTTTTGACTAAGACCTAAGAAAGAAGGAATTTTTTAAGTCTTTTGCCAAACAAACGGATGCTTTCACTGTTTTGAATTCAGTCGTGCATTAACCCTATTCAGACCGGGGGGGGGGGGGGGGGAGAAAAGTGCCCGCGCCGACTTTGAACGTTTATAACTTCTAAGCCTTTCTACCTACAGCCTTGAAACTTCTCGACTTTTCCTAAAATTTATCTGTGAACATTTTGGCAGAAAGTATGTTGTCAAAGAAAATTTGACGTTGCCATGGCAACCACATTTTGACGGATGCTTTTTGCTCATTTTGAGAGATAAGTATTTCCTCTGTTTATTTTATGTTATTCTGTTTTACACTGATCTTTATTATGGATTTAAACACCAAACGATGCATTGTTGTCGTCCTTGATTCAAAATTAAAAAGGTAAGGAGGCGTTTCCATGGTAACCGTAGTTAAAGAGGCTTTTTGTAGTACTTTCAAATTTCACTTTTTTTCTACCTTTTATCGCATATTTTTTATTTTTGTTTTTTAATCTTTGCTTGATTTAAATGTTAATCTTTTAATTTTGAGTGATTTTGGGTAATTTTAGCGCATATTCCGTGCTCAGGATACGATATTCCAAATCCAAGATGGCGGCTCCAAAAAAATATTCGAAATTTATTTTCTTTTTTTTATGTTGTTTTTTTCTTTATTTTTTGTTATTTTAGCTTTATTTATTTTTTATGTATTTTTTTAGAATAAATACATTCTAAGTATTTTAAGGTGACATTTTTTCGCCGTTTGGACGTTTTCTTGCACATCTGACGTCATATTGACGTCATGATGACGTCACATTAACTGTCATGGTAACATAAAAAGTTGTTGTTATACAAATGTTTAAACAATTACAGAGTAAGAAAAATTTATACTTCCCTTAGATTGTGGTTTAATTACAAAAATTAAAACATCAAAACAAATATATTTTTATGACGTCATGATGAGGTCATCATGTTGCTACAAGTTACAAGTACCAATATATACATTAAAAATGTTTTCCAACATCATCAGAGAAAACATTATTGTCATTATTCAAAACAATTTAGAGATAGGTACGGCAAACACTTTCTGTGAATGAACTGTCAATATATGACGTAATTATGACGTCATAGAAGTTGTCATGACAACATAATTATGTGGATCGATAGAATTTCGAACATACGATGTCTCCTGAAAATTTGGTGTCCGCCCCCCCCCCCGGTCTCAGAAGATCCAAAAAAGCTCGGTCTGAATAGGGTTAATTGATTCTGGACCTTCGCCTTGACTCACACTTATAATAAAATAATGCCTAGTAACAAAATAAATGACGTTTACATTCCAAATCTATCCTGATTAGTACATCATGCTAAGAATTATTTTTAACTTTTTAAAGAGATTCAAGATTGTTGGCTACGTTAAAACAATCCCCACTGAGGTAGCTATTGATCTAATCATCTGATTAGATGGAGGCAATTAAAGGGAGGTACATAGATATATCCGTTTTGGCGATCCTTAGAGATAGCTCCAGGTACATTGTACTCCAATGTTGGCCATTATTTTTTTCGCTTATTTTGTGAAGCTCACCTCTTAAAACATTTCCTGAAGTTCACCTATTATCAGTCAAACAAGTTGCTTATGGATACTGGCTATTGTTATATTACAGCATTACGTCACCCTCCATATAACCTTGTAATGCACTTGTTTTCGAATCATTAAATGAGAATAAAAAAACCTTCCCAGGTCCTCAGATCAGCTGGTGCCCAGCATTAGTTGTACCCGAACTACTAGTACTTTGATCACTACTTAACAGCTAGGGCTTCTCTATTCGTGACGACATTGCTCAATGTTTTTGTCCCATTCTTTTCCAGAAACTGACTTTTCATTCCCAAAACAAATCCCCGAATAATGAGCGAGGGTCAACTTAGAGGCCTATCTCGAACTATCATATTTCATATTGGGACACAAACTTGATGGCTACTGATACAAAATTGTCAATTTTTACGAATAACGTTTACATCAGTCTAAAGGAATGTCACCAATATAATCCCTTTCTGGCTGAACTGGACTCGACTCCGGTCTGTAATTGCTACTTAGCATGCGAGCAAGCTGTCTCCCTCCGCCAGCTGGTATAATGTGCTCCCAGTCGAAAGGATCTCCGGCGGTAGGATCAAGCATTCGTAGAAATATACGTTCTTCATTGTCTGTTAAAAATTCATCTTGCTTCAACAGGTACTTCCATATTTCAACTACACTTTGGATCCCATCAAGCATACGGCGCTTGATGTCTGATTCAGAGCTGAGCAAAACCTTGAAGTAGACAATGTTCCAGTAGATGTCAAGCATTGTTAAAAACTCTTCAGCATTGAAATCAGTTTCTCTAGCAATTTCTCTGAAATCTTGTACTAAAGAAGCTTCGTGGGTATGGAGAGTTTCCAACGGTGTGTCACCTCTATGGGTGTCAAAAGCTGTATCAGCCAATTCCTTGCTGATGGCAAGATAAATGCCTTTCAGGTTGTAGTATCGATAACTTGAAAAAGGACTATTTGATTGGTGATTCGCTTTTATCTGCTTGCTTTGGAATTCATCGCTTCCTTTGTATGGACTACTTTCTTCATATTGTCCCTGTGCATTTCTGGTAGGTTTGGTAGTTGAAGTTAGCTCATTTTGTGGAACGCTTTTGTCCTTGGCGACGTGTTGCTTCTGGAACATCTCCTTCAAAAAAAGCATCGGATTTTTCATGATCTGCTGAACTTTCCCGTCTAATGATTTCAAAATCACGGGATCTTCGATGTAATCAACACAAAACAGGTTGTATGATCTCACAAAAAAATGCCGCAAGTTTTTCTTTCCAAGTGCTTCCAAAAGGTTCTCGAGAAGCTTCATCATGCACTCGGCACTGTTACTTTCGCACCACATCTCGGCACCAGTTTCTTCAATTGTTTGTAGAAAAAGGTTCTTTAGATGAAATGTAACCAAACCCTTTGGTTCTGTAGAAAGATAAGATCGATGAAATTTCTTAAGGCAGCGAAAACACTCTCGCTGAATCTCGTTCATCTGTTGACTCAGCAGGTATTCTGCATGTGCGAAGCTAGGAAATTCTGAAGTCGCATTCTGGATTGCCACCGTTCTTTGGGGCTTTTGCCACCAAGTGAAAACCCTCCTGAATAACTTTGTCGATTATGTCAGGTGCTGGCCATTTTCGCTCTCTTTTGATCCATTCCTGCGCAACCTTCGGCCATCCTCGGGAACTGAACGCAGGGACATAATCAATGCCGGCTGCTACAGGATTTTGTGAAAAAGTTGATTTTTCAGTTTCACTGAGTATAGGCTCGCTTACGGGGTCCTCCTTCTCTTTCTTCATATTTCTGAAGAGGTGTCGACACAAATGTTCCACTGCAGTTGTTCTTTTACGCATTGTTTCGAGCTGGCTCTTTTCATCTTCTGTATTGCTTTCTCCATTGAATGTTGCTTCACCTTTTGACTTGGTTTCATTCTCATTGGGACCTCCATTTTGTTTCTCTTCGATCTTGTGGACCACACCAACTTTAGTTTCAGCTATTTGTCTATGCCGTGCTTTGTCTTGAAGCTGAAAAGAATGTGATGGCGATCCACTAATTACTGATGGGATTGAGTTAGAATTGAAGTAATCGGGAAACATAGAAAAGTTAGCTTTTGTAGCTGGACTGTTAATACTGCTCTTTACGTGGCAAATGAGTGGTACAGTGGCTGAAGGTTCTTCACGTGACATCAATTGAAATACGTAAGGGAGCAAGTTACCTAAACTTGAGCTCCCATAAATTAAATCATGGGAATCTTTTAACGCTGAAGTGGACACGTACCCGGTGTCTTTAACGCAGCAGAACTTCAACAAACCGTGACCTACTCCTTTAATTCTGACATGCATGGGATTCCCGGGTAAATATTCGATCATTTCGTCATGGATTAACAAATTATCTGAATCTGGAAACATCACGATATCCACATCTCCAACATCATCGGGTTCCTCGCTCTTTAAATCTTCAGCTGCGCTTCCATAAGCTTGAAACGTATAGCCATTTCCAGAGACTTTGCTTAGAGTTTCTGAAAACATGTGAAAGCCGAGATTCCAGAATTGTTCGTCGTGTTTCTTCCATTTTTGAGATTCCTTTCCACGTTCTCCTAAGGACTTGATGAGGAAGTTTAATTCCTGGATTTTTTCATCTTCATGTGTCGCCATCATTTTAAAACATCGATATGTTCAGCTTAGCTAAAGCAGATTTAATATAAATAGTACATTGATTCAGAGGAAGTTGGGCCGATATTTCGGTTTCTGACACTATGTTCTGAGTGGTGTCAAATTCTGATGTAGAGTTTGAGATATACGTTTTCAATTTCAACACAGAAATAGGTGAATCGTTGCTGATGATATTGTTTATATTTTATTTCATTAGCGCGTGAATTTATGTAGAGAATGCATCGTGCTTGTAAACTGACTTCAAAAGTCGAAAGAGCTAATACTTGTTAAACTTATCAATCTGCGCAACGTTTAGCTTTTCAGTATGTAATTTTAAAGAAAATCTCTAGTCAGCTATCAAAATTTAAAACTGCAAATTACTGTGTGGTTAAAGTGCTAATAAGTTATTGGCTATGTCTAAAATAGGGAACGGGGAATCGGGGAACTGGGAATAGTCATGTGAAGTTATTCATTTGTTGCAAAATTTCGAGTTTTTAAAACAGCATTGCACAAAAAGTATCTTGTATATCGGGCTCAAATTTCCAGAGCACTCTAATCGTGCTATGCCCTTTCTATTTTGAAAGTATATATATATTTTTTGTTGAGAATGATTTTAAACAAACATTCGCCTATAAGTAGCGCACCCTTTCAAAATCAATATTTTAACATGGGTGCGAGGCATTCTGGCAAACTTGTACATATTCTCTTGTTTTTAACAACAACAACAACAATAACGATAATAAAAAGCTTAATTTCGTACCCAGATCTCCCACATTTCATTACAGTAAAAGCGTGAGTAAGATCTGGGTACGAGATTACAAAAAGCTAAATTCTGAAAATTACACAGAAAAGGTCCTTCCCCCAGTTACAGCGATTTTATTTACCCGTGAAACAGACGAGGGAGTAATAAACTTTATTAGTATATACTGAAACAGTGGATACGGTTGTTGGCGCGCTCTGATTGGCTACTGAAACTCGGAATAGCAAGTGCTATTCACCTCCCAGCAATTTGCGCGCGAAAATTGTAATTATTCACAGGAATAAATGAGTTAAAAAGCATCATTTTCGTTATATTATCTCACTGTTTCAGTATATACTAAAACAACTATTCACCTCAGTGTAGGTGGGTAGTGGTGGGTAGTGGTGGATATCCACCACTACCCACCACTACCCACCTCCACTTCGGTGAATAGTTGTTAATTATTCCCTACATCCTTTGTTTTCGTCACTGATTTCCCTTTGTTTTTACGAAAAAAAAGAGAGATGAATGATGATCTAGAGTGGAAACTAGTCATATTTAGGGGCGGAGTAGACATTATCGAATCACATATTTTTTTCTTTTTTCTTTGTATCCAAGTCTTTTATGGGAATTAAAAGACAGAGGAATCAGGCAGGACTATTTTGTCACAATCATGTTGGAATTTTGAATTTTGAATGAAATTGTTGGAATTTTGAGTTAATGAACGTACGTGGACCAATTATTCACCTAGGAAAAATTTAACCTTCGTCGACAACCAGTCCCGATCTGTAGCATGCATATATGAGTGAAACAAGAAGCAAAGAACCGCGAACGAAAATGCTGCTGGAGTACGTAGGATCTAAAGAAGATCTGATCAGCAAAAAATAGTAATACAAACAAAATAAGCAAAGCTGATACTACTTTGCTTACTTTGTTCATATATGAGTGATACAGTGCAGATGATTGTTCAGTATCAGTTAAGTAACACCTGAACACATTGTAATCCTATGGTTTTGTCTTTCTTGTTTCTGTTTTTTAAAGGAGCTATGTTATGGGGATTTGAAGTTTTGGGTCAAAACTGCCCCAAATTGAAATCAAATTACCTTTATTTTACAAGAAATGCTTATAGAATATTGAAAGGAAGATATCAAGTGAATTTTCAAAGAGAGAAAACCATAATCAGAGTTTTAGCGAGTTTTTTAAGACACAAGCGACAAACTTGAAAAAGTTCATCTGCAATCCAAGACACTTATTTTTATTCTTAGAGCACCAGTAGAGTAATATTAAATAATACCAGACCATTATTTTCGGGTTTCCACTGATATAAATATATATATTTTGGTCCATGTTTTAAGTAACACAAAAAAATGATAACATAGCCCCTTTAAAGTATCATTCAAACTTTATGTGGCAACATTTTGATGAAACAAATTTTTGTTCATGGCATATGACGTTTTCACGACGGCAACCATATGTGCTTAACGTATTTGTACTTGTTTGCATTTTAAACGCCTTTTGTAGAGTAATTGAATGATTTGTGTAATAATAGCGGAATAGATTCCCCTTAAAGTGTTGAAAATATATGATTCGAAAATAAACACATAGAACAACAACTACTTTGCTTTATTGTATATTAATTTGCTTCGATCTCCGGGCCTGTTGTCAACTACCCTGCGAGCAGAGCCGAAAGAGGCTCTGCTCGCGCACAGGGTAGTTGTCAACTAAGTCCTTGACTTCACTAACATGTCAAAAACAAATAACATCGTTGATTTCACCTTTTGCTTTGTTTAATAACACGCGGATTCTAAAGTTCAAAACTCAATCAACAGTTTCGGTTTTCTCTGCCGCAAATATCTTAGCGAACGTCTCAGAAAACAAGAATCCTTAACTTAGAATGGTCGAAAGGCCATGTTTGTGAGTTGTGATTGGTGGATTTCAATCCGTTTTGTCGGTTTATGTTTTTTGAGGTCCAATATTTGTCGCAACAATTATGATTGACGGCCGCGTAATACGTAAACATACGCTGGGGCTTGAGCGTCAGAGTTCGCTTGTTGTTGAAGGGCGCAACAACAACAACAACAACAACAACGACAACAACAACAACAACAACTTTATTTGTACTCTATATTCATTTACATAAATTTAAAATAAGTAATAGAATAGGCCATTTGCACGATGGCGTCATTTGACTACAACTGCCAGAATTCACTTCGTTTTTCCTTTTTTATTTAAATTTTGTAATCCCAGTGCGGTTTAAATAACAATAGCCCTAATTTGCACTACAAAACAAAAAACTGAAGGATTCTGGTAGTTGTAGTCATATGACGTCATCGTGCAAATGGCCTATTGCACACGTTCTTTCTAAAACGGTTTTCTTGTTCGTTCCATCTTTGCGCTTCGTGTCCTTGCTTCCCCAGAGACTTTATACCGAAGTTTAGGCCCATCTCCTGTCACAGCTTTTTATATAAAAATCCCTAAGGTTGCTTAGGTGTAACCGGCAAAATCTTATTTTATGCAATGGAAGTATGAAATTGCAACCAAAATATTTCAGTTTTTTTAAAGATGTGATCGAATGGTTGATGTTTCCTTGGCCGGTCGGTAATTTGTTAGTTTTAAGCGCCCTTGAACAACTGGCTCTGAAAGTGCTTCGCCGAATGGCATTTCGTTCCATGCAGTCATGTTTGGAAAATGAAATGAAAACTGTTCACTGGAAAACTGTTCTTTGGTTTCGCGGACTGTATTTAAGCAGAAAAAAAAAATGATCGAAAATGAGTCCATAAATTATTTTCGATGGATGATCGTCGACATCAATTTTCAGTTGCTGATCAAGGAGGGGGCTGGTGTAAAAAACGAAAGAGGAAAACTTCTTTCGATTAGCAGTAACATTGGTGGACAATGAAAAAAAAATAGTTACATTGCAAAAATGTGCATGCAATAGTTAAAAACTTGTACAAGTGTAAGTGTTTAATCGGGTTTCAAATACACCGATAAACGTATGAATGCACGAGGCCGAAGGCCCAGTGCTTATATTGCTTCAAGGCAAGTTCAAAGTTACCGATCACATGGTAAACAAAATATTGATCACATGATAACGATCAATACGCCTTCGAATCAAATTTCTAATGATAGTTTAACCGCTCTAGCTTGTGGTTTTGATAGTACGTACCCTAATAACGTGTGAACAGGTCCAAAATTGAATTGATTGAAACTGTACTATACAGTGTAAACAAAGGAGAAGATTGTAAACCCAGGAACTAAAAATCGTATTCAAAGTTTTGGACCAGAAAGGATAGAAAAATCAAAGATGGAAGCTGAAAATTTGGAATGAAAATGCGCACCATACACACGAATTGTTTTTGAGTTTACATCGCAGCTTTTAAAAATCATTTTATCGCTCTCTTAGTTCTTTCAATAAATTGTCTGACTGACATGTTAGCTGATTGAATTGAGCTAATGCGCGGCGATGGTCGCGTCTCACGACCGTGGGGATTAAGTGACAGTTGTGGGTCGCGGGTCGCGGGTCGCGGGTAGTGGGAAACGTAGTTTAAAATCGAAGTAGGAAATAAAGACGAACATTAACTTAGCACTACAGATGCAATAAATCCGTAGTTAGTTTATTCATTGCACTGGGTACAAAACTATCAGTATTAAAATGAATGTGTTAAAAAAGCTTAAAAATGCTGAGAATCATTTAAGATATAAATCAAGCGTTTGCTAATCATAAATCTATTACGATTTAAGTAATAAATGATTAGAAGTGATTTGCTAGTATCGATATGAGAAAGTTCTACGTTATCGGCGTCTGCTGTGTTCTCTGGAAGGTCATTGTAGAATACGACATTTGCAGAATTTTAAAAGGATTCACACCATTGGTGCATTCATCACCCTTCAAACGATAGTAACTAATGTGCTTATCTCTCTAGATCAGTTCCAAACTGGTTGGTCACACCACATTCCCCTGCGGTAGGGTCGTTAACGTAGTATATCAAACACGAGAAAGAATGTTTCATCAGGATTTCCAAACACCGAGAAGTGGGTTAAAAAAACGAGGCGCAGCCAAGCTTTAACACCAACTTAGAGGTGTTGGATGCCTGATGTAACACTCTTTCGAGTGTTTGGTATAGCTTCTCAAACTGATCATTAAATACAGAGAAAATGATGGATTAAAATCGCCAATTATATGCTAATTAGAGCAGTTTTCAATTGAGTGTCGAAAGTAATCACACAATTGCTTTGGTTTTTCATTGCTACACTTTGTGATTGGCTAAAAAATCTCGCGCCACTTTCTCGACCAATCAGAAGTTAAACCGAAACCAATCGTGACTTGCTCGCACGCGTTTTCCCACGCTTTGGTGCCGTCGACATGTAATTGCTTCGAGCTCTGATTGGTTCATTGGATTGTTTACGACTGCTGTGATTGGTTTTGGTTTTACGACACTCAATTTAAAACTGCTCTATATGCTAATTATATGCTAATTAAGATTGGGTTTGCAAACCATCGTCACGCTTATGACTTCCCATGTTCAAACTTGATGAATTATTAACGAGTTTGAGTAGATGTTATATGATGACTTACATGAAGGAGTTATAATGATCGGGTTTCCAAACCATCGTCACGCTTATGATTTCCCATGTTCAAACTTGATGAATTATTAATGAGTTTGAGAAGATGTTATATGATGACTTACATGAAGGAGTTATAATGATCGGGTTTACAAACCATCGTCACGCTCATTAATTCCTTTGTTAAAACTTGATGACGTTTTGATGAGTTTGAGAACTCATGTTAACCTCTTTTTTTATTCGTTCTTCTTAACAATGGACTTTATTCAGCGTTATCAGGACTAGGGACATTGTCGAACTCTTTTATTTATTGTTTTCTCAACCAATACTGTTTCCGCTTCAGTGAAGTACGATTTTTCCTGACGCTTGGTAACTTAATTTATACAGGTATTACGAAAAGAGAGCTTCTATTTTAGTCTTGTGAAAAGTTGCAAATTATATCATTGTACGGTGGGCAAATTGTAACATCTAGATGATCCGGATGTCCATTCATAAACTGCTTATAAAAGTGTTTTTATTTTAAATATTTCTGATAATTTCAAATCCTTCCTCTGAGGTCCACGTCAGTCCAGTGGAATGTCATCAAACGTTTCTGGCTCAGTTCGCCTCGACTCTAGCTTGTAGTACATTCTGCAAAGAAGCTGCTTTCCCGCGTCAACTGGAAATATGTGGCTGACCTCAAAAGGATCTTCAACAGTAGGATCAAGCATTCTTCCCATCGGCGCTTCTTTATTTCCTGGTGCATAGTCGTCTTGCCTCAGCAAATATTTGTACATTTCAGTTACACCCTGGATGCCAAGAAGAACACGGCGCCTTATGTTTGGTTCATTGCTGAACCACACTTTGAAACATACCATATTCCAGCTACTGTCAAACATTTCAGCGAAGTTATCAACTTGAAAGTTGTGGTTCCTTCTAATTTCTCTTAGATCTACTACTAAGGACCTTTCCTGAGCGTCGAGAGCTTCCATCGGTCTGTTGCTTTCATCTTCTGCCAAAGCAATATCGGTCAGCTCTTTGCTTATGGCGAGGAAGCGTTCTTTCAGCTCATGGTATCGGTAAGTAGTAATTGAACAATGCCCTTGAAAAGTGACTTCCGTCTGCTCCCTCTCGCTGCGTATGGATGGAGTTATTTTCACCTGTCTACATTCGAATTCATGTTCTTTTCCAGCTGAGGCGTTGCTTAAAACACTTTGCTCCTGTTTTACCTGCCTTTCATCTCCGTCTGTGTTGGTCTGGATCAACTTCTTTGCAAACCGCATGGGATTTTCCATTATCTGCTGAGCTTGCCCCGCCAAGGATTCCAGAATCTTGGGATTTTCAATGTAGTCTGCACTGAACAGGTTGTATGATCTCACAAAGAAATGTCGCAAATCTTTATTTTTGAGAGCTTCCAAAAGGTTCCCAAGGAGCTTCTTCACGCACTCGACTCTGTTAGCTTCGGTCCACATCTCGGAATCAGTTTCTTCAATCGTTTGCAGAAGAATATTCTTCAAATGAAATGTCACCAAACTCTTTGGCTCAGTGGAAAGATAGGCCCGATGAAACTTCTTCAGGCAACGGTAACACTCGCGCTGGATGTTATTCATCTGTTGGCTCAAGAGGTATTCTGCATGTCCAAAGGAGATTCTGAAGTCGCATTCCGGATTGCCACCGATTTTAGGGGGTTTTACTACCAAGTGAAACCCATCCTGTAGAACCCTGTCGATTATGTCAGGCGAAGGCCATTTACGCTCCCTTTTGATCCATTCCTGTGCAACTTTGGGCCATCCTGGGGATTTTAAGGCAGGTACATAGTCAACTCCGCTTACCACCTTATGTACCCCTTTTGTTTCGGTTACTCTCCCGGTCAGATGCTCAGAGCAGTGGTTACGTAAATCTATACTTCTGTCTTGTTCTCTCTCTTTATCTTCCTGATTAACATTTGTGTTACGCGGTTGTTCTTTAGAGTAAAACTTTTCTTTCGTTGCCAGATGTTGTTCCTCTGCTTTTGCTTCATTTTGATTTTCTTTTTGAGCGGCTTTTCCATCCTTTATGTCTTCGCTTTTGTCGTTCACACCTTCGCTAACTTCAATTACTTGCATAGCCTTCCTTGTGTCGGCTGGGAATTGAACAGAATTCTCCGGTGGATCCATCGTTTTCGATTTCCCTAAGATGGATGCCAAGTCTTCAGCGAAACTGTAAATGTCATCAGAATGTTGTGGCAGTGAGCTTTTTTCGGATGGCAACCATGGTAACGTGCGTTGCGAGCCTTCTTCATGGTCTCTTGGCGCGACATTTTGCTGATTATGCACAGCTTCTTTATCTGACCAATTTTCAATACCTCTTGGGCCTTCAGGCTGTGATGCACTATCTTTTTCGCTAATTCTGGTTTTTAGGGCGTCACGCTGGAGTGAAAACATCGTCTGTAAAGGTGCGCAAAACATTCCAGGTAGAATGCTTCCATCAAGTTCAGTAAAAGAAGTTGCTGCATCGTTTACAAAATTTAGCAGTTCCATTGCAACTTCCTCGTATGCCCTAGCAAAGTCAGTCTTTCTGGCAGAACACAGACGGTAGGCAAGCCACTCCCATGAAGTTGGGTCCAAATAAGCCACATTTTTGTCATCGCTCAGCATCTCCACACCTTTCATAAAGGAATCGTACGACTTTTTAAAGTTAATGGTTGCAGCTGGACTGGTAGTGTTGTTCTTAAAGTGGTAAGTGGATTGTATAATCGGGGAGCACTCCTTACGCGACATTACCTGGGTAAAGAAACTAGCAAGGTCGTCGAAAAGATGCATCGAGCTCCCATAAATCGCTGGATGGAAATTCTTTAAGGCAGACGTGGCCACGAACTCAGTGCCTTCCACAAGGCAGGACTGTAACACGGGATGATCGACTCCTCTGATTCTGACGTGCATTGGATTCTCTGGCAAATATTCTATCATTTCTTCGTGAATCATCAAATGATCGGAATTCGGAAAGATCACTATATCCACATCTCCTAAATCATTGGGCTCTGTGCACTTTAGATCTTCAGCCGCGCTTCCATATGCTCGACACATGATATCATTTTGAGAAGATTCGTTTGAAAGTTCCTGCAAGGTGTGGAATATGACATTTTCAGTAAATACCTTCATTTCTTCATCCGTGTTGCCTCGCTCTGAAATAAACTTCAAAATGAAATTTAGTTCCTCATTTTTCACATGTTGTCCTATCGCAGCCATATCTACAAAAATCAAATGATATTTAGCTGTAAATGTAATGACATTTTATAGCAATCTGATATTTCGGTTCTCAAGACTATATTTAAAGCATTACTTTGTGATCGTTTTCCCAATGTGTCTAGAAAATGAAAATTGCAACCATGTTTACAAAATAGAGTGTTACTTTGGTGTAACAAGTTTATAGAATGTTATGTATGGATCAAAAGTAGGAAATCTTTAAAAAGTTTACTTTCTACTTTGGCAGTTTCGAAAGCTATATTTGGACTGTTTATTAATATTCAATGCTTCAGAAAGTTCTTTTGTCGAAGCGATAAAAGAATTAGATAAACTTCGGTAATTGCTTGACATTCTCTGGTACCAGGGTATCTAGAATCCAATATGGCGGAATGTGCCTGACGAGGCTGAACGAAATTGATAGCAGTTTTTATAGCAGTTTTATGAAGATATACACATTTTTAAGTTTTTGAAGTGTATTAATTCCAAAATCGTGCGTCAAAGGAATAACAAAGACAGAGAATGTCAAGCAATTACCGAAGTTTAATATTCAATGCTTACCGAATAAAATGGTTACAGATCAGATTTAAAATGAGTTATGAAATATACCCGTGAGAGATGGCTGCATGATCCCCCTAAATAAGCTCATTTGCGCAAATAGTAATGCCTACCACAAGACTGGACTGCAACACTCAAAGTTTTGTACGGGGATGCTCCGCCCCGAGGTCCGTATCCTTAACCTTTCATATACCGTTTTTGACAGAAAAGGTACCCCTTTCATATACCTTTCATTGAAAATGGTACCCCTTTCATATAGCCTTTAAGTGCGTCTGTTTGATATGTTTTGAAAGACCCTTTTTTATAATACTTAAATGGCAGTTTTCCCTTACCCTTTCCTATACTTCGTGAAATCCCTACCCTTTCATATACTTCAACTCGTGAAATCCCTACCCTTTCATATACCTCCAAAGGTACCCCTTTCGGGCGGAGCATCTCCGTATAGTCCATTATAGGGAGTACCCCCCCCGGGGGAGGGGGGGGGGGTCTCAGCAGGTATCCAAACCAGGTGCCACGAAGCTCTTTAGAACCTCTAATTTCATTGGCCCTGTGTATCACGAAGCTCTATTGTTTCAGGGCTAAGGTCCATTCTTCTGTTGTTTGTTCTATTGTTTTCTCAGCCAATCCTGTGAGGCGTTCCGAGAGCTTCGTGCCCGCCCATCCAAACACCTCGAAGTCGGTGAAAAAACTCGGCTGCGCCTCGTTTTTTCAACTCACTTCTCGGTGTTTGGAAATCTGATGAAACACTCTTCCTCGTGTTTGATATATTATATCGATATGTATGCACCTTTAACATGGAAAAATCAGAAATTCCGCTTGGAAAGTGAAATTTCCTTTGAAATGTTTGACACATCATGGGGTGCTGGATGGGGTGAGGTATTTGTTTTGCTATTGTTAATTGAGTTAATAAAGTTAATGCGGATGTAATGTGTTCCTTTATATTTTCCCATAGAAAAATTAAATCATTTAATTTTTACGCGTGAAAGTTCGAAACGAATGGTTTGTGTAAATGGAATTCAATATAGCAATTCAAAACTTCATTTGGGCTTTCTTTAGCTCGAAACACAATTCTCGTTCCACGGGGTTTGCTTAATAGCTTTAAAAACATGGCAAATATGTTATTTTGGACATAACTTCATGCGTCATGTTATTGATTTGGACACAAAGTCTATTTTTTGCATGAAGATCTGCAATTGCATTTATTGTATAAAATCGTAACGTTGATTATGTGTAACAGGTTTATAAGAATTTTCATTTTTCAGGGATCAGAAAAGTTTTTTCATGTTATTTGATAGTTCGGTTTCTGAAATAAGTTTGAAAGGTTATCGAATGCTGAGCCAATCAAGAGAACGATATATTTTACAGTTTCAGTTTTAATAGAAATGAAATTATTTTTAACCACAAAATGATATTTATCGGCAATGAGACTAGAATAGACAAAGGGAATAGTATACTCTGGTGACATATTTTAATTGTGATTTTGTAGTAAAAGTAATTACAGGGAAGCCGCGCATGCTCGAGAAAAAACTGAATACAGTCCAAAGCTGACTGCAGAAGTGAAAAGCCAATTCCGGTGGGCACAGAAGCTTCAAAAAGTTGCAAGAGTAATAATAACTTTTTCGGTTTTGATGTTGTTAACGTGAAATTTCACAACAGCACAGAACTCATGTTCACAAATCGAATATTTTTTCCATTATTTTTTTGCAATTTTTGGCAGGAAAATGACGTCATAAAGTAGGCGCCAAAAAAATAATTTAGTATTATGGAATATCTGATGACAATTTCTGAAAGTACTCGCTACAAGCATCTCAAAACTGAAAAAATCTCGCAAATATGTTGATCCGATCAAAAGATATGATATTTCAAAATTTGAATTTCCCGCCCCCCTGGGGTTAAAGTTCATTTTCAGTCAAATCAACTGAAAACTTGCGCTTCAAACTACTCTAACCGTTTTGAACCTAGGAAGCTGAAATTTTACAACAATATAGAAGTTATCATTGGCAAAAATCCTATGATTTTTGTTTTTCAAATTTAAGTATTTTGGCGGGAAAATGACGTCACAAAGATGGCACCAAAATGTTAAATTACTATTATGGGATATCTGGTGACAGTTTCTGAAAGTACACCGTGGCAAAAATGTCATTTAAAGTATTCTGGCGTATTTCATGTTGTGCTACTTGCAGGCAAATCTTAACATCTAGATGGCTGTGTCTTCATAAAAAAGAATAGCTTTCATTTGAATCGTCACATGCACATTTAGGATTTCATTTACAAACTTTAAAGTTAGAAACACCACCACAAGGAAGTACCATTTTGTAGCTCTCATTTCAATTGTCACACTACTAGGATTTCATTGACGGAATCGTTAGTTGTAATGTCTGTATTCAGTCTCACAGCAAAGTATTATTATTTTGTTCTTTCATTTGAATGATCATACCGCACCACACGATCCAAAATTGACTTCAAGAGTAAAGGGTTAAATTAACAGGTTTGACGGACTAAGAGGTGCTATTTTAAAATACTGGCTATTAATATTTCATAATGTAGCACTTGGCAAATAATATATATACATAGCCCAAGCCTAACAGCGTCGCACTTTGAACAAGTTTAACTAAGGTGAAACTTAACTAAGGTGAAACTTAACTAAGGTGAAAGGTTGGAAGCACAAGAATTAAGATTGACGAACGGGCTATTTTCAATTTTAGCAATTCTCAAAAACAGTATAACGCGACCGTCTGCACAGTACATTTTATAGACCGTACAAAAGTTCACAAAAACAACTTTTCTCTGTCTAGAATAACTAGTACCACTAGTTTCCGAATAAAATACAGTTTATGTTTGTCAAAAATTGCCCGAGAAACTGATTTGAAAATCAAAAATTGCAAAAATACACAAAACAGGAGTCAAATTGTTCCTGGAGTGTCAAAATGTTTTTGGAGTTCAGGATAATATTCGTACCATACGGTGTTTTACGGTTATTATCCGTACTTTAGGCGTCAAAGTAGTATATTAACCGTAAAATGTTGTTTTTTAAGAATATTAACCTTCAAAGACGCCACTTACGATTATTATGCGTGTAAAATACGCATAATAACCTGAAAAAGTACGCATAATAACGGTATGTGGCGCGCTTTCAGGTTATTACTCGTATGTGTACCAAAGTTGGATCGAGAGAGATTGTCCCGAATGCGGCCGCCATTACAGGAAAGATTCTAGAGGGATGATATTAAGAAACGGATGAGCATTTCTTTAAAAATAGTATTTATGTGAAGTCTATTCCTCTTAACCTTTCCATTGAGCAAGTTAACGACTGAATTTTTTTCGAAACAACTAGCATTTTGAAAAAGTTCTGCGGAGTCGCAGCGATGCGAAGCATCACAGAGCGATCGAGTGTCGACTTGAGGAACTGTTGTCGCTGTTGAAATCCACTGTTGCACTATTAAAACTAATGTCCGCTTCCAATGATAAAATAAAGCAAGTACCTGTATGTTTACTGATTTAAATGCCTACAAAATTAAGGAAGATCAACTTTACACAACGAAATATAACTCCACGGCAATGACCAAATTCAGTTCCACGATTTACGGCCGGCGAAGGATTCAATTGAAAGTGGCCAGACGAATAAAACTTCAAGATTCGCGGTTCGTATTTCACCATGGAAAAAGCGAGATGTGTGCCGTCCCAGAAAGGCCGTTTTCTTTTGAAAGTTAATGTTCATTTGAAAGAAATAGCAGAGAAAAACAAACAAAAAGTTGGCAAAACTGCCAGTCAACATAGAGACGACTTAAATATTAAAATTTAAGGCATTAAGCAGTGTGCCGACCAGTGGTACAGTGGTAGTGTGCTCGGCTACAAGACCGGCACTTGATAGAGATCGCGAGTTCGAATCCAGGTGACGCGATTTTTAGTTTTCTTTTCCCTTGTTTTTCTTTTTTTTTTCTTTCTTTCTTTCTTTCTTTTCTTCTTCTTTTTTTTTTTTTAGAACCGTTGTGGCTAAAAGTCGCGTAATTTAAGCCAATTTCTTCTTCAGTTTTATTTTTATTTTGTTTAAATAGTCTAAAAACACAGTTGCTGAGCTGCGGCGAGGCAAGATATCACAGTTACGTTTTTTATACATTCGATCGAAATGCAGCCAAGTTTTTTTTTTATCAATAATTTATCGTTTCAGACACTAGAAACTGTATTAAGCAATAGGCCGCATTTTCTATGCGTTTACCGGCGCTATTAAAAACCGCTTGGGAGAACATTCGAAAAGCTTGTAAATCACGAGCCGTGCTTTTTCATCCCGCCTGGGTTTATAACGTCATTGAACTCATAGAAGAATGTGGTCTATTGCTTTTTATGAAATAACTATGGAAAACGTCTGTTGAAGAGAGCGCTTTGTTATAATTTTTGGCCGATCAAGATGCTTATTCTCCTCACCCCATTAATACATTCATCGAATGCTGCGGGAAAACCAATCAAAGCGGCTGAACTTGACTCGCTTGGAAAGCTTGGAAATCACGGGCCTCCCTTTTCTCGTGTTCTCTCAACATCCCGCGTGAGTTTATAACGCCGGTAAACACATAGAAATGTGGTCTATTGTGTTTACGAAATAACTAAAGAAAACGACTGCATGTTGAAGAGAGCACTTTGTTGTAATTTTGTGTCGATCAAGATGCGTATTCTCCTTACATTTGCATCGGATGACACGGAAAACCAATCAAAGCGGCTGAACTTGAATGAACTTGACTCGCTGCCACACAGGTTCAATGGAAGCGACGAAAAGTTTTGGCGCTTTGAAATTCACCAGCTGAAATTTATCAGCTGAAAGAAGAAATGTATTCAATGATCGAAAAGTACTTTGAAGGGGAAATCCAAAAAATTGTGTCCGGAATCTGCCGCCGCAAAAGTGAATATGCGAGGAAACTTTATAAGCCTACAAACTTTGTTTTGGATTCAAAGATTGCCTTCTTGTCAGCATTTTTTCAATTGGAATAAAGGTTAGTTACAGAAACGCAGCTTCTAAATCTCTTTTCGACTTTATGTACTTACTTTGAAGCCTACTGTGATGTCCGTACTTTTTCACATTTTCAGTGATGAATGAAAACAAAGATCATTGTTTTTTATAACCTGACAAATTGTTGGATCGTTTCATGCAAATTTTCATTGTCTGCTTGCTGACCATCCCAGTGCTTGGACATAATCAGAATTTAAACTGTATCTGCTGCAACTACAGAAATTTTGCTCTCCAAAACAAAACACGACAGCGTAAAAGGAATTGGCGTAATTCTCCTAAAAAACAAAGCGATAGTTTTCAATTCCACTGTGGAAATCAGACTTAAACTTATTGATAAGCTTATGTTATCTTAGAATTTGTAGGCACATTTATAACATTCAGTTGAAAGGACACACCTTAATCCTTCAGTGGAACTCAGTTTAATTATGAAATACGAGATCGTCGATTCGATAAATTTGTATTGTATAAAACAACTACTATGCAGTCGTTCGCGGCATTTTCGCATGGTCTTTTCCAGAGGAAGGGTAAAGCATACACAACAGTTCATGACAAATTATTTCTTTTTTGTGTTTAGCATTTAAATTATTTGCAAATTAGTTGGAGATTTTAAAGGCAAGGTACGTTTGATCACATTCGTATTCGTACAACAGGTCCGGATCAAAGGTACGCTTAATAATCGTTTTACGCGCGTGCCGTTTAATTTTGTTCACTTTGAGTTCTGTCATTCGTAGAACAGGTGTGATGCATGGTACGATTAATAACCGTATAACGCATTTTTCCGTTATTTTGATCACGTTCAGTTCTGTGCATTCGCATGACAGGTCTGATGGAAAAATACGGTTAATAATCGTCAGTTGAATCGCATCTTGCATGTGTTTCTTGTTATTTTATTTGTGAAGCTCTGCGCTTTTTTCACCCTCCAAAAACTGATGAATCTGTAAGATATTTTAATTTAGCTAATAGACTCTATAGAGTGAATTTTTTTTTCCAATGACAGTTCAGTTCGCTATAACATATATGTGGAATTTTGTTCGAATTCGCCTGATTTCCTCAAAGTCCTTTGACTCCTAGCTTTTATCGAGGAAATTCAACAATTTATAAAAAGATGCAAATTCCAACCTGCTGAATCAACTAAGTTGAATCAACTAAGTTTAAGTTTGCATTATGTGGAATGCCAATGATGTGTAATATGAAGTGACATAACATTTTTTCAAACTGCAAGATGTCTGAGGGCTTTATACCCGGTAAGACTTATAAGACTTTAGTCGTTAATTAGCTAATTAACATGTACGTTGTACGTGTTACTTTACACCTACCGGTACATAGATTCAGGTAGCTATTAAATTACTATAAATGTTAAAATGCATATTTTAACAGTGTTCATTTTTTTTTTTTTTTTTTTTTTTTTTTTTTTTTTTTTTTTCATAACATCCATGAATTGAGTTCGATTGCGTTCGATTGAGTTCGATTGAAATTTAGTTCGATTGGGTTCGATTTACTATGCCGGGTAATATGCACAGTCCAGTCCACATTTACATTCCACAGTCCGCTTTACATTCCACACTCTGCTTCAAGGAGGCTGCAATTTCAGGTCTATATCTTTTTCTTTGAACTTTGTATTGTTTTTTTTCGCTCTAAAATCCTTGAAACCACCTACTACAAGGAATCAGGATTGTTTTAACACAGGCATTTTGGAGAATCGGTGACGGGGTTTCGACATGATCGATCAAATAGCGTGACATAAATACGAGATGTTCGGAATTTGAACGTGACTCCACGGAGTAATGCTTGAGAACCTGCCGGGACGTGTTTTATTCAACGATGATTTGGTTAGAAAAATTCAACTCGCTTTCCTTTTACCAGAAATAGATCGCATCCGAAAATCATAGAGATTTAATTTTTAACAGTTCCGTCGAAATTAGAACGGTAAATATTTGAATTATAGTTGCCGACATCACTGATTACGCCATTTCTGAAAACCGGAAGTAAACTAGGTACGGTGTTGGCCGCAGCAAAACCGATTCCCGGGGCAGGTGACACGACAGAAAAAAAAAAGGGTATTTTAAGAACTGACTCGCCGCAGAGCGGCGAGCCAGTTAATCAACTAAGTTTAAGTTTGCATTATGTGGAATGCCAATGATGTGTAATATGAAGTGACATAACATTTTTTCAAACTGCAAGATATCTGAGGGCTTTATACCCGGTAAGACTTATAAGACTTTAGTCGTTAATTAGCTAATTAACATGTACGTTGTACGTGTTACTTTACACCTACCAGTACATAGATTCAGGTAGCTATTAAATTACTATAAATGTTAAAATGCATATTTTAACAGTGTTCATGGCTATGACTTCATTTCAAAGGCACCACAAGTCTCATATGATATGGTATAAGAAGTATAGTTTTAACAATATAATTACGAGCACTTAATACAAATTCTTTTACTTTCAAATAAATTATATCAGTTAAGTCTCAAATAATAAATACGAATCAAACTTAACTGGGTACACTCTGCAAGAAACATGACTGTCTTTAATTATCAATGCTTACATAAAATGTATCCTTATGTAATTAACTCAGTCATTCTGAACTCAACTTGGCTAATCTGCTCATTATTTTAACCTAAAACATTTCTAGACAAATATGACAAGTTTCTTACAGAAGCTGGCTGATTCATGTTATTCACTGAGTTTCCATATTAGGCTAAAAGTCTCTTTATCAATAGCCTGATCATCTAATTTCAGAAATCCAGTTTACCGTTTGTTATGTTCAAACAAAAACAGAAGAATATAAGCTTGAGGACCTTTGAGCTAAAGTTCTTACAGTCAGCCATCTTGTATTCATCCTGATCCAGTGTTGCAATCGACTAATGTAATTTAATTTCACGATAAAAATCCATTTAAACCAAAGCTTTACATGAATAATAATTCCTCAATTTACCCTTAGACGTGTTAAAGCAATTCCTAGTTACTTTTCTTAACCAGATCTGAAGGAGACTGAAAGAGAACCTGGGAAGAGTGAGCTAGCGGTCAGCAGTTTTAGCCTAAGAGCAGGCACTTATAATAGCACTAAAAAAGTTTTGCGCAAATTTGAATGTTGGAAGAAAAGTGATGACTAAAGAACCTAAATAACAAAAAAAAGTACGGATTATCTTCTTTCTAAGTGAAAGAATGAATCAGCTTACACGACACAAACTTTGGCTTATACAGCATTGACATGTAAGTCTTAGATCACTGTCTTGGCTGTTTGATATATTACACGAACATGCATGCATGTAGAAAATGTAAATGTTGTTTATAGTGGCGAGTACTTCAGTTAGCTATCCGTTTTTTCCAATTTTATATGAGCCAGAATGGCTTAAGTATTCCAAAAAATGGAGAAATTACTTAATGAGCTCGAATAGTCCAACCAGTACAAATGAACTAATACAAATGATGGCATGGCTCATTGACAACCGGTCTGAATGTCCCAAAATGGCAACTCAGGTTAAAGTAATCCAAAGGGTCATGTGACCTAACTCAACCATTCAGAATGCCCAAAAGTGGTCAAAAGGCCAAATTTTGAATGTCCATATCTAATTCTGATTGATTTAAGATATTGACCTGAAATGTTGGATTTTAAAATAAGACATCAGGATGCTTACTGAGACATTTTTTGGGAGATATGTTCAGATAGGGCAAATATACCCCCTGACACCTCGGGCAAATACCTGAACTACACTGTACCTTAAACTATCCATTACCAGCCAAAATAAACAAACGGACTCAAATGAGCCAACCTCCTAAAAAAGGCTCAACCAGTCTAAACCGGTTTAGATATCCAATCAGGTCCAATGACTATTAACTGGCTATCACAGTCTGACTAGTGAGAATGAACAAACTGACTAAAATGAGTGAACGTGCTAAAAGAGCTCAATTGATCTAAATGGCCTGTGCTAGAGTAATCCAATAGGGACAAATGACTTCATGAGCTCAAATAGTCCCACCTATCCAAAAGAACAAATTAACACAATGATGGCAGGGCTCATAAATCAACCGGTCTAAATGCCCTGTCCGTAAAAGTAATCCCAGTTGATAAAATTGCAAAACTAGCTTTTATAGTCCAAACAAGCAAAATGGACAAACTGACTCAAATGAGCCAACCGCTTGAAAATGGCTTAACCAGTCTAAATGTCCCGACTGGTTAAGATAATCCAAACAAGTCAAATGAAACTGGCTTTCATAGTCTATTTGAGTTAGTCCCGGTTTTTCAATCATGTTCAATTTTGTGCTTTTGCAGAACCAGTTATGGGCTGAAAATGTAAGTTTAATAACCGTAAAAGTACGCTTAATAACCGCAAAAAGTACATTTAATAACCGTAATAGTACGTTTAATAACCGTAAAAGTACGTTTAATAACCGTAAAAGTACGTTTAATAACCGTAAAAGTATGTTTAATAACAGTAATAGTACGTTTAATAACCGTAAAAGTACGTTTAATAATCGTAAAAGTGCGTTTAATAACCGTAAAAGTGCGTTTAATAACCGTAAAAGTACGTTTAATAATCGTAAAAGTGCGTTTTATAACCGTAAAAGTGCGTTTAATAACCGTAAAATTACGTTTAATAACAGTAAAAGTGCGTTTAATAACCGTAAAATTGCGCTTAATAGCCGTAAAAGTGGGTTTAATAACCGTAAAAGTGCGTTTAATAACCGAGTACGTTTCTCAACCGTAAAAGTACGTTTATCAACCGTCAAAGTACGTTTATTAACCGTAAAGATGCGTTTAATAAGAGTAAAAGTGCGTTAAATAACCGTAATAGTACGTTTAATAACCATAAAAGTGCGTTTAATAACCGTAATAGTACGTTTAATAACCGTAAAAGTGCGTTTAATAACCGTAAAAGTACGTTTAATAATCGTAAAAGTGCGTTTAAATAACCGTAATAGTACGTTTAATAATCGTAAAAGTGCGTTTAATAACCATAAAAGTACGTTTAATAATCGTAAAAGTGCGTTTAATAACCGTAAAAGTACTTTTAATAACCGTAAAAGTAGGTTTAATAACCGTAAAAGTGCGTTTAATAACCGTAATAGTACGTTTAATAACCGTCAAAGTACGTTTAATAACCGTAAAAGTACGTTTAATAATCGTAAAAGTGCGTTTAATAACCGTAAAAGTGCGTTTAATAACCGTAAAAGTGCGTTTAATAACCGTAATAGTACGTTTAATAACCGTAATAGTACGTTTAATAACCGTAAAAGTGCTTTTAATAATCGTAGAATTAAGCGCGTTTAATAAGCGTAAAAGTACGTTTAATAATCGTAGAAGTGCGTTTAAGAAATGACAATTAGTTAATATTCGCGTGTCGAAGAACGCAATCCCAATTTCGTGTTGGTTGTCCTATATTTATGCGCAGTAAAATTTGAGATTTTTTGGTGTCCATTCTTCCAAATGGCCGCCCCCATTGGTTTTTTTACAGGGGCTCATTTCTGCCGGAAGTTCCTTCGAAAGCGTCTCCATAATCTCCGATTACTGCTAGCATTTTTTGAATAAACGCACTTTCACGGTTATTAAACGTACATTTACGGTTAACAAACGTACTTTTACGGTTGATAAACGTACTTTTACTGTTATTAAATGTACTTTTACGGTTATTAAACGCACTTTTACGGTTATTAAACGCACTTTTACGGTTATTAAACGTACTATTACGGTTGATAAACGTACTTTTAAAGGTTGATAAAGGTACTCGGTTATTAAACGTACTTTTACGGTTATTAAACGCATTTTTACGGTTATTAAACGCACTTTTACGATTATTAAACGTACTTTCACGGTTATTAAACGCACTTTTACGGTTATTAAACGTACTATTACGGTTATTAAACGCACTTTTATGGTTATTGAACGTACTATTACGGTTATTAAACGTACTTTTACGATAATTAAACGTACTTTTACGGTTATTAAACGCACTTTTACGATTATTAAGCGTACTTTTACGGTTATTAAACGCACTTTTACGGTTATTAAACGTACTATTACGGTTATTAAACGCACTTTTACGATTATTAAACGTACTTTTACGGTTATTAAAAGTACTTTTACGGTTATTAAAAGTACTTTTACGGTTATTAAACGTACTATTACGGTTATTAAACGCACGTTCACGGTTATTAACGTACTTTTATGGTTATTTAATAAAAAATAATTAGTTAATAATCGCCTTTGAAGAACGCAATCCTAATTTCGTGTTGGTTGTCCGGTGGTGTATGTGTTATTATTATTATTATGATTATTATTATTATTATTATTATTATTATTATTATTATTGTTATTATTGTGTTCATGTGTTATTATTTACAGTTATTAATCGTACTTTTACGGTTATTAAACGTACTTTTACGGTGGTTAAACGCAATTTTAGGATTATTTAACGCACTTTTACTCTTATTAAACGCATCTTTACGGTTAATAAACGTACTTTGACGGTTGATAAACGTACTTTTGCGGTTGAGAAACGTACTCGGTTATTAAACGCACTTTTACGGTTATTAAACCCACTTTTACGGCTATTAAACGCAATTTTACGGTTATTAAACGCACTTTTACTGTTATTAAACGTAATTTTACGGTTATTAAACGCACTTTTACGGTTATAAAACGTACTTTTACGATTATTAAACGTACTATTACGGTTATTAAACGCACTTTTACGGTTATTAAATGTACTTTTTGCGGTTATTAAGCGTACTTTTACGGTTATTAAACTTACATTTTCAGCCCATAACTGGTTCTGCAAAAGCACAAAATTGAACATGATTGAAAAACCGGGACTAACTCAAATAGACTATGAAAGCCAGTTTCATTTGACTTGTTTGGATTATCTTAACCAGTCGGGACATTTAGACTGGTTAAGCCATTTTCAAGCGGTTGGCTCATTTGAGTCAGTTTGTCCATTTTGCTTGTTTGGACTATAAAAGCTAGTTTTGCAATTTTATCAACTGGGATTACTTTTACGGACAGGGCATTTAGACCGGTTGATTTATGAGCCCTGCCATCATTGTGTTAATTTGTTCTTTTGGATAGGTGGGACTATTTGAGCTCATGAAGTCATTTGTCCCTATTGGATTACTCTAGCACAGGCCATTTAGATCAATTGAGCTCTTTTAGCACGTTCACTCATTTTAGTCAGTTTGTTCATTCTCACTAGTCAGACTGTGATAGCCAGTTAATAGTCATTGGACCTGATTGGATATCTAAACCGGTTTAGACTGGTTGAGCCTTTTTTAGGAGGTTGGCTCATTTGAGTCCGTTTGTTTATTTTGGCTGGTAATGGATAGTTTAAGGTACAGTGTAGTTCAGGTATTTGCCCGAGGTGTCAGGGGGTATATTTGCCCTATCTGAACATATCTCCCAAAAAATGTCTCAGTAAGCATCCTGATGTCTTATTTTAAAATCCAACATTTCAGGTCAATATCTTAAATCAATCAGAATTAGATATGGACATTCAAAATTTGGCCTTTTGACCACTTTTGGGCATTCTGAATGGTTGAGTTAGGTCACATGACCCTTTGGATTACTTTAACCTGAGTTGCCATTTTGGGACATTCAGACCGGTTGTCAATGAGCCATGCCATCATTTGTATTAGTTCATTTGTACTGGTTGGACTATTCGAGCTCATTAAGTAATTTCTCCATTTTTTGGAATACTTAAGCCATTCTGGCTCATATAAAATTGGAAAAAACGGATAGCTAACTGAAGTACTCGCCACTATAAACAACATTTACATTTTCTACATGCATGCATGTTCGTGTAATATATCAAACAGCCAAGACAGTGATCTAAGACTTACATGTCAATGCTGTATAAGCCAAAGTTTGTGTCGTGTAAGCTGATTCATTCTTTCACTTAGAAAGAAGATAATCCGTACTTTTTTTTGTTATTTAGGTTCTTTAGTCATCACTTTTCTTCCAACATTCAAATTTGCGCAAAACTTTTTTAGTGCTATTATAAGTGCCTGCTCTTAGGCTAAAACTGCTGACCGCTAGCTCACTCTTCCCAGGTTCTCTTTCAGTCTCCTTCAGATCTGGTTAAGAAAAGTAACTAGGAATTGCTTTAACACGTCTAAGGGTAAATTGAGGAATTATTATTCATGTAAAGCTTTGGTTTAAATGGATTTTTATCGTGAAATTAAATTACATTAGTCGATTGCAACACTGGATCAGGATGAATACAAGATGGCTGACTGTAAGAACTTTAGCTCAAAGGTCCTCAAGCTTATATTCTTCTGTTTTTGTTTGAACATAACAAACGGTAAACTGGATTTCTGAAATTAGATGATCAGGCTATTGATAAAGAGACTTTTAGCCTAATATGGAAACTCAGTGAATAACATGAATCAGCCAGCTTCTGTAAGAAACTTGTCATATTTGTCTAGAAATGTTTTAGGTTAAAATAATGAGCAGATTAGCCAAGTTGAGTTCAGAATGACTGAGTTAATTACATAAGGATACATTTTATGTAAGCATTGATAATTAAAGACAGTCATGTTTCTTGCAGAGTGTACCCAGTTAAGTTTGATTCGTATTTATTATTTGAGACTTAACTGATATAATTTATTTGAAAGTAAAAGAATTTGTATTAAGTGCTCGTAATTATATTGTTAAAACTATACTTCTTATACCATATCATATGAGACTTGTGGTGCCTTTGAAATGAAGTCATAGCCATGAACACTGTTAAAATATGCATTTTAACATTTATAGTAATTTAATAGCTACCTGAATCTATGTACTGGTAGGTGTAAAGTAACACGTACAACGTACATGTTAATTAGCTAATTAACGACTAAAGTCTTATAAGTCTTACCGGGTATAAAGCCCTCAGATATCTTGCAGTTTGAAAAAATGTTATGTCACTTCATATTACACATCATTGGCATTCCACATAATGCAAACTTAAACTTAGTTGATTAACTGGCTCGCCGCTCTGCGGCGAGTCAGTTCTTAAAATACCCTTTTTTTTTTCTGTCGTGTCACCTGCCCCGGGAATCGGTTTTGCTGCGGCCAACACCGTACCTAGTTTACTTCCGGTTTTCAGAAATGGCGTAATCAGTGATGTCGGCAACTATAATTCAAATATTTACCGTTCTAATTTCGACGGAACTGTTAAAAATTAAATCTCTATGATTTTCGGATGCGATCTATTTCTGGTAAAAGGAAAGCGAGTTGAATTTTTCTAACCAAATCATCGTTGAATAAAACACGTCCCGGCAGGTTCTCAAGCATTACTCCGTGGAGTCACGTTCAAATTCCGAACATCTCGTATTTATGTCACGCTATTTGATCGATCATGTCGAAACCCCGTCACCGATTCTCCAAAATGCCTGTGTTAAAACAATCCTGATTCCTTGTAGTAGGTGGTTTCAAGGATTTTAAAGCGAAAAAAAACAATACAAAGTTCAAAGAAAAAGATATAGACCTGAAATTGCAGCCTCCTTGAAGCAGAGTGTGGAATGTAAAGCGGACTGTGGAATGTAAATGTGGACTGGACTGTGCATATTACCCGGCATAGTAAATCGAACCCAATCGAACTAAATTTCAATCGAACTCAATCGAACGCAATCGAACTCAATTCATGGATTGAGTTCGATTGAGTTCGGCAATCGAACGAAATCGAACTCACCGAAAAGAAAAAAAATCAATCGAACCCAATCGAACGTTCGATTTTCGAACTTGTGATTTGTGTAAAACAGGTGTTGAAAATCCATAACCAGATCTTGGAAGCTCGAGTTCCTTCAGCCCGGAGTGTAGCGCACGTGTTTTTCGTAAACGAAGAAATTCCGCAGAAATGGCTTCAGATGCGCTGTGGATTGTAAGCTTCAAATGCGACGTAAAAGGCTACCAGGAATGCCGCTTTGACGTCATTGTATTTTTGCATAAAAGTAACCCTTCGAGTTGCCTTGCCGCAATTGTAAGTTAGCTAAAAAGGAAAGGGTGCAACAATTTCAGAATACGCCCGCAGGAATAATGATAGCTCTGCTCTGTTCTGTTCTCTTAACTGCCGTGGACAGTTTATAAATGGGGTTTCTTTTATTGAATAAATTGTAAAAAAGCACAAGATAAACCTGCTTTGATGGGCTTGCTTTGGGCTTGCTTTGTATAGGTTTACCAGGGCCAATCGAACGCAATCCATTTAATTGTGTTCGATTGAGTTCGGTTTCCGAACTCAGTCGAACACAATCAGATGTATTGAGTTCGATTGAGTTCGATTTGTTCGATTGAATTCGATTTGTTCGGAAATCGAACTCACTGAAAGTCCGGTGTTCGATTTCGTTCGATTGCCGAACTCAATCGAACTCAATCCACGGATTGAGTTCGATTGCGTTCGATTGAGTTCGATTTCCGAACGTTCGATTTACTATGCCGGGATATTAATAGACTCTAGATTGTATATTGTGGACTCTAAAATGAAAACCGGGTGGAAAATGAGACCAAACGAGCCAGTTTTGAAGCCCAACGGGCTCCTTGTTCAACTTAGTTGATTCAGCAGGTTGGAATTTGCATTTTTTTATAAATTGTTGAATTTCCTCGATAAAAGCTAGGAGTCAAAGGACTTTGAGGAAATCAGGCGAATTCGAACAAAATTCCACATATATGTTATAGCGAACTGAACTGTCATTGGAAAAAAAAATTCACTCTATAGAGTCTATTAGCTAAATTAAAATATCTTACAGATTCATCAGTTTTTGGAGGGTGAAAAAAGCGCAGAGCTTCACAAATAAAATAACAAGAAACACATGCAAGATGCGATTCAACTGACGATTATTAACCGTATTTTTCCATCAGACCTGTCATGCGAATGCACAGAACTGAACGTGATCAAAATAACGGAAAAATGCGTTATACGGTTATTAATCGTACCATGCATCACACCTGTTCTACGAATGACAGAACTCAAAGTGAACAAAATTAAACGGCACGCGCGTAAAACGATTATTAAGCGTACCTTTGATCCGGACCTGTTGTACGAATACGAATGTGATCAAACGTACCTTGCCTTTAAAATCTCCAACTAATTTGCAAATAATTTAAATGCTAAACACAAAAAAGAAATAATTTGTCATGAACTGTTGTGTATGCTTTACCCTTCCTCTGGAAAAGACCATGCGAAAATGCCGCGAACGACTGCATAGTAGTTGTTTTATACAATACAAATTTATCGAATCGACGATCTCGTATTTCATAATTAAACTGAGTTCCACTGAAGGATTAAGGTGTGTCCTTTCAACTGAATGTTATAAATGTGCCTACAAATTCTAAGATAACATAAGCTTATCAATAAGTTTAAGTCTGATTTCCACAGTGGAATTGAAAACTATCGCTTTGTTTTTTAGGAGAATTACGCCAATTCCTTTTACGCTGTCGTGTTTTGTTTTGGAGAGCAAAATTTCTGTAGTTGCAGCAGATACAGTTTAAATTCTGATTATGTCCAAGCACTGGGATGGTCAGCAAGCAGACAATGAAAATTTGCATGAAACGATCCAACAATTTGTCAGGTTATAAAAAACAATGATCTTTGTTTTCATTCATCACTGAAAATGTGAAAAAGTACGGACATCACAGTAGGCTTCAAAGTAAGTACATAAAGTCGAAAAGAGATTTAGAAGCTGCGTTTCTGTAACTAACCTTTATTCCAATTGAAAAAATGCTGACAAGAAGGCAATCTTTGAATCCGAAACAAAGTTTGTAGGCTTATAAAGTTTCCTCGCATATTCACTTTTGCGGCGGCAGATTCCGGACACAATTTTTTGGATTTCCCCTTCAAAGTACTTTTCGATCATTGAATACATTTCTTCTTTCAGCTGATAAATTTCAGCTGGTGAATTTCAAAGCGCCAAAACTTTTCGTCGCTTCCATTGAACCTGTGTGGCAGCGAGTCAAGTTCATTCAAGTTCAGCCGCTTTGATTGGTTTTCCGTGTCAGCCGATGCAAATGTAAGGAGAATACGCATCTTGATCGACACAAAATTACAACAAAGTGCTCTCTTCAACATGCAGTCGTTTTCTTTAGTTATTTCGTAAACACAATAGACCACATTTCTATGTGTTTACCGGCGTTATAAACTCACGCGGGATGTTGAGAGAACACGAGAAAAGGGAGGCCCGTGATTTCCAAGCTTTCCAAGCGAGTCAAGTTCAGCCGCTTTGATTGGTTTTCCCGCAGCATTCGATGAATGTATTAATGAGGTGAGGAGAATAAGCATCTTGATCGGCCAAAAATTATAACAAAGCGCTCTCTTCAACAGACGTTTTCCATAGTTATTTCATAAAAAGCAATAGACCACATTCTTCTATGAGTTCAATGACGTTATAAACCCAGGCGGGATGAAAAAGCACGGCTCGTGATTTACAAGCTTTTCGAATGTTCTCCCAAGCGGTTTTTAATAGCGCCGGTAAACGCATAGAAAATGCGGCCTATTGCTTAATACAGTTTCTAGTGTCTGAAACGATAAATTATTGATAAAAAAAAAACTTGGCTGCATTTCGATCGAATGTATAAAAAACGTAACTGTGATATCTTGCCTCGCCGCAGCTCAGCAACTGTGTTTTTAGACTATTTAAACAAAATAAAAATAAAACTGAAGAAGAAATTGGCTTAAATTACGCGACTTTTAGCCACAACGGTTCTAAAAAAAAAAAAGAAGAAGAAAAGAAAGAAAGAAAGAAAGAAAAAAAAAAGAAAAACAAGGGAAAAGAAAACTAAAAATCGCGTCACCTGGATTCGAACTCGCGATCTCTATCAAGTGCCGGTCTTGTAGCCGAGCACACTACCACTGTACCACTGGTCGGCACACTGCCTAATGCCTTAAATTTTAATATTTAAGTCGTTTCTATGTTGACTGGCAGTTTTGCCAACTTTTTGTTTGTTTTTCTCTGCTATTTCTTTCAAATGAACATTAACTTTCAAAAGAAAACGGCCTTTCTGGGACGGCACACATCTCGCTTTTTCCATGGTGAAATACGAACCGCGAATCTTGGAGTTTTATTCGTCCGGCCACTTTCAATTGAATCCTTCGCCGGCCGTAAATCGTGGAACTGAATTTGGTCATTGCCGTGGAGTTATATTTCGTTGTGTAAAGTTGATCTTCCTTAATTTCGTAGGCATTTAAATCAGTAAACATACAGGTACTTGCTTTATTTTATCATTGGAAGCGGACATTAGTTTTAATAGTGCAACAGTGGATTTCAACAGCGACAACAGTTCCTCAAGTCGACACTCGATCGCTCTGTGATGCTTCGCATCGCTGCGACTCCGCAGAACTTTTTCAAAATGCTAGTTGTTTCGAAAAAAATTCAGTCGTTAACTTGCTCAATGGAAAGGTTAAGAGGAATAGACTTCACATAAATACTATTTTTAAAGAAATGCTCATCCGTTTCTTAATATCATCCCTCTAGAATCTTTCCTGTAATGGCGGCCGCATTCGGGACAATCTCTCTCGATCCAACTTTGGTACACATACGAGTAATAACCTGAAAGCGCGCCACATACCGTTATTATGCGTACTTTTTCAGGTTATTATGCGTATTTTACACGCATAATAATCGTAAGTGGCGTCTTTGAAGGTTAATATTCTTAAAAAACAACATTTTACGGTTAATATACTACTTTGACGCCTAAAGTACGGATAATAACCGTAAAACACCGTATGGTACGAATATTATCCTGAACTCCAAAAACATTTTGACACTCCAGGAACAATTTGACTCCTGTTACAAACATATTTGCATAAGGCGATGCGAGTGAAGATAGAACTGTACTATAAAATCAAAGTCTTGTTTTGCTTACATAAAATCGCTTTTCAATCTATCTAATGAATGAACAAACACATAAAAATGGACAACACAATCTTCTTTCGAAAAAATGTTTTCAAATCTCCATTAGTTTACGTTTAAAAGCAAAACGCGTACCATTTAATTATAGCTCATCGAGTTCAAGCTTTCTTCGATGAAATTTAAGAGATCGATACAATTGAATTTAAAGCACGTTTTAAAATCAATTCTCCAAAACTAACAATAACACTAATAAAAAGTCACTCACAGATTGATATCAACATAAATTCTCATCGAAAACTGTAATCTGTTTTACCTTTAAGTCCCTCGCTTGCTTGGAAATTCAAATCTCCGCTTCTGGTTCTGAAATCCGTAGAAAACAAACTACTCCCGCATTGATAAAAACGTAATACATGAAGTTCCTCGAAGCAAGATTTTATCCCTGAAAGCTCGTCTTTTTCCACTAAAGCGGCTTCTGAGTATACCTTAATTAGTATCCCTGTCTTGAGTAGCAAACCGCGAAAAAATGCAGGAAAACAACGAGTTTAATTCTCCGCTAGACACAACAAAACAACTGAAGTGTTTACCGAGCTCACGGCTATGTGGCCGCGCGAAAAACAAAATTGCTAAGATCTCGGATGTTGTCCAACACGGCGGGCGGGCATACGCGCGCCCGCGAAACATTCCGTTAGTCATGACCATGAAAAATCACGGCACAGGTTCTACGAGTATGGAGCTGCGCAGCCAGGCCTTCGGCCTGGCAAGTGCTCCGCTATTAACATCAAAAACCAAAAGCTACATAACATCGTCCAAAATTGACCCCAGGCATAAAGGGTTAAATTAACCCTTTCACTCCCAGAGTCAATAATGGAAAAGTTGTAGGTTGAAATGAAATTCAAGTTAAAATGATTTCAACCTAGCCTGATTTTGAATTACCTTTGTTTCTGATTTATGATAATGAATCAAAGACAAAAGAAATTCAAAATCAAACTGGGTTTAAATCATTTTCACCTGAATTTCATTTCAACCTACAACAGGGACATGTTGTGTAGCTCTAACTTTTGAGCCTGTCGACGAATTCCTATGGTGTGACCATTCAAATTAAAACTCTTCGGCAGTACTTTTGCTTGATACCATTTGTTTTCAATAATTTACAAGATGAAATTTCAGATTTTTCTTAAATTTTAAGTTTTAGCACTCTTGGAAATTCAAAATCAAACTGGGTTTAAATCATTTTCGCCTGAATTTCATTTCAACCTACAACAGGGACATGTTGTGTAGCTCTAACTTTTGAGCCTGTCGACGAATTCCTATGGTGTGACCATTCAAATTAAAACTCTTCGGCAGTACTTTTGCTTGATACCATTTGTTTTCAATAATTTACAAGATGAAATTTAAGATTTTTCTTAAATTTTAAGTTTTAGCACTCTTGGAATTTAAGGCTTAACATGTCTCTGACTAAGGGGTCATATTTCTTATTCAGTTCCACTCGGTGAACCTTCATCTAAATGGAAAATCTCAACCACGAAACTAAAACCGGCGCTGTTTTTAATTTTAATAACGGCCACGTCAGTCTAAAGGAATGTCTTCCAGATCGACGTTTTGTGCCTGTGCTTGCGTCGACTCCAGACCGTAATAAAGTCTGCGCATAAATTGCGGCCCTGAACCAGCCGGCAAGATGTGATTCAAGTCGAAACAATCTTCAGAAGAAGGATCGCGCATTCTTCTGATTATAGCGTCTTCATTTCCTGGTGCAAAATCGTCTTGCTTGAACACATACTTGCACAATTCCAACACACCCTTGATCCCATCGAGCATACGACGCCTTATGTTCGGCTCAGGGCTGATTAGAACCTTATAATAGGCTGTGTCCCAGCAGATGTCAAACATTTTGGGGAATTCGTCGACTTGGATGATATGGTGTCTTTCAATTTCTTTGAGATCTTCCACTAAGGACTTTTGTAAAGGGTCGAGAGCTGCAAACCTGCAGTCAGCGTCTTTAAAAGCAATATCAGTCAACTCCTTGCTGACGCTGAGAAAAGTGTCTTTCAGGTCATGGTAACGATAACTTGTGAATGAACTACTTTCTTGATGAGTTGCTTCGCTACACTCGCTTTTGCTACCTTTCTTTGGTGTTTCGTCAGTGTCCTTATGTGTATGTCCTGTTATAGTGTTTGCAGATAGAGTTGGCTTGCAGCTTTGATTGCATTCCTCCTGTTGTACCCCCTTTCTATCTTCAGAAACGTTCTTGTCAATCAAAGCCTGTGCAAATTGCAGCGGATTTTCCATGATCTGCTCAGTTACTCTAGTCAAGGATTCCAGAATCTTGGGATTTTCAATGTAATCTACACTAAACAGATTGTATGATCTCACGAAGAAATGTCGCAAATCCTTCTTTCTTAGAGCTTCCAAAAGGTTCCCAAGGAGCACCGTCATGCACTCGGCTCTGTTGCCTTCGGTCCACATCTCTGCACCGGTTTCTTCAATTGTTTGCAGAAGAAGGTTCTTCAGATGAAATGTCACCAAACTCTTTGGCTCAGTGGAAAGGTAGGATCGATGGTATTTCTTCAGGCAACGGTAACACTGGCGTTGTATGTCGTTCATCTGTTGGCTTAACATGAATTCTGCATGAGCAAAAGATATTCTGAAGTCGCATTCTGGATGGCCACCCTTCTTTGGGGCTTTTACGACCAAGTGAAAACCCTCCTGAATAACTCTTTGGACTATAAAAGGCGAAGGCCAATTACGTTCTCTATTAATCCATTCCCGTGCAACCTTGGGCCATCCTGGGGATTTGAAGGCAGGAACAAAGTCAAATCCCCCGTTTTGCTGATGGTCCTGAGACCCAGTCACAATGTCTGTGAATGTTCTTTCCGTAAGGGAATCTGCTTTTGTCTCGGTTAATGCTCCAAAAACGTGATCAAAAACGTGGTTCTGCAATTCTCTCTTTTCTTCGTTTTCATTACCATATCCATATCGATTACGTTGTAGGGCATGAGAGGAAGTCACTCCCTTCTGCAGTAACGATTGCTGTTCTGTTTTCGACTCAATTTGGCTTTTAACAAGGTCTTCATTCATCTTTGTTTCTCTCCCGTCGTCCACACTTTCTTTCTCAGATGCCTGTTTAGACACTGGTTTATTTTCTAATTGACCAGCATTTTCCTCTTCAGCAGCCTTCTGTTCTTCGTCGGTATTTTGTGCCTTTACACGTGACCTTTCATTGGGTGACAATGTCCCTTGAGAACAGTTTACATTCTGTTGTTTACTCTGTTGTTCGTCATAGCGCTGTGAAGCAACAAATGTCAGGTCCTCATTACGTTTAGTTTTGTCCATGCAATTGTCCGTTCTCCTTTGGGTTTCGTTCTGAGATTGACTTTCGATATTACGAAATCGAGCTTTGAGGTTTTTAGCTCGGTCGCTCCAATAAAATTCTTGAAAAACAGGAAACATTTCAAAAGTACTGCTCAGACCTTTGTTATCAAGAAACATTCCTACTTCATTCATAAACTGAGTAATGTCATCAATAACGTCGGCGTGTTCTCTAGTATAAACAGTTCCTGTTGCTTTACAAAAGACATGGACCAGCCATTCCCATTCGTCTGCGTGGATCTGATCATGCGAAACAAGCGGCGGGTCTTTCAAGGATGGTCTGGCAAAGTTGACGGTTAGAGCTGGACTGGTCGCGTTGTTTTTTATATGAGAAGTACTTTGGAAAAGGAACGAAAGTTCTTTTTGAGTCATTATCTGCTGAAAAGCACGGATAATAGTGTCCTTTATGTAAGGCGCTAAACTCCCATAAATTGCTTGATGGAAATCTTTTAAAGCCGAAGTGGATACGTACTCAGTGCCTTCCACAAGGCAGGACTGCAACACGGGATGATCAGCTCCTTTGATTCTGACGTGCATCGGATTCTCGGGTAGATATTCCATCAGTTCATCACGGATCATCAGATTATCTGACGATGGAAAGATCACAATATCCACATCTCCTAAATCATCCGGTAGTATGCTCTTTAGATCTTCAGCCGCGCTTCCATAGGGTCGAAACATGATGCGATTTTCCGAATGTTTGTCCAAAAGATCTGTGAGTTGCTCTAAAATGTAAAACTGGACAATTTCGGTGTGTTCTTTCCATTTTTGAGCTTCCTTTCCTTGCTCTCCTAGAGACCTAAAGACGAAGTTTAGTTCCTGAGATTGCACATCGCCTCCTGTCGCTGCCATTTTTGTTCAAAATCGAAACGTTGGTCACACAAGTGAGACAAGTTATCTGTTATCTACACATCTACAATGGAAAATTTAAAGCAATTTAGTGTTTCAGTTTCCGAGACTATGTTTGAAGTATTATCGCATGCTTGGTCTACTACTGTAAAACCAATTTTTCAAGGAGTGCCAAGAAAATGAAATTACTTTGCAACCATTCTTCGAAAATGAAATATTCATTTGTTATAAAACGCAAGGAACTGCGCAGTGAAAGTGGGAGTTTAAAGGTATTCCACATTTCCGTTTCCGAGTCTATGTGTAATGCCTATTAAAATGTCCGGTCATTGATAGAAAATAGATTTTACAAAAACTGTGTGAATTCCCGTGCGCTGATTGGCTTATTTCTATGGTAAATAAGAGTACAGGCCATGGAAAAATACTGTCAATTTGTTAAATTTTCGTCAGTCGTAACAGGTTCAGAATTTTATTTTATACGGTATATGCAGTGAAACTGTGAAATCCCAATCACGCAAGGGAAACTGTTTGTACGAGTGTCAATCAGGTCCACTTACAGCCATACTCCGTCACGCGTGACCAGTAATCACAAGACTGAAATGAACATTTGAATATTTCTTTGTAACGTCCGAGATTTGAATGAAACCTTGAAGATCTCTCTGGAAAAGTAAACACTTTGAAAGTCACGAGTTAGCGGAAAAATAACTTCGCTACACGCATAAAAAACCTTATATTGTTCGGATATGTGACATTTCAAATAAAATGATACTTTGTTGCTCTTTGTTTCCGAAAATGCGGTAAAATTCTTACGGGAATTCCGAATCTCGGAATGAATTTACAAAATCGACGCGTAAACTTGAAAAATCCATTCAAATTTTCAAAAATACTGGTCAGATATAAAATATCATTGACGTTTTGAGTACAAAAAAATCCACATGGACTTTTTAATCTCGAATTTTGTTATTGATGAGATTAATTAAGTAATTGAACTTCGCGTCGAACAATTCAGGGGTAATCGTAGTCGTAATTTCAAAAATAATAAAAATATAAGCTTTGTAATGTGCTGACCCTGAGCATCTGAACAAACCGAACATCACATTATCAATATGTATAATCATTGAAAGATTAGGTGGTGGATTTCGACCAATCAGAAGGCCGGATTGAGGTCACGTGACGGCTGGGTGTTATCCTTGGACCAGCTGATCTTTGACTAATCCTGATGAGGTTGCGAGCATTTTGCAGTTTAGAAACATATCCATTTTGCATACTCGCGGGTTTTTCGCGCTGTTCGTGCTTCTATAAGTCGACAAAATAATCCTAGCTGTTTCAAAATATTGGTCAGAAAACCTGGGAAATGATGTAAAATGTACAACCAACATTATAAGTGGGTTCCTCTCATGTTTCATTTTCTTTTGCTCGCCCTTTTGGATACTCGACTCGTAAATTAAGTGTATTTTTTCGATGTAAACACCTTTTCCTTTTTAGGTTGTTGTTAAATTTGTAAGTCAAGAATAACAAATTAAACATAATGCTTTGAATATATATCTATGCAGATCGAGTTCAAATAGTCACTCAAAAAATACTTTTAACACCTCTGCTATATACTTCAGAAGCATAACGATACTGAATAATGGCTGCAAAAGCCGAAGAAGATGTGAAATCCCAGGAACTAAACTTCATTTTCACAATTTTAGGAGAGAGAGGGCAGGAAACTCAGAGATGGAAGGAACATTCCGAAATTATAGTTGTGTCTCAATTGCATGAACAAAGTTATTTATTTACGATTATGCAACTTTGGTTTCGAAGACTATATTTTAGCAGGAAAAAATAGATCGAAAATTGGTTCATAAATTGTTTATGAACGATGATCGTCGACATTAATTTTCAGTTGCGGATCAAGGAGGGGGGCTGGTGTTAAAAACGAAAGAGGGTGAATTTGAAAACAGAGACATTATTATCATCATTTGGTTGACCATGCACTTGATGAGTAAAGTTGAACTTAATTTGCGATGAACGAATTTTTCGGTGCATTTACAGGTCCTCGCATGCATAAAATTTTTCTTCTATTTAATGTTAGTATAAATTACACAAGTTGATTTTTTATCAAAGAAATGTATTATACGCTTGACTGCAAGTTGGAACTCTTTCGTCGAAAAATCAAAGATGGAAGAAATATTACAGAAATATGGAATGAAATTGAGCATCAGTGTTGAGAGCTAATTTCTCCTGAAATGCAAATCGAATTATTTTCCGAGATATCCATGTTTATCTCGTGAATACGCGAAGCGTGAACAAAATATACTATAGAGTGTTTTCACATGACGTCATAAAAATTAAAAAATCTAAAGTATACATCCTACAAAGCTGTTTCTAACATGGTATGTGGATACCGGTGTTATAATCTTTCACAAAAAGTTTCAGGATTTAACGATGTTTCGTTTTCGATTTATAAAGGTTGTAAATGTGTCACGCAATTCGTCACGCTATTTCAGATAAGCCGTGAAAATAAACAATATTGAACTGGTTGAAATTTATTAATGAATTATAGATGCTTGTAAGCCGATTTCATGCCTCTTATAGTGAATACAATATTTTGTGATGAGATTTTTGGTGTTATTAAAACTATAAAGTCTTTAAATTTTTGGCCGCCATGTTGGTGTTCCTAAGTGGAACACCAAGATGGCCGCTCCATACATTTCTTACTAAAAATGTCTATACTCATTCGCCTATAACTCTTGAATGAAATGCTCTTGCGCTTCGAAATTTGGCCCAGATGTGTAGTTTTAAACTCTCTACAATTCTATAAGCATTTTAGAATCGAAAACTGCTTCTGAATTTTGATATGAAGTCAATGAAAACGCTTTATACGGAGACAGATATGCACACTTTCACTTGTTCCATCAGTCGTAAACTTTTTTAATTCCCCAGTGTATTACATCGCTGTCATCGCTCGCTCACTCCGCTGTGAATCTTTGTTGGCAATTCCCCAGTATATTACGTAGTGTCTCGTTTCACACAATCCATATTTATGTCACGCTAGATGTGTTATTTACCGCAATGACGCCGCTATAAGTCAAGTTAAGGATTATAAAAAGCTTCAAACTTAATTACAAAACATCGAGAACAATTAAATTAATCTAACGTTGTTTCGTATTCACGAGATGGCTCTTAGAGCCTTTTGATTATTAAGTTAATATCGCAGCTTTAAAAATTTCTTTTATCGTTCTCTTTGTCATACCCTTGAATCTTCTAACATGCCAGATCAAGCTAGTGCGGCGGCGACGGTCGCGTGCCACGATCCGAAGAAGGTAGGGGAGTAAATAATAAAAGTAAACTGCATAAGACCGCAAACGATAATGCTGCTAATGATACGTAGGATCTACGAGAGACCTAACCAGCCAAAAAATGAATGTACAAAAGCAATAAACTGCAAGGCTGATCTGACCACGTAAAAAAGTAAAATTTGCGAGACACCATCACGACAGAAACCGATAAAGTAGGATCGTAACCGTGGACAATTGTTTCGTTGTTATTGCAACTCATCAGCACGGTGTAACGATCTGAATGTCGCCAATAATAACGAAACAATTGTCCACGGTTACGATCCTACTTTATCGGTTTCTGTCGTGATAGTGTCTCGCAAATTTTACTTTTTTACGTGGTCAGATCAGCCTTGCAGTTCATTGTTTTTGAGTAAATAATAGTCCTCATGGTTCGTACAACTTCAGACAAATAAAATTCAATGACTTTTCAAGGACAAAAAATAGTTTTCAAGGATTAAGTTTTATTTACGAAATCGAAACACTTTGTCCCCTGGTGCATGAAATCGAGGCAAAGATTACAATTTTGCTTCATGTACGCATATATGCCCCCATTTTTGCTAGTTATTTTCGGATTTTAAGAGTCGCTGGTGGTCAAATTTTTCGTAGCAAAATCATTTAATTTATCAGAAAAGTGATAGGGCGTACATAAAGTCCTAAATTTCAAGGACGTTTCAAGACCTAATGACAGGGTCGTAACGAGGTATATTTTTTCATCGCTGATCCCGTATTTTTACGCAAATTTTAAATCCCTGATCCCAAAAGTGATGAAAATTTTGATCCCTGATCCGACAAAATTTTGTTTGCCTGATCCTTGAGTTAATGGAAAACACGCTGATCCCGATCCCGAGGGCGGTGATCCCGGATCCGAGGCTGTGATCCCTGATCCCACCCTTTTTTAGGTCTTTGATCCCTGATCCCATATACCTCGTTACGACCCTGTAATGAAGAAATCAAGTACTTTTCAAGGACCTTAACCAAATTCAAGGACTTTTCAAGACGACTGCTAAAATTCAAGACCTTTACAAGATTGTACGAACCATGAGTCGTGGGTTGTGTACAGAAAGTTGACAGTCGCGGGTCCTGGGGAACGTAGTTGAAGATTGAAGCAGAAATGTAAGACAACATTAACTTAGCACTGCTCTATAGATACAGTAAATAAGCACTCAGTTTATTCGTTACACTGAATACAAAAATTATCAATATTAAAATGAATGTGCTGAAAATGCTATAAAAAGAATGCTGAGAATTAATTAAGATAAAAAAAAACATTTTGGGAATTTGCTGTGTTCTCTGGAAGGTTATTGTACTGAAAATACATTTGCATTATTAAAGAGGCAGTAGCACGAGGTTCCACCCGCGGAACTGTTCACTATTCTTGCACCGAAATTTTGGACATATCACTGTTAAAAGTGATTTTTTCTTTCTTCCGGCTATCAAAACGGATTTTTTGATTCAATAAATACCTCCACTTCTCGACGGCCTTTTTGAATTTGCCGAATCAAACTTGAAAACGTCGGCCCAGTTTTCAAGGTTCGCCCTCATGATACTGCCCCTTTAAGGATTCACGCTATTGTTGTATTCCTCACTGCTCAAAGCCTGATTTTCACTAGCCACAAAAGTGTAAGCATAAGTACATGCTGCGTCAAGTGAAAAGTATTTTGACATTAGCATAGAGCAGTTTTCAATTGAGTGTGGTAAAACCAAAACCAAAGTAATTACTCTGACCAATCACAGCAGTCGTAAACAATCCAATGAACCAATCAGAGCTCGAAGCAATTACATGTCGGCGGCGCCAAGCGCGGGAAAACGCGTGCGAGCAAGTCACGATTGGTTTTGGTTTTACTTCTGATTGGTCGAGAAAGTGGCGCGAGATTTTTTAGCCCATCACAAAGCGTAGCAATGCAAAACCAAAGAAATTGTGTAATTACTTTCGACACTCAATTGACAACCGCTCTAAGATTGATCCTTATGCTTATGCTTGCGCTCATGCTTATGCTTATGTCGGGCCCGGTTTCACTGGACATAAGCGCTGTTATCCTTCCGCTTATGCGTATGCTTATGCTTATGTCGGCCCCGTTTTCGCTGGACATAAGCGCTGTTATGTTTCCGCTTATGCTTATGTCGCTGGTGAAAACCAGGCTTAGTATACGACCTTCGTTTTCACTCAAACGATACTAACTAATGGACTTATCTTATCTCTCTACATCTCAAAAGCATCAGCCTTAGTAGAAGCTAAACACCGCAAAGTTCCTAAAGTAGCCAGCTTTGTTTAAAGTTTTTGTTCCCCGTAATAACGACCTGGCCCCGAAAGTAGCAAGCCTCAGAGGAGCGCTAATTCTGAAAGTAACGAGGGTCTTTACTTTCGCAACTTTATACGGTAGTTCCAAAATGGCTGACCACATCACTTTCTCCTGACCTTTGGTCGCTTAATATATACAGGTTTTTACGAAAAGAAAATTTCTATTTTAGTCTTGTGGAATATTTCACATTATGTCACTATAGACACTATAGGCAGATCGTGACATCTAGATGATCTAGATGATTAAATTTTTCTAATAATTTCAAATTCTTTCGCACAACGATAACGTCAGTCTAATGGAATGTCATCAAACCTTTCTGGCTTAGTTTGCCTCGATTCTAGCTTGTAGTACGTCCTAGAAAGAAACTGCCTTCCCGCACCAACTGGCATTATGTGGCTCACGTCGAAAGGATCTTCAACAGTAGGATTAAGCAACCTTCCTATTAGAGCTTCTTCATTTCCGGCTGCAAAGTCGTCTTGTTTCAACAAATACTTGTTCAATTCAATTACACCCCGAATGCCAAGAAGAACACGGCGTCTCATGTTTGGTTCATTGCTGAACCACACCTTGCAGCAGACCACAAGCCAACTACTGTCAAACATTTTAGCGAACTTATCAACCTGGATGTTAAAGTTTCTTTTCATTTCTCTGAGATCGTCCACCAAGGATCTTTCCTGAGCGTCGAGAGATTCGATCTGTCTGTTGCTTTCATCTTCTTCGAAAGCTATATCGGTCAACTCTTTGCTTATGGCGAGGAAACTTTCTTTCAGATCATGGTACTGGTAACTTGTCATTGAATATCCTTGACGAGTGACTCCCATCTGCTCCCTTTGGGTGTTATTGCTGCCTACGGTTGGAGGTTTTTTTATCTGCCCATATTTTTGCATTTTCTTTTCTGCTGTTTGAGGTTCGGCAGATGGTGTTAGCTCGTTGCTTGGAACACATTGCTCCTTTTTTACTTGTCTTTTATCTCCGCCTGTTTTGGTCTGGATCAACTTCTTTGCAAATCGCACGGGATTGTCCTTGATCTGCCCCACTTTATCCGCCAATGATTCAAGAATCTCAGGGCTTTCAATGTAATCAGAGCAAAACAGGTTGTATGATCTCACAAAGAAATGTCGCAAATCCTTCTTTCTGAGAGCTTCCAAAAGGTTCGCGAGGAGCTTCATCATGCACTCGGCTCTGTTACTTTCGGTCCACATCTCGGCACCAGTTTCTTCAATCGTTTGTAGAAGAATATTCTTCAAATGAAATGTCACCAAACTCTTTGGCTCAGTGGAAAGATAGGCTCGATGATATTTCTTCAGGCCACGGTAACACTCGCGCTGTATTTCGTTCATCTCTTGGCTTAACAAGTACTCTGCATTTGCAAAAGATAATCTGAAGTCGCATTCGGGATAGCCACCGTTCTTTGGCGGCTTCACCACGAAGTGGAATCCCTCCTGAATCACTCTGTCCACTACAAAATGTGGAGGCCATTTACGCTCTCTTTCGATCCATTCCCGTGCAACTTCGGGCCATCCTCGGGATTTTAAGGCAGGGACATAGTCAATTCCGCATACTACTTTGTGAAGTTTCGCTTTCTTGGGGTCTTTGAATTGTGTTTCCTGTAGGGAATCTTCGACTATCCCGGTCAGATCCCTTGACCAGCGGTTAAGTATAACTATACTTTCTTCTAGTTGCTTCGCTTCATCTTCCTGATAACCATCTATGTTACGCTGTTGTCCTTTAGAGACAAACCTTTCTTTCGTTCCTAAGTGGTGCTCGTCTACTTTTGAATCATTTTGATTTTCTAATTCTTGTTGAGCGGCCTGTCCGTCCCGTGTTTTTTCGCTTCTGTTGTTCAAATCTTCGCCTATCTCAGTTACTCGTATACCCACGCTTTTTTCGGCTGGAAATTGATAAGAATTCTCCGGTGGATTCCTCGTTGTTGATTTGCTTGAAATAGAGGTCCAGTCTCTAGCAAATCGCTGTATGTCATCACAGTTTTGTGGCCGTGGTACATTCCTATACGTTAACGTCCGCTGCGAGCACTTTTCTTTGCCCCTTTTGTTTCTTTGCGCGACATGTCGCTGATTATAAACAAGTTCTTCATCTGACCAATTTTCCATCTCTTCTGTGCCTCCAGGCTGCGATGGACTTTCTATTTCGCTAATTCGGGTTTTGAGGTCACCATACCAAAAACTCTTCTGAAAAAATTCACGAAATATTCCAGGAACAATGTTTGCGCCATGTTCATTCCAAGACAATTCTAAATCGCTTGCAAAGTCCGAAAGTTCGTTTGCAGCTTCGGTGTATGCCCTAACTAAGTCAATTTCTCTAGCAGCGAGGAAGCGATGGGCGAACCACTCCCATGAATTTGGGTCTAAATTAGCCACATTTTGGGGATCTTTCAGCATTTCCATATCTTCTACAGTAGTAACAAACGACTTTTCAACGTTTATGGTTACAGCTGGACTGGTAGTGTTGTTCTTCAAGTGGTGAAAGGTTTGATGAAACGAGGAGGCCTCATTACGTGACATTAACTCAGTTGCGTAACTAAGAAAATTGACGAGAGAAAACGCTGAACTCCCATAAATCACAGGATGGAAATTTTTTAATGCTCCAGTAGCCACGTATTCTGTGTCTTCCACAAGGCAGGACTTTAGCACGGGGTGATGTGTTCCTTTGATTCTGACGTGCATTGGATTCTCGGGTAAATATTCGATCATTTCCTCGTGGATTATCAAATTGTCGGAATTCGGAAAGATCACGATATCCACATCTCCTAAATCATTTGGTTGTGTGCATTTTAAATCTTCAGCCGCGCTTCCATATGCTCGAAACATGATGCCAGGGCTGTTCAAATCTGAGATCTGCTGTAAAAGGTGGAACAAGACATCTTCGTTGTATGCCTTCAATTCTTTATCCATATTTCCTGGCTCTCCGATAGACCTCAAAAGGAAATTTAGTTCCTTGTTTTTCGGGTCTTCTCCTATTGCAGCCATAACTACACAATTTAAATGATCCTCAGGCGTGAATTGAATGAGATTTATACCAATGTGATATTTCGTTTTTCGAGACTATACTTAGAGTATTACAAAGTGATCGGCCGGTTAAGCCAAAAATCCAATGCTGACATGTTTACAAAATATAATGTTTTCTGGTGTAACAGGTTTAAGTATGCGTCCAAAATGGAAAATTTGTAAAACATTTTACCGTCGGTTTCCAAAGCTATATTAAGACTATTATCAAATGCTTGGCCCTGAAACATCGGGTATTAGATTAAAGTGCTGCTACGACGAAAATTTTTCTTTTTCTTTTCGACTTCTTTTTACTTCAATTCATTCGATGGATTCTGATAGTTACACAAATCGCTATAATTTAGAGCGATGTAAGCTAATTGAGCCTGGAACTAGCTGGCTAAAAACCGTCAAAACCCGTCCGCCATTACTCATTTCCCAAAACTTAAGCCTGTAATTATTCTAGAAAGAGGTTTCACGTGCGAGTACTTGCATGTTTACAAAAACATTGCTAAAAATTCAAATTTATCGGGAAAATGCGGAAATTTAAAACATTTTTTGCTGGAGTTGTAAAATATGACATAAGTAAACATTTTGCTGCTTTTAGTAGCGTTTTATATGTTATATCAACGAAAAAGGTGAAAAGCATGCATTTGTATTCAAAAATGGCTTTACCTCCTCGTGCTACTTATGACGTCATTTCTCAAAGATGAGCAAACAGCTACTGAAGGCGGCATGTGCTAACAATAAACTGTAAAATGTACATCCGAGGGTTAAATTAATTTTTATCCACAAAATGTTTTTGCTATCAGCCTAGGACTGCTTCGTACCCAGACGTCTCTTTGCCAAAAAGCAATGGGCGCGCAAGGGAGGAAGGGAACGCGAAAGAGCCTCTTTCTGCTTCCCGTGGGCCCTCGCGGTTCGCGCTCATGACCAGTCGCTTCGCGCCTTTGCGCTCGTCACGCGAAACGCCTGAGGAGGAGGCTGAGCCTAGGATATTTAACAACTATTCACCTCAGTGTAGGTGGGTAGTGGTGGATATTTACCGAGCCGCTTTTAGTATATACTGAAACAGGGAGATAATATAACGAAAATGATGCTTTTAACTCATTTATTCCTGTCAACGATTACAATTTTCGGGCGCAAATTGCTGGGAGGTGAATAGCACTTGCTATTCCGAGTTTCAGTAGCCAATCAGAGCGCGCCAACAATGCTATCCACTGTTTCAGTATATGCTAAGGGACGGACCATTTAATTTTTGTGGGGGGGGGGGGGGGGGGGGGGTGTTGGGCAATTACGAAAAAAAAATTCCTGCAGAATAAATTTAAGAGAAAAAAAATTCGTGCACAAGAAAGCACGTGAAAAAAAAAATTCAAGCATTAAGGGAAAAAAAATTTTTTGCAAATAGTGATGCTGGAAAAAAATTCATGCTCAGAAGAAATTGCCCAACCCCTCCCCCCCCCCCCCCCCCCCCCACACACACAAAAATTAAATGGTCCGTCCCTAAATATATATACATATCAGGAATGGTACACTTAGGAGACAGTTTTAGTGGTAGCAGTAATGAACTATGTATTTTTAAAATTCCAAATGTCATGGATCTCATTGTTGATTGGCCAAGAATTTGATAAGACTCCTAATCAACCAAAGACATATTCTAGCTCATTCTACGAAATCAAAATATTAAGTTTGGATTTTCAACGTAATGGGAGAAGATTTGGAAACCCAGGAAGTAAACGTCGGTTAACTTTAAGTCTCTGACAGAGTCGCGATTTTGTAGTTCAGTTAGTTGCTGACTATCCCAAAGAACACGGTAATAATCGAAGTGTGGTTCGATTAGCCCTCTATATACACCTAATTGAAGAAACGTTGGCTCGTGAAAAGCATGAACCATGAACGATGAGACCGAATGGGATTCTGGGTAGGCAGCATTGGTAAGCATAGTAATATTCCATTTCTTGATAATCAAGATGTTTTCTTGTTTGAGACATTTTAGAGCATGATTTATGCATCGTGTGTTAATATTATGTGTATTCTGTCACAAACGAAGATTAATTTACCCAACTTCCCCAGTAAGCCTTTGGGTCGCATCGTTCATGGTTTATGCTTTTCACCCGACAACGTTTCTTCAATTTGGTGTATTTAAATTGCAGTATTCATGGCAACAAACAACCTGCGCCGTGTTTCTATGAGTATATCCAGGAGCTTGCTTTAAGCTTGCTATATTATCTTGGAATGAGAAGAAAAATCGCCAAAAATAATGAACGCCAAGAAATATGAACTAAAGAGACAAAATGACGGCAAAATAGCTCAAAGTCACTTCATCAGAATGATAATTTTGATTTCTTGACCGCCTGTCACGAAATCAAATTTGATGAACTGTTATCCACTTCCATCCTTGTAATCGCGGCTGGGATTTAAAGCGCCTCGGCTCGTTGGTTATTTATCATTTCATATCCCGTACGCCCTCGCGGAATAATGATTAAATAGTGCAAAGATAGTCACTGAAACTGAAATTTAAGTGGGTCCTTTTAAGTAGATGAGTGTTATTCTAGTCTGTGCTTTGCGCTTTCTTGACAATGTTTACAGTAAATAGGGTTTAAATATTAGGGTTGGCCAGATTAAAATTGGTTTGGACCGCAGTTTTGTTAAACACCGTCTAAACTTCATTTAAGGTGGCTCCATATTGTTCAGCCCTCTCCTCTTTTGCATTCCATTACAGCTAGCCTGATGGTGTGGCTAAAAATCTTTTACTTGAAACCAGTACATCTTTTATCAGTCAACAAAGTGGTATCCAAACAACGTCATCATTCGTTGCCATGGCAATGCGAAAAGAGGTAAAAAATACGTTACTTTGGACCATTTGAGGCTAATAACTTATAAACTACACATTGAAAGTTTTTGTTTTCGATATATTTTTGTTTAATTGGCAAGAGAAACATTTGAACAATTTTTTAAAAAATTCTGTACATAGAGTTCAGAGCTACCTTAAATTTATGTAAAAATGAGATATCTCTGAATTCTATGTACAGATTTTTTTCAAAATTGGCACAAATGTTTGTTATGTTTATAAGACGAAAATATGTAAAAATCAAAAAATTTCACCGGGCAGTTTTGAAGTTATTAGCCTCAAAAGGTTGAAAGTGAGGTCTTTTTGGCCTCTTTTTACGTTGCCATGGTAACAAATTTTGATGTCGTAGCCGCCTAAATTTGTTCATTGGTTAAGTGTTTCCAAACCTGTACTAAACGTTTTCTCTTAACTTTACTGGTGTAGCTATGACTGAATACCATAGATGTATCATGATGTGAATGTAAGGAAACTGTAAGAAGCCACCTTAAATAACTAGCCCAGTAAGTCTGCTAATTCTGTGTATGTTTTGCCGAATAGCTACCACATGGTAAGCTATCCAGCATAATCAGTAAAATAATGTTGGGAATGTCTTACATTGATCTGCAAGGAGGAAATTTTTGAAAATATATTTGTTTTTCTTTCAGCCAGTCAAGCTAAGTATGACATACATTGCACATTAATTGAATTATGGAGGTTTATAATTTATTCATCTACTAGTAGAAAATAACTGTATCCGGAACACTTCGAATTTGTAAAGATAGCTTCGACGGAAGATGTCGAAATGCAGGACCTACACTCAATCTTTAAGGAACTAGGAGAGGCACGGCGAGAAACAGAAATATTTTAGGAATTTATTTAATTATTCAGGCATGAAGTTACACACTTTACAGTCCCAGATAATTTCGAAGACACTGGCTGAGGCCCCGTCCACACGTATCCGGATATTTTTGAATCCGCAACTTTTTTGTTGCGGATTGGCCTTCCGTCCACACGTATCCGGCGAATTCGGGCAAATACGATTCGAATACGCTACGTGTGGACGCGAATATTTTTTAATCCGTAACAAAAAAGTTGCGGATTCAAAAATATCCGGATACGTGTGGACGGGGCCTGAGAATCGCTGTACGGCTCAATTTTATGGAAGCGCGGGTGAAAATTTCCCCAATGCTACGAAGTGCCGTGTTTGAAGCTGATTTTTGATATTGTGTTCTCGTGACCTCAGATGACTGGACTGTTTGTGGTGAACTGATCGATTATTTTTCTGGGACCCCACTGCACGTCAGAATCAAAGGTGCCGATTATCCCGCGTTACCTTCCTGTCATGTGGAAAGCACTGAATACGTGGCCACTTCGGCATCGAAGAACTTCCATCCTGGTATTTACGGAAAGTTAGGATATTTTCTCTCTTACGTGTTTTGTGTTTGCCCACTAATACAAGAGATTAACAGTCAGTCAAAGCAACGCCGTTTCGGTGTATAATAAAAATTAATTTTTATTAGCTCAGTACAGTATGCTTGTTTTCATAAACTTCTTTGTTTGATTTAGACATTTTTTTTTCTAAGCATGAAATAATCGGTTTTGCCAGTAGCTCGCTCTCTCCTTGTAGGACTGCAGTGTGAATGGCTTCTTCACTCTCTACAAAGTTCACATTTTGGTTAAAATTGGGAAGATCAGGAATTTACTCTAGATAAATGTATAATTTGTGAATAGCACGTCTGTATTTTTCGCTTCAAATCAAAGCTCACTATTTTAAAAAAATGTATATATACTATATAAAGAAAGTAAACAAACATCGTCCTTCGAAGATGCCATGCGATATCACTTCTCACGTGTGCAATAGGCCATTTGCACGATGGCGTCATTTGACTACAACTACCAGAATTCATTTCGTTTTTCCTTTCTTATTTAAATTTTGCAATCCCAGTGCGGTTTAAATAACAATAGCCCTAATTTGCACTACAAAACAAAAAACTGAAGGATTCTGGTAGTTGTAGTCATATGACGTCATCGTGCAAATGGCCAATTCCACGCTAAATACCCTGGCTTCGTTAGACAATGACAATGCGAGTTTTCTTTGACGTATGCGATTTTAACCCTTAACGCTTTAAATCGCAATGGTGATTATCATCAAATTTCTCCTTGTAATATCAATGCTTAACCCTTTCACTCCCAGAGTCAATTATGGAGACATGTAGTGCAGTTCTAACTTTTGAGTCTGTGGACGAAATCCTATGGTGTGACCATTCAAATGAAACCTCTTTGGCAGTTCTTTTGCATGGTACCATTTGTTCTAACTTTTGAGTCTGTTGATGAAATCCTATGGTGTGACCATTCAAATGAAACCTCTTCAGCAGTACTTTTGCATGGTACCATTTGTTCTAACTTTTGAGTCTGTTGATGAAATCCTATGGTGTGACCATTCAAATGAAACCTCTTCAGCAGTACTTTTGCATGGTACCATTTGTTTTTCAGTATTCCGCAAAATGAAATTTGGGATTTTTCTTGAATTTTGATGTTTGACACTCTTGGGAGTTAAAGGGTTAATCAATTAGAGACGTCATGAGAATTAAGGACATGAACACCCAAGTTGAATTTTCTTGTTATTTGTAATTTAACACATTCTCGGCCACTACAAGAAAGAAACATTTGCATTTTAATATCAATTGGGGATTAATGAGTTAAGAGTCAAAAGGTTAGAGTTCACTTTATCCAGTCTATCACCCTTCCATTACTTGTGTAATACTTGGTGTTACATCCTTGTAGTATTGCAACCATCATTGGGTTGTTACAGGATGCCCCTCCCAACTTCTTAGGAAACCCCTAGCCTTTCTTTTATTTGAAAACTTACATCACTGCACAGGAAGCAGAGGAGCCAAATTTGACCTAATACACATTTGATCTTTGAGCTTTATACGCACGCTGTGTCTTGCGTTATTCGATCGGTTGTTTTCGAGTTTTTGCCTCAGCGGGACCCCAAGCGTAATCGGCGCTTTCCGGAAACGTAAGCTTTCCGAGCGAGGCACGAAGTGCCGAGTTTTTGTGGCGCTCACAGTTAAGGTCTGCTAGTTAGCAGCTCCGATTACACTTGGGAATCCGCTGGGGCGAAAAACAGACTCGTAAACAATAGAACGAAGAGGTCAACTTTGGCTCCTCTGCTCCCTGTGATCACTGTAAAGGAGAGCAATTCAGTTTGCATTTAACGAGTCTTTTGTAGGGAGGAGTAACTGCATGGCCACCCAAATAATGATTGCTTAGGAGACTAATGTACATGTAGCTATAGGTACACTTAGTAATTTCTTTTTTTTTTCAACGTAAACCACTATTTCTTGAGATCTCTTGTAATTGTCTAATTAATTTTAAATAAACCTTCCTTGGAAGGGGTATGGAAATGTTGCAGTTCAATTCTATTCTTGGTTTAATTTTCATGTTCCTTTGTTTTATATTCATTATCATATATTAACATAGAAAAGAAGAATGGAAATAGCCTGCGGACAGGCTTCCAGTCGGACGGTGGGGTCATACGAAGAAGGGAAGCCTGCACGCATCCTTCAAAATCACGGCTGCCGCCCACAAGAACCTGCGGATTCCTTAGCTTGTCAACTGTCAAATTTTAACCGTTCGCAATCTTAGCCTGCTTAGCCTTCTGTTGTTAACTTACTGAGTAAGTTAATGACAGAAGTGATAATTTAGGAGGAGAGAAACAAATTTAGCCCTTTGAAATATATTTTTTCAGTTGAGGTAAAAATGTTTCAATTTGCATATGTCAAAAGTAATTTGAAACCTTTTCCTGAGTAACGCATAACGCAGCTATTTCATAAAACATCTCGCGATCAAACACCACGAAAATATATATCCAATTTTTTCCCTCTGTATCCGAAACATAGAAAAGAAAATTAAATGAAAAAGTGATTGCTTTAAGGTATTTTAGCCCAAGAAACATTCATTAGCACTTTGTGTCCAAAATTTGGATGCAGACATTCAATATTCTGAAACTTGCGTGCAGGCTCCCCATTGCCGGCGCTTCGCGTTGTTAAATAGCACCCCTCCGAGCCAGTAGCCTGTTCGCAGGCTAGAATGGAAAATGCAAATTGAACCAAGGGTAAAATTGAACTACAACAGATAATTATTTTTTGGAATAACCCATTCTACTTTATTATCATTTGTCCTCCCTTTGAAAGTTTACTTCCTAGTCGTCTTTATCTTGGTGTTGTAGTCCTAGCATTTTGTGTATACATATATATACATGAGCAAAGGTACTGACTACTTATGATGTTGACATGTTTTTACAAAGCATCAAAATTTGATTCTCTGTATGTACGACATACATGTATATGTTGTAGTTCAAATTTATCCTTGGTTCAAATTTTATTTTCCTTTGTTTAAAACTCATTATCATACATTACCATAGCCAAAAACAAAAGAAAATAAAATTTGAACCAAGGATAAATTTGAACTACAACATACATTGTATACATGTACAAGTAATATTCTCTTTAATTCCCCCTATCAACAAACATTTTATTGACAAGCAATATTTAGAATATTGCCATAGAGTGAAAATAATGTGATCCACCTTGCTTGACATCAGAGTGTTGAGAATCAATCATGAACCAAATAATCTGTAAAAAAAAAATTGGTACAAAAAGGTAAAATTAATGTTAATTGACGGCTGTAGTTAGGCATTTAATTTAGTGGTATTTTGAGAGCAGCACTTGCATTTTGTTTAAGAAAACGTAGGAAAACAAGTATGTACCTGGGTGCCAGAGGTTTTTATTTTTTAGTGAAAATGGCAAGTTTGAGTGGCGAAGCCACGACTGCGCCAAGAAAACCGTTTATGCGGTTAATTTCACTTGTGATATTCAGAGAACGGACCTCTGGATCCAGGGTGAAAACAATGTTACACGTAGATAAAGCAAATTATGGCAAGAGATAACAAAAGTGAAAGTGCACTTTATAAACACGCTTCTAAATGGGCTTTTTGTAACATGGAAAACCATGCATGTGTTTTTCATGGGTGTTGGCCACTTATTTCTGAGCTCCACTGTACATACAGTACATGCATCAATTGCTTGAAATATGGCATTTTGGCACTTCAGATTTTGGCATTTTTATCCTTTAACTTTCTCTGTATTTTCTCTGTATCTCTGTACTTTCTCTGTATTTATTTTCACTTTCTCTGTATTTAATGATCAGTTTGAGAAGCTATAACTTGGCATCTCCTTTTTTCAATTAAACACTCTTCCTAGAGTTTGATACATGTACATGTATATGTTCTGTTAGTTGTGGTTCAAATTTTTCTTTGGTTTAAAAATTTTCAAACCAGTATGATTTTTGTTTTCCTTTGTCTCAGAATATGATAATGAATCTAAGACAAAGGAAAACTAAAATTGAACCGGTTTAAAAAAAATTAAACCAAAGAAAAATTTGAACCACAACATATATATATATATATACTTACATAACCATGCATATCATCATAATAAGATTCCAAATCCCAATAAAAATCCGGAAGTAGCGAAGATTTAGGAGGAATTCTCGGAACTTTTCACCTAAAAGAAATAACAAAAAGTTAGTACTGCAACATGTAAACATACATGTAAAATACACACAGAGACAACTCAATATGAATTTGCATTATTGTTTACTTGCAATTACAAGTGACTTTTAAAGTGGCCATAACCCAAATTTTTATATTTTAGGTTTTTTACCTAATGACGGTTCATCATTTTCATCTCCAAATGAATCTGTGGGATTCCTCTTCTTACTGACAGAGAAAACAAAATCAGTAAGCTTACGCTGTAAGTAAAAGTATTAAATTAGAAAAGAAAAAGAACAATGACAAACAAAACCAAGGAAGCAGTTACAGTGTAAGGCAGGAAGAGTGAGGTACATGTACATGTATCAGGATTCTGAATAACAATTTATTACGAACAGCAAACTGGAAAGACTTGGTTATCCTGCCTCTTTGCTTTTTCCATATTGCAAAATATGTTTCATTATAACTTTTGCAAAATAATGTCCCATTTCTCCAGCTTCCTACCACCTGGGAATGCCACTTTTTACACCACTTTCGTCATACTATAGGCTTCCTTCCTCTCTCCCTCCCCTTCCCCCCAGGGTTAAACCCTGGGGAGTGTGGTAGGATTAGTGCTAAATGGGAGAATAGCATATGATTAGGGCTAAATCAGAGAATAGTGTATACTGATTTCCAAAAGCCTAACCCTAACCCTAACCCTAACCTTCCTCTCATTAGGGTTTAGGAATAGGAATTTTAACACTAAATCGGTATAATTATACTTAGTCTATTCTCCGATTTAGCATTAATCATATGCTATTCTCCGATTTAGCACTTATTGCACTCGTCAGACCCTGGGGTACTCTCAATTTTAATATAGTGAGTGAACTGAATATACAGTACAATGGACTTGCCCACCTACAATGTACCAGTATGACCATCAAAAAAATAGATTTAGTATTAAAAGTATGTGACTGTACAGCATATTGTCAGAAAATACTCACAGTTTAAAGTTCAATACTGCACAGGCATTAATCAACAATGTGCTAAAAGAAGATAAAAAACAAGGGCTAACTTTTTTCATGTTCACACCAATGCTTAAACATGTTGAAATTTGTTTAGTTTAAAACAGGTTAAGAAAAATACATGTACCTCCTAACTGCCTGTTAATCTTAATTACTAAATAAAATATTTTTACTAATACATGTAATTGCCATTCCAGGTAGTTTAAGTCATATACTGTACATTTAAAAGTGTTCAAGACAGAGCTTAAAAATGTACTGTACTTACACTAAACAACATTTAATCTAAACAACAACTTGTTATACAACCTCGTTCCCAGGGTCTCTCATCTTCCCGCCCCCTGGAGCGAGAGAAGAGAGACCCTGGTCAACTCTGGTCACGTGCCTTTTGGACAATTATATTCCTAAGGAGGGGTCGACAGTGTTTGTAACTTTGTCTCGTTTTCTTCAGTGTCTCGTGCTGTGCGTGAGTCCGTTGATGTCCGGAAACGGTTCAATCAAACGATTCAAACAAAAGCGAATGAGTTATGCGCAAGGATTAAAATGGTTATCGTTCAATAATTTTACAAGCGTATAATGAAATCTTGTATAGACATTCAAACGACTGGTACTGGTAAATGTTGAACAAAACAACGTGCCTCACCTACGATGAATAAAAGCTATCATTACCTTCTCCACCTCGTTTCCTGTTGTAAAAGAGTCCATCTGCATGTCAAAATATTTTTCCACTTTGCCATCGTCCGAGAACAGACGGCGACAATTTAATGTGCCTGTCGAATGAAGCTTGAAGATCGCCTGCTAAATAGTATGCAGCGATAATTCATCTCAGTTCGGAACAATGCCATATAAAAGCAAAAGCATTTTCTGCCGAGACCGAGCTTAGCGGCGGCGTCCAGTAATAAAGCGAGCCCAAAATTAGCTTTTGAAACTGCCGACAAATCTTCAAGCGCCGTGACAGTTCCCCAACTGTTACATGTAATTTACAGATCCTAAAGCAACTTGCACTCTCAAAACCAGTCGATGTGGATATGTTTTGAAGTCTGCGGATGACGGCCGCTTCACATTTATCGGAAGCCGCCAAACGCTTTTCGGATTTGTTTTGATTTGCAATGCTCTGCTAGAGCGAACAAATTTCACACTTTGCCGCCCCTCCCTCAAATCTTTTATTTGTTACATCCCAGATTTTGGGACGCACGTGACCAGAGTTGACCAGGGTCTCTTTTGTCTCGCTCCAGGGGGCGGGAAGATGAGAGACCCTGGGAACGAGGTTGCTTGTTATATGGCTGGAGTTTTTCTCAATAGAATGTGCGCATTGATTGGTTGATTCATGGTCACGACATCAAACAAACAAACTGTTTCCTGTCAATTGTCCTGAGCAGGCAACAATTTTGACGTCAGAGGATAACATTGCACTGTTGCCCGCTAGTGCACGTGATCAGACCGTGACAAAAGGTGGCATGATTATGATGTAATTGATGTTTAACTTGAGTGCTTGGCGCATTTTTCAAACTGTGTTCTGTTTTTGTGTTTCTACTGTATATAACAATTTACTTAATGACTGATCCCTCGGGAAACAGTGAATTTTGTTTCCCGAGAATCTCAATGTTTCCCGAGATTCCTGGGAAACAAAATTCATTGTTCAACCAGTCATGAAATGTTTAATGTTTAAGTGTTGGTGTGAATGGGGTTTTAGTTTTATTAGTAATTTACAACACTGGAGCTACAAAACATTAAAAATAAAGGGTCATTTGTCCTTGCCAATGCTCCCCCACCCCTATCTTGCAAAAAATGAGGCCCAAAGGTAAAAAAAAATTCAGTCTCTGCCATTTTCAGTCCGACCCTGCCTCCATACATGTATTTACTGTGGGGTCACTCCCTTACATGTACAATGAACGATGGAGTCTTGATCTGCCACTGGACAGATAACAATAGCTATTTAACAATTTAGATGGTTTTAAGATGTCTTTCATCACAAGTAAATGTAGCCAGTAAAATTGAATTGAATGGACAATAATTATTTAAAACTAGTAGAAATCAACCATTAGGAAAATGCATTTGCACAAAAGAAAGTATGTGAAAATATTTGGGGAGATGCAAAAGTAGACGATGTACCAGTTCCTACCTGGTTTGCCCTGAAAAGAACAAAAGAATCTTCGAGGGGGCTAAAGTGGCATCAAAACAGACATGGCTGAATTCAATTTGGCTACTACACAGGACACCCAATACAAGATTAGGATTGCGCGAACACAATAACAGGTTACTGAAAATGAATAAAGTGATGTCCTTTTTGGGATCATTGATGACCTGCAAGGATTTCAATAATAAATTTATGTTGCAGTTGGGAATATTGAATATTGAGAATGTTGTGAATATTTTGATTTTCTATAAAAATAGCTACATGTAGGGCTGACACTGACACATACATGTAACAGCAGCCTTGGGAAAATTTCTTCGTCTTCGGCCCTTATTGACAGCTCTGATTGTGTGTACAAAATAATGCAAAAACATGACAGTAACCGTTGTTTAAAACCACAAACATATGAGCTACATGTACATCATGCATCAAAATGAAAGTTGACAGTCCCTTGAAACTTGAATAACTCGACTCAATCCTAGATCCTGGAAAACATCAAGTTGAGAACTTTGAGTTTCAAGTCAAGTAATTTTAACTGTCGATTCGACGGTTTTGAGTTTCGAGATGAGAAAATGAAGTGTTTGATTAATTTAATGAGCTTGCATTGTTTAAAAAATAGTACTCTGTCCCCAAGGTGGCCATCATCGAGAGTTTCGACTGTATACGAATGTATAGATGTACTCAAGTCCAATTGTGCAGGCACATTCAGGGATTTTCACAGTCATTGCTTGTCCTTTGTACTAAAATACACCCATAAGCCACCTTATCTTCAGGTTATTGTATTTGCGTTCGACGTCAGGAGAACGCAACCTAGCCTGGGCATGAACATTTAGGGGAGAGAAACTCGATTTTGTGGGTGGGTCAAGTACCGGAAATACGTCATAGCCTCTTCCAGCAAGTTGCGCGTGCACATTGGTTTGCCATTTTTTCTCACCTCTGCTCTATTCGGTAAGTTTAATCTCTATCATTTTTGCAAGTAACTGCAGTGTTTTTACAACGAAGCTTGATCGGAAACATGTTTACTGCTTCTGAAAGGTACAGAAAGTCCTTTATTCCAGCTACAAAGAAGCGAATATGGCGCCTATTATCGTTCTGTGAGATGCCATCGATGAGAGAGACGTTGGTAGAAAACAAACTAATACTAATTGATCATATGAGTCATCGTACTCTGACCTATTGCAGTCACAAATACAAATACAACTAGCGGTTCCATATTGGAAGTGAAGTGCTGCCACATTTGGAAGTTTTAGTTTTGGCCTCTTGTAGTGATTATTAAGTTTTGCCGTTAAAACTTGGATGTTGTAGAATTAGTGATGTAAGAGCTACGAAAGTAAATTAACAATCAAGTAACTTGGAATACGTCTTCGTGAAATTCAGGAAGAATTACTTAGTGATGTATATATGCTTGACATCATGAATAAATATTACAAGTTATAAAAGAACGAAATGTCACTCAAACAAGTCTCAAACACTTCTTACCCATAACAAACATTCGAACGCACTTAATAATCCCCGATTACTGCTAGTTCTGGTCTGTTCCATTGATTTCATCAATGCCCAACATTCAGCAGTTGGCATATGGCTTCATATGGACTGCCATCAATCATGCCTTTATACATGGGAGGAGTAAGGTCAGTAAGGAAACTGACTTTGTTTCACTTTGGTAGCTTTTCTTCCACCGATTTGAAAAATGTTATTGAGCACTTTATTTCTCCAGGGAATTTTGATTTTTGAAACTAAAGTCTTACACGCGCGGAACTGCCTCGCATTGCAATAATTTTGGAGTTAGGAAATCGTTTGAAACCCGTAAACCCGTACAGGACACAGGTTGGGTGAATACTTCGAACAGCTGATCGAAGTTTATGATCAACTGTATGATCACGAGTAAGTTGAACCTTTTTACGTAAGTTGAATAAGCTTTATACGTGTCAACAAGGCAATTTTTACTCAAGCTCGACCACCATACAGCACAAAATAGGTTTTCACGATGACTACAACTCCTCTAAAACGTGATACTATACGATCTACGCTATTTCGAAATAAGAGACAATAGGTTCAATAATATATACATACCCAGCAACCAGGATGTCCGAAATAAAAGCCATAATAAACGAAAAAATTTCCGTAAATGCACTGCAACACTCAACAACAACAGTTAAGATAATTGGCGCGGTTGCACAGCATAAATAAAACGGCCAGGATACTAAGTCATTTGTCACCAATCTCGTTCCCAGGGGCTTCTCGGTTGAAAAAAAAAAATTTTCAGTACAAAACACCCCATAACATAGGTTTATGTTTTAAGTGTAGGGTTTTTGGATTGCTTGAAACGTGAACGAGATATTTCCATTAAAGCCATATCAAGTGGCGGGAAAATGGCATTCAGGCTTTAAGATAGCTATCTTAACAAAGCCATCGGGACAATTTGTAAACGTCTTAGATGGGATTTCAAAAATAGGAATTGTCTTAAATATGGTAAAATAAATCAGAGAGTTGCGTCTTAAATAGTGTCAGGGTTTGAGCGACCAGGCCACACCTCCCTACCCGAACATCTTTCGAATAACCCCCCCCCCCCACCCCCACCCCCGCCTCCTCGGGTGGTTAGGTGGCTTACGGTTGTTAAAAAAAGAAGAAGAAAAAGAAGAAGAAAAGTCATTCACAGCACGATACATCAAGTTTATTAATTTTAACTAGACACTTATTTTACATAACAGAACATAAGAACTAAAACCCTATTAATACCTTAATACCAACATTTCCAAATTCCAATTCGATCCGGAAACACTGGAAATTGAGAGCCACCTCGTGGATTCCACTGAAATTCCAATTTATTTATTTATTTATTTATTTATTTATTTATTTATTTATTTATCATCAGATTCTGGTCTGGCTGACCGCGAAGAGTTAAAGGGGCATTATCACGAGATCGAAACTTGAAAACGTCGGCCCACGCACAGGGTCCAGAGGAGCTCTATTTGATCGTAAAAGACGCTATTTTCTTCGAATCGTCGCTGTGGCTTGAAAGTTAACCTGATTGCGTTACACAAAATGTGTACCGCGGACCAAATTACTACGGGCTCGGAAGCTGCGAAATCGGCGTACAGTAAAGAATACGGAAAGGGAGGAAACTGATTTAGGCATAGTTTTTCAAATCCCTGTAACTCAGACGAAATTCAATAAAAACGCCTCATTTTCAGTATGTGATCTGTAATTTCTATATTCTACTGAAATATCTAAGAAATCCATCGAAAAAAGTCGGTAAAACTACATTTGCGGCGACCGAAATTTACGGCTTGAAAGCATCGCTTTCGTTCATCTGGTGACGGAAATGACGCCATCAGGTATTGTGCGCATGATCGGAAGTTTTTTCAGACGTTATCGCATCCGCCGATTTCGCGGAATTTTAAGATGTAAATCTTGAGAAGTCTGCTGAAATTCTTCACAAATTCTACTGTTCTAATGTAAAATGGGTATTCTACATTTAGCCGTTTGTTAAGAAGGATTTTAGTGTAGACTGGTTTTAAAACCTTTCAAAAGCCGCGTGCAACGGACTAGAGGTTGTGGTTTCCCGTGGCATGGAATGACCTCATTTTAGCGTCCTTTTTTGCCTGGCGGTTGGTGTGTTGTTTTCGCCACTGATATTGGCATGTATATTTTTATGTAAGAAAGCTATTTAAATTTCTTTAACTTTTCTCTCTGAAATACCGGACATGACAGGATCTGAAATGATCTGTTGGCGTGAATGTCTTTCCTGCCATTCGTAATGTCACGCTGAGTCCAGATATTTTAGTTTTGTCTTTGCAGGATTTTAATTTTCAGGATCCAAGCTTTATAGTAGAGAGAGCTGTAGCTTAATAAGCTATTCAACTTGTAGAGAGTTGAAGTTTGTCTCAGTCAAGATTGTATTAAAAATTTTAGCTTTCATTCGCTCGCTTTATAGACCCTTTATAGCTCCGTTGGCAATTTCGACAGTCTGGCAACTGCTTCCGTTTGAACACCAAAAGAAATCAAATACGCGTTAAATTTTCAATAATCTTTATACCATTTCGAAACGTAAGCATGTTTTGTCCTGCCCGATAATTTTTTTTTTCTTCGAAGGCGGTAGATTTTCTTGCAGGAGCAGACGTTTTCAAAGAAGAATTTTCCATGTTTTTGATTTTCCGTCCGCAGCTTTGAATTAGCAACGGCTCACCGCACTTCCGGTCATTGCCACTTCCGTCACCAGATGATGCGGTTCACATCGAACTCGTCACGTGGTACAAGTTTCTTTTCTCTCGGCACTTCGTGCCTCGTTGTCGGCACTTCGTGCCTTGTTCGGAAAGCTTCGCTTTCCGAAGATAATTGCGCCCTAAGTAATTTGGCCCGCGGTACATATTTTGTGTAACGCAATCAGTTAAACTTTCAAGACGGCAACGATTCGAAGAAAATAGCGTCTTGTACGATCAAATAGAGCTCCTCTGGACCCTGTGGCCCACGTTTTCAAGTTTGATTCCGCAAATTCAAAAAGGCCGTCGAGAAGTGGAGGTATTTGTTGAATCAAAAAATCCGTTTTGATAGCCAGAAGAAAGAAAAAAATCACTTTTAACAGTGATATGTCCAAAATTCCGGTGCAAGAATAGTGAACAGTGCCGCGCGTGGAACCTCGTGATACTGCCCCTTTAACTTGAAGTTTCCCAAAACCCGTTAGAAAAACTGCGAAAACATCTTTCTTCCCAAGCAGGGCGAGAACAGCATCTTCTTGTTCTTGTTTCAGAATGATTCCTCGCAAAGTATCTTCGCAAACACGTTTCAAGACATCAACATCACGGTAAGACATTGTTGTTTGCGAAGTTTCCCGCGTGTTGTGATCTCAGATTTCTCACTGACGCGACAAATGACAGCTCATTTAAAAACAAAAGCGTCATTACTTGCAAACCAACCAATGATATTGCTCCGGAGCCTGAGTGCCGGACGTCGTGTATTTAGTAGGAAGACAGTGCAGTCTCCTTATTTTTTCTTTTCCTCGGACTGACGCCCTGGATCCACGCGCCTCGTGGATCCACGCGCCTCGTGGCTTCGCCGCTCGCGCTCGCATGCTCGCTCAACTAACTGAAAGAAAAATAAGAGACGGCTCGCTGTCTATGTTTATAATAGCGGGGTGTCAACAAGGCGGGAGTTGCCTTTCTCACAACCAAGTGTATATTCGCTTTCCAACAGACGCTGTAGTCACTCAGAGTGCGGTTGTCCTCCAGTCTCTTCCCAGCAAAGACGAGACTTTGTTTATCAGGTGAAATCCCTTTCTTTTCTTGAATTTTCTTCTTCACATTCTCAACAGAATCACTTGGTTCGACTGTTAACGTGATTGTTTTCCCAGTCATTGTCTTAATGGATATTTCGAAGGCACCAGATGGAATATTATATATATTATGTGATTCAACTTCCCTGCTGGTTTTTGTAGACCTGTGCTGTGGAAGATTACCTAAAAACAAGCAAACAAACAAATTCACCGCTTTAATTAAAATGTTGCGATCACCGTGTGCTGTCTGTCCTCAGTGTTTCGCGAGCGCAACCGTGTAGTTAAGATTATAGAACTTTTGTAAGACTTTCAAGAAAATTGTTGTTACCTTTCTCAACGAGTGTGAACGTTTAACCGGGTTTCGTCTCCAGGGTCTCTCTTCTTCCCGTCCCCTCTCGCACCCGATTCGCGTATATTTAACCGCATATAAGCGGGTCTAATTAACATCAAATTACCGCATGCAAGCAGTTAAAGTAGGCCCTATTTACCTACTGAGAAATATTCTTTATATTACTGACGTACACGAGAACAGAACCCCAGAAATAACAGAAAAGAGCTTCAGTTTAGCACTGATCTGCAGTGTTTAGGGCTAAGCACTGATTTGAAAACGGTTAGCTTTCATATATGGTTATGGGTAACTCCATAAATATGTTAAAAATTACAGCTCCTGTCAGCTAGCCCTCGTTGGTGTAGTGGATATGGGTATTAGTTATGAAGCCAACGACTCGGGTTCGAGGCATACACCCTTCTGATGTTTTTTTTCTTTCTTTTACTCCAAAAAAGTAGTTTTACTTTATGTAAAATGTTCAAGTGAAAGACAAAAGCCAGTTTCAGATCAGCTCTATTTTCGTTATTTCTCAGTAGGTAAATAGGGCCTACTTTAACCGCTTGCATGCGGTAATTTGATGTTAATTAGACTCGCTTATATGCGGTTAATTATGCGCGAATCGGCTGCTCGCTCCAGGAGGGGGGGGGGGGGGGGGGGGGGGAAGGAGGATCCTGGGAACGAGGTTGCCAAACACCGAGAAACGCGTGAAAGCGCGAGGCCGAAGGCAGAGGGCTTTTATTATTTCGAGGTGTTTGGAAACCCGATGAAACGCGAAGCACGAGTTTTTGAAATGTCTTCTCCAACAAATAGAATAAGAATAATTACTTTTCCCATTGAAACAGTCCTTTGTTCATCGGAGTTATCCGTGTTGAGTGCAATGACATCGTCTTCTTTTGTTGATCAGGATCTTGTTTCGGGTTATTCTAAATCGTGTATCATTTATGTTGTTTGTTTAGGTTGTTGATAAGCGACAAGAGATGTGATGGTCCAAAGTTACCCTAGTTATCCCGTAGTTCTGCCTATCACGCGCATGCTCATTTGATAGGTCAACGTTACCAAACGAGGTAGCGGGAAGCATAGCTAAACGCGGAATACTTGACGTATCGGCAATAAAAAACAATTTAAACGTAAAATTATAACAAAGGTACACAGGTATATATTTAACGAACATAGCCTCGAAGAACCTTCATTGTTCGGATTGTGTGCGCGCTTGTGTCCGCGCTAATGTCAATGTCGCTCCTTCCCGTGTCCAAGCCCGATCCCGATCCCGATCCCGAGAGCTTGCTCGCAGGCTACAGAAAGTGTGGTTGATGCGCAGCGAGCAAAGTATCAAATCATAATATTGAACTAGGGGTGAAAAATTCCGATTCTCTCAGTTTGCTTTCATTTTAACGAAATCGAAATGCTTTACTCCAAGATGAAAGAAGGACGTCAAATACAGCATCGCTTTCATGTTAGCCACCATGCCGTTGTCCACCGGCAAAAACAAAAACGGTTGGTTCGATTGATTAGTTTTAAAGTCTGTACCGGAATTAAGTTAGTATTACAATAGGCACCATTCTAGTCAACGAAGAAGAAAACTAATAATCTATCGTACCTGGCTTTTTCAAGAAATACTCTCGACAGGCTTTGTACTCGTCATATACAATGGTAGTGGTGAGTTTTACCGCAATGAGGCCCAACTCCTTTAGAATGTCCTCTGTCACAAGGAATGCTTGTGCCATTTCATTTAGATGACCTGTGCAATAGTCTTCCCACAGTTCGTCAAGGATCTGTAGAGAGCTGCATTCCACTGTGATTATTAAGCTTCCCGACTTGGTATCAACAACAATCACCTTGCGAATATCTGTCATATACTGCAAAAAACCATTAAAAGCCTCCGGTGTCGATGGGGCAAGTGTCTGGAAATACCTCGACGCAATTAAATTCAAAACTCCCTGTGTTGAGGGAACGCCTCCATCTTCAACATCATTATGTTCCCTCATCGCTGGTTGAGACTGATTTGAGGTGATCGGTTCTACTTTAGCGTCGGGGACCATTGCTTGGGGGTCCTGTGAGGTAACTACCACCCCTGAAGCTCCCCCTTGTGTACCAGGCGCTGGGGTGGCTTCGCAATCAATCTGCAGTCGAAGACGAACTGTTGGTATATAAAAGAATTCTGAATCAGATGTCAAAACAATAAAATCAATCAATAAATAAATAAATAGGAATTTCAATGCAATCCACTAGGTGACTCTTACTTCCACTGTTTCCGAGTCGAATTGGAATTTGGAAATGTTGATTTTTGTGGAGGGAAGAAAACTGGAGTACCATGTCAGAGTTATCCATGCCACCAGAACCAACCCGCTTGAAACATCATCCTACTGCATTATACACCGATTAAAACGCAACATCCCCCTACGGATTTGAAGTTTAGATGTTTGATTTCTTCAAATACTTCATCACAGAATCATATTTGTATCAGTGGCACCATATAAATATCACCATACTCCGTGCATCATACTCCTACATCGACATATTCTTACGATCACAAGTTGTGAAACGCTATTTGCATATTGAACACTGCATGTACAACTTTTCATAACTAAAGAATTCTATGAGTATGGAGGTACGCGAGGGGGCCTTCGGCCCGCGAGAGCTCCGCTATTAGGGGATCCTGTCAAAATTTTCGACGATCGCCCCCGTCAATTTTATATGGGGTCCCCTCCCACCACCCTCATCCCCCGGGAGTAGAAGGCGAAAAAAAATCATTACTGATGATAGAACAGTCCTAGTGTGCAGGCTCAGTTGTATTCTTCGGCATATTAATGAGATTCCTGCGAAAAAAGAGATCAATGGGTGCCTCCTACACTGCTAGCGTTTGCCGGATTTCAAGTTCTTTATTATAAATGTCTCACCTCGACCGATTTGCTGCTCACACTATATATCCCTACGTCCAGGAAAAATGATACACAAGATATAAAAGCAGTCGTAAAGCAGACCACTTTGATTCATTTTACTTTCCGTCAGTCGCCTCTGTATCATTACTTTGGATACCAGCAAACGCACTGATGTGTCATTTAGACAATACAACTCTTGCTTACGAGTGTCGCATGCGACGTTTGTTTGTTTGTTCGTGCGACATTGTTTGAAGGTATGAGCTGTTGTAGTTTTTCAATTTAAGGACTAATACAATGAAAAAGGTTATGTCACCCCATACAAGACAGACAACCTACATTAAATATAAAAACCCTTTATCATAAATACATCATTAAACTTGAACAAAACGAAGGGTCTTAAAACATGTTTTAAGTCCTGCGTATAACAATTACAAGTTATTTAGTTGTAGGTTTCATTTACACGACCTGATTCGTGCCGTAGTCGCATGTGACATTGATGCCCTTTAAATAGCCTTTTTCGCGGTTAACCTTTCTCATTTGCATTACAATAAAAGTCAACGTTACAATACATTACAATAAAAGTCAAAGTAAAAGGCAATTATTTCTGGCAATTTTGTAGTTTCTGCCCGAAATTGCCTCTCAACCACGTTGACTTTTATTGTAATGCAAATGAGAAAGGTTAACCGCGAAAAGGATTATTGGCCCTCGCTAGTAAAAAAACAAAACAAAACAAAAAAAACAGTTGAGTAAGTTAAATTTAACTGTACTTGCCTCCAACAGACTGGGACCCGCTAACAGAAGAGGAGCTAAGTCTGTCTATCGACTGATGCATCTCTCCTAACTGATTTTTTATGTCGTGGGCTTCCTCGCGAACGACCGTCTCCATCTTATCTGCACCTTCTTGAGTTGTGGTCTTCAGTTCTTGCCGGATTTCTTGGGCTTCCTCGCGAACAACTGTCTCCATCTTATCCATACCTTCTTGAGTTGTACTTTTTAGTTCTTCTTTGATGTCTTGGCCTTCCTCGCGAACAACCGTCTCCATCTTATCCGCACCTTCCTGAGTTGTGGTCTTCAGTTCTCGCCGAATTTCTCGGGCTTCCTCACGAACAACTGTCTCCATCTTATCTATACCTTCTTGAGTAGTGGTCTTCAGTTCTTGCCGGATTTCTTGGGCTTCTTCGCGAACAACCGTCTCCATCGCATCCATACCTTCTTGAGTTGTACTTTTTAGTTCCTCTTTGATGTCTTGGGCTTCCTCGCGAACAACTGTCTCCATCTTATCCACACCCTCTTGAGTTGTGGTCTTCAGTTCTTGCCGGATTTTTTTTGCTTCCTCACGAACAACTTTCCCCATCGTATCCATACCTTCTCGAATCGCGGTTTTGACTTCCATATCGCTGTCATACCACGAAAGCAGTTCTTGTATATTTCTTTCATCCTCGGTTGTAAGAGGATCGTTCAAAAATTTAGCAATGGCCCCCTGCCATGCAGTCTTGTTTGGAAGACTAATTTGTCCCGCAATCCTCAAAAGAGCTTCACTGATTTCTTGCCAAAGTGATGAAAACTCGTCATCTGTAATCTGCATGTCTTCGTTCACATGACCATAAACTGAGTTTCGAAAATATTTGATTCTAGCTAAATCGGCAGTTAAACTGTGGTCTGTACTGGCTGGACGCGAATCCCATCCCGTGGGTGGAGGAGTAAGGTTGCATATGGTCCTCAGCAAACGGAAGAGTAGGGTAACATCAAAATCTGTTGACTTGCCGCATACCCCTGGGGAGGGGTAAAGACAGTCCCACTGAGGCTTGGTGAGTTTTGCTGCATTGAGCTGTTTCCTTGTAGTACGATTGTTTAAAATTGTAGGAAGATTACTCGGTGAGTGAATGGTATCAAATATCTCCCTCAGAAGGCTGGTGCCTCCACTTATTAAAAGTCGTGCAACACGTTGAAAATTTGCTTTACCATCCGTTGAACGAAGCACTTCATACGGGTCTGAAGCGGCTGCCATTTGAATTGGTATCAGATTGTAGAAGGCATGATTAACACTCACAATTTATGATTGGATCACTCCAAGTTTTGAGGTTTTCTGACAGAGTCATTGACAGAGTCAGGACCAACCCCTGATCAATCATATCTGTAAATTAAGAGACAACAGTTAGTGTTATGGTATCCCTGGGTGAGGAGGGGCTAGGGGCACTCCCTACATTTTAATAAGCTATGTGTTCAGTATAAGTATGGAGCCTACATGTAAGATAAGTGTGGAGGTAAGCAGGCTAAAGCAAGAAGTCTTGCACTCTGTTCTAAGCCTACCTCAGATTTTTGTAATTGTAAATCTGAAACTTGATTAAATAAATAAATGAGTTCTGTGTTGTAAACTATCCTTTATATTACAGAATGAATGCCAACAGATGACTCAGCATACATTATCTAGGGCTATGTTCACACTTGGTGCCCGAGCACTAGTGCCAGGGCCCTGGCACAAAATGGTGCTGTGTTCAGACACAGGGTACCCAAGATATCAACATGGTCCATTTGAGTGTACCAGAGAATTGTGGGTACGCGAAGCACGGGCACCAAGCCCAAATTCTGGCATGGGTACTTGACAAAAATGTGTGTTTACATTAGTGCCCAGCGAAAATCATAATTGAACACTGTATTAGAAATAGTCATTTGGCCATCACTTTCCAAACAAAACAAGAAGATATGTGCATGATTGTCACTGGGAGGCACTGGAGATGGATTGACCAAGTATTTTACAAACAATTTAAGGCAGTGAAATACGAGATACAAAAACACTCAACTCGTTGCGCAACATTGGCAAATTTGTTGCGTGACAAGTTGAGAGTTTGATGAAAACTAGCAACAAAGGCAAAATTTGTTGCTCAAAGTTGACCCATGCTCTACTTTTTGCAACAAATTTCTTCAACCTGCAACAAATGTTTTTGTTGCGCGACAAGTTGATCACACATGGTGAAAAATGGGAAACATTGACCAAAACTTGCAACGAAACAATGTTGCGCGACAAGTTGAGGGTTTTTGTATCTCGTATTTCGCCGCCTTTAGTCAGAAGAAACTGTGAAGGATGGGGGCATTGTAATTTCAGGAAATACATTGTGAAGGACACCTAAGATCAGGTGTAAAAGAAGGAGTCCAAAAACAACTTCATAAAGAACAGTGGAAAAGTAATCAAGTGAGTGAGGTGAGTAAGGACACAAGTATAAATTAATTAATTAAAAAGTAATATTGTAATTAAGGCTGCGGTTTTTTGGGAAAATCCGAATGTTATTCAATAAGGTGCATATCATTTGTGGGGTATTCTGCAATTTAGCCTCGAATTCAAATCTGGATGAATAAACATCTGGCTCTTTTAACCTTTGTTGAATTTAGGTGACTGGAGGCTTTCAAAGGTGTACATATTAAAATGTTAAATGCCTGTGTGTTTGAACGAATGAGCCTCTTGACAGGCATTTCTTTTGTCTTCTGTTCGTTCGAGAAGATCAACGAAAGCAGTTATTGACCCTACCCTGAGGGAAAATATTTTGTCACAAGGTGGCACGTGACCAGCCACAACCAGGCATTTGAAAACGTAGGAACCTTTCAATTCAATGCATGACTATGCAAATCAAGTCGGTTCGATTTCAGGACCTTTCAGGGATTAGGTTTGGATTTCTCAGTGAGGATCGAACGTTAACTTTGACAAATTGACCTGGTCAAATCCAACCTCGTCCCATCTAACATCAATACACTGTGAAGCAATATTATTCATGAGACAACCCACTTACATGTTGACCCATTAGATGGGTACCCAAATCACTAGGGATCTGGCTTTCCCGGGAAGGTACACGGGGATACCCAAAACATGGCAGCCACATTGGAAGGGAATACCCATCTTGGATTCTCGGCCTCTCAGATAAAAATGCTTGCCTCGCTGTCTTGCAAAGACTAGAATTTGTCATTTGCCACCCCTAATAAATAGTTGGAACCATTTCATTTTCGCATCTCATCCCGTAATGTTCCTTCACGACCATTCAAAAGCAATTCATTCAGCAATAAATTAAAATTATTTCACGGAAGCATCGGATCATATACTCCAACATTGCAGACGACGATCAACTTATGCAATGTAAACGTTTTCATTAATAACGTATTACTATATATATTCTGCATGTTCTTCCAAAGACAACCCCCCAACTGTGTATTAGAAGATGGTTACCTTTATCTGTCAATCGGCCTTTAGCTCTATCACGTTCCCTTCGATCAGTTCGATTCAAAGCGAAACACAACATGGAGCTGAAAAGGCGGAAGTTAACATGGGACCCCGTCCCCAGACCACAACGCACTAGACGAACGAACGAGGGGGCTTGGGGCCAAACGCGATTACGCGAGTATGCGCACATTTGTAACTTTTTGCCGCGGACAAAAACTAAACTAAACCTAACTTCATTTTGAATTTACCAGCCAGTACATCAGGGGCGGATCTAGGGGGAGGGTGCAGGGGTGAACATTTTGATGGGAAATATGATTTAGCTGCAGCGAAAAAAAAAAACCGTCATTTTGCCATTGTAAAGCAATATGCTTCGACTGGGCCCATTTTGGCTTCCATTAGTCTGTATTTGGTGACTTGCACGGACTAGCGCCCAGGCCGTTCGAGCACAACTGCACATGGGCAATAGTTCGTTTTAGTAAGGCGCACGCTCGGAACAAATGTCTCCTTTCAGGGGGCAATTTTTTGGAATGGTACCTCTTTCATATACCTTTCATTTAAAATGTACCCCTTTCGGGCGGAGCATTCCTGTTTTTACCACAGTTGCCGGTAATCTCCCAATTGATCTGATTGGTCGATGCGGGTGGTAAATGAGAGTACACGAGACAACGGTGCTGACGCTAACATCACGCAATGCAAGTTATAGACAACGCTTGCTCACACAATGCATCACGTTTTGTAACGAAACTTCGATTTTTCCTTGTATTTTTTTTCTAAATACTGTGGTAGAAAACAGATTTCTACCGGTTTTCCGTGGTGTGGACTCTTATTTACCACGATTTACGTCATCACATGGTCAAAATTTGTTGCTGACTCACTCGGCTGCGCCTCGTGAGTCCACAACATTTTGACCATGTGAAGACGTAAATCGTGGTAAATAAGAGTCCACACCACGGAAAACCGGTGGAAATTTGCTAAATAGCGCATTATAGGGAGTACCCCCCGGGCAGAAGAACTAATACCCTAATAATATTCAGGTATGACAAGAGTTCTAAGCTGCTTAACTACAATGTGCTCAATTTACATTTATTTACTGTTGCAATAACTGTTTCAATCTCAAAGCAATGCGGATTGCATCGGTAAGAGCAGTTTTCAAGTGAGTGGCTTTCGTTTAAGCATTAATACGCTTTGTGATTGGCTAAAAAATCCTTGCCAGTGCGCCACTTTCTCGATCAATCAGAAGCAAAACCAAAACCAATCGCGACTTTGCTCGCTCGCGTTTTCCCGCGCTTGGTTACATGTATTTACCTCGAGTTCTGATTGGTTCATCCGATTGTCTGCGTCTGTTGTGATTGGCCAGAGTAATGACTTTGGTTTTGGTTTTACGACACTTGAAAACCGCTCTAATACATCCTATGAATAAATTATTACTCAAAAATCAACTTACTCGACCAATCGAAACAACTTGTTGTCTCAGATCAGTAATTAAATTGACTACTATTAACTTACATTAAATCTGACACTAAAAAGGCGTTATGGTCTACAGTAACTTGACTATGAAAGCTGCCAACTAAAAGGCCTTGCCTCCTGATATATTTATACATAAAGAATTGCATTACATTTTTACAGACTGAAACTTTAAGTACACTATAATACATTTAAGCAATACATATTTTGTTTTAAATTTTACCAACGAGAAAATGCAATGTTCTCTTGCACTTATTAGCTGATTTACTATTTGTCTGAGTTATTTATAATATTTGCACAATTTATATATAAGCACAATATTCAGCAAAACGAAAGCTGACGAGTGCGAATTTTTTCCAGAAGCCGCGGACCTCATGACATTTCTCATGTATTCCTCCAACGAAGGGTATATTATAGCCTGTTCCAGGCGTTCAGATATAGTGGGAAAAATGCGAATAGTTGGAGAAGGCGCGAAGAATCTTCGCGCCTTCCCCAACTTTTCGCGCTTGCTCCACTATCTGAACGCCTGGAACAGGCTAGGTATATTAAAGTAATGTTCTCTTGCCCCCGTTACCATATTTATTGTAATTATTATTAATCTTTGTAAATTCATACTTCGATATACAGTATATTTAGTTAGAAAAGGTAGCATGACTGCAAAATAGCCCGTATTTTTGAGTGAGTCCACCGAAAAAAGCGGCGATCGCTGAAGCGGTGAAAAAACTGGGGCGAGTCTGAAAACAGAGAGCGAGACTGGGGAGACACGATTTTTTTATTGCTTGGGAAAGTACTACTAAATAGCTTTCATGCATTAGAATAGTAACGCTTTAGAATTTCACCTCAGATACAAATGTTATAACCATCTTTTATCCCATGCCGTAAACTGAATACAGCCAATTAGGGGGCTGGAAAGCCCGGCGTTGCCCACGGGACACTAAGCCGACGGTTCGAATTCAACGGTAGGTTCTCGGCGGCGTACGACGGCGTCGTAAATTGGACTAGTTAATGGTTTGAACTAAACATGGTTCTGGGCAATACGACCGAAAACATCTTCGGCAAACTTCGAAAATATTCAGAAATTGATCGCAAACCTTCAAATAGCAATGTAATGGTACCCGAAAATTTTCGAAAATCTTCGGAAGACCTTCAATGGCACAAAAGTCTCAAAGGTATGGGATAATATGGTTTTGTAATGCGTTCACGTTCTATACCATGAAACCGATCACACTCGCGACTTGATTATCCTTAGTATACAGCTATTTCAATTGACGTTGTCGGATGAAAAAGGCGAAAAGCCAAGACCGTAAGGTAGTATGGGATTTTTATTCAATGGCTTTCAACCCTAACCCATACTGCCTTGCACCCTGGATCCAGAGGTCCGTTCTCTGAATATCATGAGTGAAATTAACCGCATAAACGGTTAGAAGAAGCTCGCGAGACGGACCTCTGGTCACTCGAATATACAACCTCATTTCCATGCGAGGATCCAGTTCAGAATCTGAACTAGGTCGCTGATTGGTTACTCCTACTTGTTTCCAGACTCTACCGGGAGTTAATGATGCAACAGCAACTTCGATTGGCTGGACCAAAACAATTCGCCACGGGCGCGTGAAAAACCGGTTTCCCAAAGTGAAGCCACGCAAACAATGGCGGACGTAAATAGAGATTGCGGCTTTTTGCGATCTTTAAGAAACGCTAAAATATCAGAGAACTAAAGCCAGTTCAGAAAGAAGCGCTGTTGAAATTTATTCAGCGCAAGGATGTCTTGAAAAGAGGTGTTGACAGGCCAGACACGACTTATTAATTCGTGTTATCGTGGAGTGTGACCTTTAGAGTTTTGTTTGAACGAGGAACATTTTTATCTCTATTTAATTTTTATCTCTAGCACGGTGGCGTGCTTTGGAGCTGCAGGTATTCTCGCTGAACGATTTCGTTGACCACTGGTAGGTGACAGGAAGAGAAGTAGGTGTACTGGATTAATTGCGTGCGGATATCAAGGATTCTTTGTTTGTTAAATCTATCGCCATTGAAAACGGTTGTATCCAGAAAGTTTACTTCTTTGTCTGAGATTAATTTTTGTTTGCAAGGACAATAAAATCTTCTATCTCCTTTTTCTCAACACTCTACAGTGAAAAAATGTCATCGATGTATCTTTTCCACTGGAGTGGATTTGATTTAATATTTCTGTCTCGACCGCGGAATATTGTCACCAGATTTAATGTAAACAAACAGACACGCGTTGGTCCCCAGGGTTTAAAACCGGTTTGGTAGGATATCCGATCCACAAATCGCATGGAAATGAGGTTGTGTACTCGAGTGCCCAGAGGTTTTTATTTTTTCTCGGCGCGTTGCGCCTCGTAGTCGCGGCTTCGCCGCTCAAACTCGCCGTTTTCACTAAAAAATAAAAACCTCTGGCACCCAGGGTAACTGCCTTGCGGTCTTGGCTTTAAGCTTTCATCCGACAACGTTAATTGAAATAGCTGTACACACGAGCGTATACCGAATAGCCTATACTTCTGCAAACCCATTACGAAACTAGTATGTACAGCATAATGAATAGTACCAGACTCAAAAGTTAGAACCACCTTGTGAGATAATAAACAGTACCACAGGAAAGTACGTACTGCTCAGTAGCTTTCATTCGAATGGTCACACTTTAGGATTTCATCCACAAACTCAAAAGTTAGAACCACCTTGTACAGCATAATAAACAGTACCACAGGAAAGTACTGCTCAGTAGCTTTCATTTGAATGGTCACACTTTAGGATTTCATCCACAGACTCAAAAGTTAGAACCACCTTGTACAGCATAATAAACAGCACCACAGGAAATACTGCTCAGTAGCTTTCATTTGAATGGCCACACTTTAGGATTTCATCCACAGACTCCAATGTTAGAATCACCTTGTACAACATCACAAACAGCACCACAGAAAAGTACTGCTCAATAGCTTTCATTTGAATATGACACTTAAGATTTTCACTCGACTGATAACTACATAAAAATGGAAAATAGAGGTTGGACTTTAGAAGTAAAAGGAAAAAAGTAGCCATGATCGAGTATGGCTACACAAAAAACTACCACCTTAATGTGCCACTGAGGGCATCTCTCGCGTTGTGTGGCTTGTGGTAGAGTCCATATTGGCTTGCCACGCTGGTTCAGCATTCTTGTTCAGTCTTGGGGACTGGGCCTGGTCTGGATTTTCGGAGGTGGCTTGGAAGCGAACACGGGCTGAAGCTGCTGCTGGGGCCACTTGGTTTGCACAACAGATCAGGCGCAATACAGCACTCTTGAAGTTTGGCAGACGGAAAGCATAGAGAAATGGATTTATCAGAGAATTGATAGTAATGAAAACAAAATGGAAATCTCTGAGCCAGTGAATGAGCTCGCAGCTGCAAGAATGGCAGAGATTCATAAGATAGATCATGATGCAAGAAGGAATGTAGCAGGACAGAAAGATGCCAAGCATGATAAGATAAGTTTTGGTGAGCTTGTTTTCCATCTCTATGGTGCGTTGGCGGGCCTTGTTTTGCTCCGACTGGCCGTCCGTGAGGTTGTCAATTTGGGCAATCTGGTTTTTGGCGTACTGGAAAATGCGCACGTATGAGAATATGAAGATGAAGATGGTACAGAACATGGTGATGTTGGCGAACACAAAAGCGTATGCAACGAAACCAACGAAGAAGAACATGGATGTGAAACCACCGGATAAGATCCAAACAATTAAAGCTGCGATCCCAACTCGCTTATAACTCGCATTGCTTCTGTACCACAAGGGTTTAGTGATTGCAAGATAGCGATCGACTGTAAGCGCAGCCAAACTCAGCAAAGAGGCCGTGCAACACAGAAAATACACGGACTGAGAGAACCATGCCATCTCTATAGACAAACCCTGTGACTCTCTATAGTGAGTGTTGATGGATAGTGGCTCTACCAATGCGCCTACAATAAGGTCTGTTATAGCAAGGTTGGCGATTAGGAGGGTGAAGGGATTTCGGAGATTTTTATTGGGGTCGAACAGTACTGCTAGGATGACCATTAAGTTTCCAGGCACGGTGGCTATCATAAATATAATGGCGAGGACCATGGTGGTGATTGACACCTCTGTGGGGGCCCAGACTCCCACGCAGTGACTTGCTCCAAGCCCCATTGTGACGTTGTAAAACTTCTTGTCTGCAAAAAAAAATCATCATGATCATCGTCATCATCACCCTCATCATCATCATCATCATCATCATCATCATCATCATCATTATCTTCATCATTATCATCTTCATCGTTATCATTATAATCGTCTTTTGTTTCCTGGGCTCAAAATGTCAACACGTCTTTTAAAAAAGGATTTCAGGTCATTTCTCACACACACGGTGAGTTTTGAGGGATAAAAAATAACTCGTTGAAACCAAATCCCAGCTTGTTTTTCTTTACTTCTAACAGAGTACGTAGTTCTTTTTTTATTTTTTAGTTGACAAATATGAAATTAATATCTGGAATACATTGTTCTAAGCAGTGAATTATACTACATACTAGAAAAAATAAGAGGTAAAAATTACATCTTCAAACGATCAATCATTACTATGTTAATTTTTTATTTCAGAAAAAATGATCCGGAGTGCCTTGACTATCTGTGTCTGCCATGATTCATAAAGAGATTTTCGCTAAGTTGTTTTTACTAAATGGTGAAGCAACAGTAAAATCCGTTATTAATAATGTTTGCAGACAGCTGTCGTTTTTTGATGGTGATACTGAGGAAGAGTTTCCATCGTCCATCGATGATGGTAGAATATAATTTAAGTGCTTCTCAGAACCTCAGATTTGCTTAAAGGGACCGGATATCTCGCCGAAATAAGAAGATTTCGCTAACATGTATTTCCATATATCGTCGCCAAGTTGGCACCAAATATACAACCTGATTGGAGAAATAAAATCTATTGATCTAAATAGAAGCAGTAGTTGGGTGATAAGACAGATAAAGTGCAGGATTGCCGAAGGATGGAAGTGGATTACAGCTCATCAAATTCGATTTCGTGACAGGCTGTCAGGAAATCAAAATTACTGTTCTTGTGGAATGTTTTTGTGATTTTGTTATTCCTATTTCAAGATAATAAAACAAGCCATTAAAGCTCCTGGACATAATCATAAAAAAACCCCGACATATTAGCCGGTACACGGTACCTTTAAGTAATGATAATTATATGGTTTCGAGTTCAATTTGTAATTTATTTGCACAGGTAATTTTTGTCAAAAAAGCTCAAATTGTACGAGCCACTTTTCCTTTTTCATAATTATACATGAAATAATATTCCATAGAGGAAGCATTCGACGCGTATTTGACATTTTATTTACTGGTTGACTGATGCAGATCAGCCCATAATATTAAAAAGCCAAAGGTTTGTTTGCGCATGAAATCCTCATAGAACGTACGTTTTTAATAAGATTTACAAGAACTTTTATAAAGAATCTCGAGATTTGTAATTTGCACTGGTGTTACTCTCGAACTGCACTGTAGCCAATCAGAACTAGGAATTTTTTTCATTTATATATATATTATTTTGCTTTTTGTGCTAGAGGAAGCTCAATGTAAGATTAGACTTGGAATAAAAACTTGGAAAAAACTAGAGGTTATTCAGCAAAATAACGTGTCTTAATAAATATATAGAGGTTATTCAGCTTGAAGTTGTGTAACATGGCTGGGTATTTTTACTAGTCAGTTTTTATTTTTTCGAGCCTTTCACTGACGAGTAAAAATGCCCAGCCGTATTACACAACTTCAAGCTGAATAAATTGTTTATTATACGACAGTAATCTTCTCCTAAGTTTTTAAAACACTCATTTTGATGTTTATTTGCACTCTAGAATGCTTGCTATGTCGAATAATAAATGATGTTATTGAAATAACGTGACGTCATAAATTGCAAAAAAAGAAAAAAAGAAAAAAAGACGAGACCAATATTTGCCAATACCGACCGAAAAAGCTAGTTCAATAAAGTTTTTATTATAAAGGCGTTTTTAAAAAATTGACGAAGCAACCATTCTCGGCTAACGCGCGCGCGCCAAAGCTAAGCATATTCTTGCATTTTCAAGCCACCTTGCGAAAATTTTAACCAAAATTGTCCGCCAAACATGAGGAAAAATGTTTCTACTTAATAAAACACAGTTTTTATTTGTTCATTGTTTCATAATTATAAAAGGAATTCGGCGAAATGAGTTCGTGAGCGGTCCATCGTAGCGATCCGTATTGCAAACTTCAGACCGCTCAGGTAACCAATCAGAATGATCGTTTTCATCGTAGACAAGTTTGCCATATAAGGCTTTGTTCACACTTGGTGCCCGAGCACTAGTCCCTGGGTACCGGCACAAAATGGTGCTGCGTTCAGGCACTGGGTACCCAAGATATCAACATGTTCACATTCTGAGTATACCAAGGAATTGTGGATGCGCAAAGCAGTGATTTGTGAGTGTAGTGCCTCGGAACTAACGTAAAACGTGTGCACACTGGGAACCGGTACCCACTTTAGTGCCCGAGTACAAGGTCGAGACCTTGTACTCGGACACGGTGCCTGTGCCCGAATACTGGCGTGGGTACTTGAAAAAAAGGTGTGTTCACATTAGTGCCCAGCGATAATCGTACTCAAGCACCGTGCTCGGGCACCTACAATCAAGGACAATAGTGTTGGGACAAATTTGCATTTACGATGTTTTCCAATGCGCGCGACAGAAACACGGTACGCGCTAACGATAAGTGTCCATTTCCCAACCCCTACCCCCTTACAATGTTGAGCCCGTGTAATAACTACCCCCTTACAATGTTGAGCCCGTGTAATAAAAATGATTTGTGGATTTCAACATTGTCTCGGGGGGAGGGGTGGGGTTGGTAAGATGTGCTTTAAACGAAAAACATGGCTTCATTGGGTCAGTCACACTAAATTAGTAGTTAATAGGAGGATTTTGTAACATTTGTCCCAAGAACTTTTGTCCTTGATTGTAGTATGAACATAGCCTAATATACTTGCGCTCGTTTACAGTGATGCATATTTGCACTCTAGAGTGCCGCTATGTCGACTAACAAAACGAAGTTAGAAGTCGAATAGTTTGGAAGCTATTGAGTTAACAAAACGACTCGAAGGCCTAAACGTCATAGAAAAAGTTAAAAAATATCACACCTTGCCAGCGAAGAAGATATTTTTAATATTGAGCCAACCGCAAAAGGGGCATTTTTCTTTCTCAGCGATCGTAGCGATCATATATTGGCACGGAAACCGCAACGACGACAATCACTTTTCGCGGCGATTGTATAGCAGTCATATGGAAAGCAGGCCGAAGTTACGTCATTAGCACCATTAAAAACGTTTTTACAAAGACAGCGGAACTCGTCGTCGGAACTTTTTTTGGTAATGGAAAATTCCGCATTAATAATGAACTTTTATGTCCGCAAAAATTATATTCCTTGGAGCGCTAGATACACGTTATTACGTAACCGACTTATGAATCTAACTTTGACACATGCGGATACTGTTTTTACAAATGTTGACTGTGAGGAAACATCTCTTTGCAAGTTAGCCAAGAACCACGAAAAAAAAAGTTTTTTGTTCCAACTATGTGTATAAAGTTTAGTTTTTCAAACAAAATACTGTCCTTTTGCCTCCATTCCGTTAATAAACATAATAATAATGTTTAGCTTACCTTGTTTTCTCTTCAAAGATGCGTTTTCTCCAACTTCTTAAAATTGATTGATACTAAAATGCCTAAAAAGGAAACGATTACTGTAAATATCTCCATACAACAACAACAACCCATAAGTGTGTTACGAAGTGTAATTCTTGTTATTTTTGTGTTTAGTAATTCTTAGCAGACTTGAACGATGGAGCTAATAACATCAGCATGTTTAGTTCACGTTATAAATTTATAATTTATATAGTCTGTGAACGAAATCCTAATGTGAGATTATATACTAAACAAGGACATCCAACGCGGAATGTTTTCGGTTGAATGGCTTTTCGGAAGGCCAAATCCGTAATTAATGAAATTAAAAACTATAATAGTGTAGTTTTCTTTAGAAAAATGTCGCCTAAAATTTTCGTTACATCGAAAAATTTAATTAATGCAATTTGTTTTCGTACGGATAAAAAAACCCCACCGCTTTGGGTTCGAAATCAAGTCATCCAGGATTTTTCGGACAGAAGAAAACAGCTCAGTAGCAAATTTGCGGAATAAGATTTCTTTTCCTAGAATTTTCTGCCGCTAAAATATTGAGTTGAACGATCCCAAGAGGTCAAACTGTACTAGCTGTGTAGAACGCCATTCCAAGGGATTTCCTAAACATCCTTCGTCAGATGCCCCTGGCTGAAATAAATGCTGACGAGCAGGACTTTTCTGCTGTGCTCTTTATGTTTAATTTTAGCCACAATTTGTAGATGAGCTTCCAGAAATTGAAACGATTAAAATGCCGCCTATCAGTTTGCCTAAAAAGGTTTTCTCTTTTGAAGCTCTTTGAATCTGTGGAGAAACCTAGTCAGTCAAGCAGCGCTAATCCATGTGGCATTCGGTCAGTATGTTTTTCGTTTTTCCCAAGCTGGTATTTAACTCATTTCGTACGCATTTTCTACCTTCACAAACGGTCATTTTCAGGCTTCATTTAGTTAAAAAACACTCGACTTAGCATGGCTTAAAGAAGCTATGCCATTTTTTATCAACATTGACCCAAATTAAAACTAAGTACCTTTGTTAAACATAAACTGCTTATAAGGCCCAGTTCAAACGTCGAACTTCACATGTGCCGAACCTAATGCAAATTAGCAAGAACAATAGATTTTGCTCATTTGCATTAGGTTCGGCACATGTGAAGTTCGACGTTTGAACTGGGCCTAAAACACCAAAAGGAGATATCAAGTGAATTTTCAAAGAGAGAAGTAAACCATAATCAAAGTTTTAATGAGTTTCCAAGACAGATGGCGATCAACTTGAAAGAATTGGCCCAATTTTTTTCCACTTGCAATCCATTTCCGTTCTGGCCATCTGCAACTCAAGACTCAGACTCTTTATTTCTACTCTTATAGCACTAATAAAATAATTTTTAACAAAACTGGGGCCCGGTTCTTGAACGTCCGATAACTTTCCGGGCTTGGAAAGCTACTTTATGCGCGGCGCAATGTTTACATTAAAGATTCAAATTTTGCTCAGGTTTTGAAAGCTAAGCAATAAAATTCGAGGTTGATGAAACAAGTCGGGCTGGTTTGCAGTATAGGCTAAAAACTACACTACAATTCTATAAATTCTGATTTTAACACATATCTCCGGGTCCGAAAAATTATCGGGACCTTTGAGAAACGGGCTTGATAACTTTTCGGGCCCGGAACTATATTTTAAAATCAGAATCTATAAAATAGTGATGTAGTTTTTAGCTCTCAAGCCAGCCCGACTTGGTTCGTCAACTTAGACTATTATTGCCTAGCTTTCAAAACCAACACAATTTACAAATGCATGGCGCACATAAGATAGCTTTCCGGGCACGAAAAGTCATCGGGATTTTCGAGAAACGGGCCCCTGGACCGTTATTTGTGCCGAATTTTTACTGATATAAATATGTCCTTTGGGCTCAGTTCCAAGATTAATCATAACACTACAAAATGGCGAAATAGCTCCTTTCACCCTTCACTCACAGCAAAACTAAATTATGGAGACAATAATGAAGTTCTACCTCTTTAGTCTTCGGCAGTAAGTTATCGCGGTGCCATTTGTTTTTAAATATTTGATCAAAATGAAGTTTGGAATTTTTTTTGAATTTTTATAAGTAACTGACCTACCTTTTACATCTTGCCGATATCTTCAGGGAACGCCGCATGGGATAAAGTGCAGTCCCGAATCATCTCAGTACTTCACTCAAACATAGCAGTTTTTTAGTTACATCTAACAGTTGCTCTACTTTAAAGATCTTTTTTTCAAAAGGCTTACTTTAGCCCAATGAGAGCCTTGTTTATGTTCTGATATCCTTGGAGACTGACAAAACAGACCGTTTCTCAGGCCAAACAGTAGGGAAATCAGCCCACGTCCGCTAAGCCGCTTCGTTCATAGCTTTATCGGTTCATTAGCGCCGGTACAACGAACCGGATTTTACTTTCAGTCATCTACACGAAATTACTTCTTATTGTCCGTGGGTAAAAAAGAATGGAAAAATGAAATCGTCCAAAATATTATTTTTTAGTTATCTAACGATTTATTTGAAACTGTTAAATTCACTGACTGATGAAAGGTACAACTATGAATTTTTTTCAAGAAACATTCATCTACATGATTTATTTACTAGTACCTGGGAGACCGAAAACGTGCTCACTGACGAAAAGATGTTACTTGAAAGAACTTCAGGTTTTTTTGTTGCCGGAAACGTTGATCTCCACTTTTGGTTCACAGCTTGTTTTTGTTCGAAGTCAATTAACGACGAATTAGTGGATTATTGTATTATTGGCAATGATTTTGCTATAGATTGAACATATTTTAGTCACAACAAATTGCACAATTTCTTCGAATTTCTTCCGTTCTTAGGGAGTTCTCTCGTCCGCTCCAAATTTCAGTTACTCGGACTTATAAAACACAAAAGAATTTTGTTCTGCCTTTTTACAACAACTGAGAGAATATTGGTCTAAAATTATATTTTTAGCTATCGCACTATTAAATCTAAATTGCAGGAGACGGTTTATTAGAGTTTTGGTTGATTACGGATAAAAATGCTCCAACGTTATAGCGTACTGTCTGTCTGTCGTTTGTTTTGTTTCGTTTCAGTTATCCCTTATACAGCTTGTTTTCTCCAAGTTTCAGATCAAGTTGAAATTTGAAAATTAATTTACAGTTCAACCTCTCCTATTAGACACTTTTAATTTTACCTGGCAGAGGGTCAGTTGATCATAGTACAGCAACCGAATCCATATATATACGGACACTTCTCACAAAACGGACATTCGTATCACCTTTAAATGTAATTTAAAAGCTAAATATTATAATACAAACCGTATTGAAATGCAGTAATAAAAAATAAGGCTAAATGTAATTACCCTACCGTAAATGTTATACACTAAGTTTAATGCTTCAATGTTATTAATCGACACAAACCGCTAACCACTTTCGACCATTTGTATTTTCTTCAATTTGTTTACCAAACACAAATTTTATGATCGGCGACGAAAGTTTAAGTTGAGGTAGCCATCCAGCACTGAAATACATCTTTAACGTATTAAAGAGGTTTGACCTTTAATAAACAGGTCCCGGTTGTTCAAAAGGTGGATAGTGCAATCCACCGGATAAATCACTATCCAGTAGATAACACAATTGGTTTTGCTAATGCTTATCCACTGGATAGTGATTTATCCGGTGGATAGCGCTATCCACCTTTTGAGCAACCGGGGTCAGGTTGGGATAAATATAGTTATCCGTGTTAAAAAAAATACATTTTTTGAGCATTATTAGGCCCGGTTCAAACGTCGAACTTCACATGTGCCGAACCTAATGCAAATTAGAAAAATCTATTGTTCTTGCTCATTTGCATTAGATTCGGCACATGTGAAGTTCGACGTTTGAATCGGGCCTTAATTAGATTATGGAGAGTTGCCTATTTTATCGTTTGGTTTGATTTGACTCTCGGTGAATCGTCATCTTGAATTCTGTATGAAAAAATATTGGATTCAGATCAAGATGGCCACCATACTGGTCGAAGGGAGTAAGCGAAATTTGCACAATGAAAAAAATTGCCGTAACTATTCAGGGACAGCAATGGATCTCGATCACAGTCATTTTATATGTTTCGCGTGGAAAGGTAAATACATACATAGATACACGCAGACAGGGGTATAGCTAAGAAAAAAATGAGCAGACTCATTAACAAGCCCAGCCGGTTTTTCTGGCTTTCAGCCGGTGATAATAAGTTCTCTTTCAGCTGGTGAAATTAACCGGTAGCCGGCTCTTAACTAGACATGCGCAATCAAGATTTCAGCGATTTTATTTAATTCAATTCAAAGTCTCGTTATCGACACAAAAAACAAAGACGTAAAATGCAGTGTTATCAAACACCTGCCGCAATAACAACGTGCTTCGATTTCACGATGAATTTCGAGCTCTACTAGAGTAGATATAGCTAAAAAAAAGTTAAAAAGTAAGTAAATACTGAGTTGAACGATTGCAGTTAATTAAAACTATTTAGTATTTTTAAGTAAATTAATGGATAAACCTTGTTAAATGTCCGTGAATCATGGATAGGAAATTCATTAAGCACTAATTAAAGGCTATTCAACTCTTGGTTGCTAAAATATAATTTTAAAAGCTTCCAGAATGATTAAAATGTTATCTATCTTCTCTTCCATTAGAAATTATTCTAATTTGCCGAACCTTGCATCCAGTTTGAAAAATAATATAAAAAAATGTAAAAAAGAAACGACCGAAAAAAAATCAGTTACAATATTCTAAAATAAAATTTCATAAAGAAAGAACAGATGTGAAAAGAACCGTGTAACGCAGTTTTAACAAGAAAGAAAAAACTGAGAAAAAAGGCTAGTTACTAGTTTCCAATTAACAGACATTGAAAATAACCCGATCATTACATGGATTACAGCTCCTTTATCAAAAAATACCGAAACATTAAGGGAAAAACAACCAAATGTTCATTGATCTACAGATAAAAAACAATCATAAATAAATAGCACACATAAGTCGCACTTAAGAAATTCATCCTAAAATTTTAATGCCTGATCCACGTTAGTATAAATTCACTGCAAGTTCGACTCTACTGAACATGAAAGGGGGAAACATTAGCATGATTTAGCTTAATTAATAAATTATTTTTCGTGACTTCCGTCAGCTTCCTTTTCAAGTTGCTTTGAACACAGTTTCTCAATTCCGCTTCTCTCCATGCGAAACAATATCCAGTCCGGCAGGCTTGTGGCGCCCAGCTTACTGTAAAATCCCATGGATCTTTTCGAGACAGGAGAGACCCACTGCATGCGACAACAGCCAAATGACTTAGCAATCTAAAAGACAAAATGACGTAATCAGAAATTTGTTTATTCCCTATCAATGATAGCTTTATAGTCCTCTATATTTATCACTTAAATGCTGGTTCACACGAGTAAGCACAAACTAATGCAAGCAAATTTTACACACGTATGAACTACCATGTGGGCGGCACGGTGGTGTAGTGGTTAGCGCGTCGGACTTTCAACCTGAAGGTCGGCGGTTCGAAGCCTGATCTCTGCCGTCGTGTTGTTTCCTTAGACAAGAAACTTTACTCCACACTGTCTCTCTCCACCCAGGTGTATAAATGGGTACCGGCGACAAAATGCTGGGGGTAACCCTGCGATGGACTAGCATCCCATCCAGGGGGGAGTAGCAATATTCCTAGTCGCTTCATGCTATAGAAACTGGGTTTAAGCTCCGGCCGTTATGAGCCTTCTGGCTCGGGTGCGCGACTTTACTTTTATGAACTACCATAACGCAAACGCAAGCACTGAAGAAAAAAAAAAGGAAAATTTCCATTTCCTCCCGCTTACGTCTACGTATTACACGTGAACCGAGGTAGCGCAAAAATTCTCGTTCCATGCCTCCACGGTTGAAGCTGAAACCAAGATGGCGTCATCCGCCATTGTTGAGTTGCTCAAATGCACGTGCACATCTTACTGTGCTTGTATTTGCGTTTGCGTCGTCATGTAATTATAACGAAAAATCACCTTTGCCATCGCCACCATTAATGAACTTCCAATCCCTTGCCCTGGTGACAAATTAAAAATAAAATCGGAATAAAATTTGAACTACATTGTCGCTATAATGATATAATGTATAAGGGATGGTGTCTCAAAACGCCACTAGAAGTTAGATAAACAGAGCAAGACATATACAAGTAGCTTGGGATCAAGTTCAGGATTTAAGGATGGGAGTGTTCATCAAAATTCGTGTCAGTGAAAGCTGTCGAGCAGTACTTACCTGTGGTGCTGTTTATTAAACTGTAAAAGGTGGTTCTAACTTTTGAGTCTGTGGATGAAATCCTAAAGTGTGACCATTCAAATGAAAGCTACTGAGCAGTACTTTCCTGTGGTGCTGTTTATTATGCTGTACAAGGTGGTTCTAACTTTTGAGTCTGTGCATGAAATTCTAAAGTGTGACCATTCAAATGAAAGCTACTGAGCAGTACTTTCCTGTGGTGCTGTTTATTATGCTGTAAAAGGTGGTTCTAACTTTTGAGTCTGTGCATGAAATTCTAAAGTGTGACCATTCAAATGAAAGCTACTGAGCAGTACTTTCCTGTGGTGCTGTTTATTATGCTGTAAAAGGTGGTTCTAACTTTTGAGTCTGTGCATGAAATCCTAAAGTGTGACCATTCAAATGAAAGCTACTGAGCAGTACTTTCCTGTGGTGCTGTTTATTAAACTGTAAAAGGTGGTTCTAACTTTTGAGTCTGTGGATGAAATCCTAAAGTGCGACCATTCAAATGAAAGCTACTGAGCAGTACTTTCCTGTGGTACTGTTTATTAAGCTGTGCAAGGTAGTTCTAACTTTTGAGTCTGTGGATGAAATCCTAAAGTTTGACCATTCAAATGAAAGCTACTGAGCAGTACTTTCCTGTGGTACTGTTTATTAAGCTGTACAAGAGGTAGTTCTAACTTTTTAGTTTGTAGACGAAAACCTAACGCGTGGCTATTAAAATGAATGTTATTGACCAATGCTTTCCTGAGGTACTGTTTATAATACTGTACAAGATGGTTCTAACTTTTGAGTCTGTTGATGAAATCCTTAAGTGTCACAATTCAAATGAAAGCTATTGACATGTATTGAGCAGTACTTTCCTGTGGTACTCTTTATTATACTGTACTAGGTGGTTCTAACTTTTGAATCTGGATTGAATCCTAAAGTGTGACCATTCAAATGAAAGCTACCGAGCAGCACTTTCCTGTAGTACTGTTTATTACGCCGTTCAAGGTGGTTCTAACTTTTGAGCCTGTGGATTGAATCCTAAAGTGTGACCAGTCAAATGAAAGCTACTGAGCAGCACTTTTCTGTTGTACTGTTTGTTATGCTATACAAGGTGGTTCTGACTTGTAAGTCTGTAGAAATCCTAATTCAAATGAAAGCTATTGAACGGTACTTTTCTGTGGCACTGTTTATTATGCTGTACAAGGGGAGTCTCACGTTTGAGTCTGTGTATGAAATCTTAAAGTGTGGACCATTCAAATGACAGCTATTGAACAGTCAGACCTTCCTGTGGTACAGTTTATTATGATGTACAAGGTGGTCGTCACTTGTGCACTCTTGAGAGTAAGAAGACTAAACCAAGTGTACGCAAACATACCCCTTGCATTGGGAGTGACAAAGAGATCTTCTACATACAGCATGGGACCCTCCCATGTGGAGTACGTGAAGTAGTAGATACCAACTCCTAACACTTCCTGATGCCTGGCACCTGACATCCGTCTCCTCTCCAGCGGATGGGGGCCTCCATCTTCACAAAAAAAAAATGAAAATAAAAGAGTAAAAAGAAAGAAACTTGAAAACCTTACGCGTAGGTTTTCTTTGCTATCTGCAGTTTGTAGAAACCACTGTTTGGATTCATCCACACATTCTCATTGGATAAAGAACATCACGTGGTGCAAAATAGGACGACGGGTATCAGACGATAGACAGACGATATGTATTATGTAATATCGGTGAACACACGCTTACCTTCGACAGCCATTACAAAGTCGCTCTGAGTATCTACATTATCTTCATCGCAATTCTGTTTAACCCCCTCAGCCACGACACAGTGAAACATTGGATTGTCGCCGAATCCGTCCCGTAAAAGCTCTAGAAAATATGGAACACCCATCGGGACAAATGGAAAGTGAGCAGAGGATAGGGGGATGGCATATTAAAGGGGCTCTTTTCGGAAGTGAATAGGCTACTAAATATTTGACTGTTATCACCTTTGCTCTTTTGTAAATGCTCTTAGAGCACCTATAAAAGCTCTAAAGACATGGAATACCCATCGCAACAAATGGAAAGTGAGTATAGGGTAGGGTACAAGAGGAATGGCATATTAAAAGGGCTATTTTAGGTCAATACTCTACTAAATATTTGACTATAAGCACCTTTCCTAATTCATGAAAGGCTCTTAAAGCACGGAGGAGAAGCTCTAAAAACATCATGGAAAACCCATCGGAACAAGTAGAAAAGTGAGCATAGGGTAGGATATTAGAGGAATGGCATATTAAAGGGCTCTTTTTGGTCAATGCTCTACTAAATATTTGATTATAAGCGCCTTTGATTTTTCATAAAAGGCTCTTAGAGTACCGATGAAAAGCTTTGGAAACATGGAAAAGTCATCGCAACAAATGGAAAGTGTCCGTAGGATAGGGTATAAGAGGAATGGCATATTTATTTGCAGTAAATACCCGTATATAAGAACCTAATTTTTTAGGAACCTGTTTGGCTAAGATTTATTTTCCATAAGAACCTATTTTAGTCTAACATTTAAAACAGGTCCTTATTTTTTAAGAATTCATTTAAAACTTAGACAAGATTCGCTATAGATCAAATAAAAGAAGCTCTTATGGGCAATGAAAATGAAAATCCCTTGCAATGTCATTGCAGATACATATATGTAGATAATAACACTTGAACTATAAATGCACAAATACAGTTGCCTCGTTTCAGCCTACAACAATATCAACAAAGTCTTAAATTTCATACTCTTTTCACACTGTATTTGAACTCGATTCCAATATAACAGTTAAGGTAACAAGAACCTGTTTAAGAATCTAAATAGCCTAATTTCCCAGTAAACACCAGTTTTATAAGAACCTTTTGAGGCTAACTTGGAAAAATGCAGGTTCTTATATGCAGGTTTTACTTTATTAAAGGAGCTCGTTTTGGTCAATACTCTACTAAATATTTGACTGTAAGCACCTCTGCTCTTTCATAAAAGGCTCTTAGAGTACCGAGACGAAAACACTAAGATTCCTCGAAGAAGGAACAAACCATAAGCAGCCAGGTTTGAGCGATTTTTCCAAGATACAAGCGAAAAACTTGAAAAAATTGGCTGTTTTTTCAAGTTGCAATCCGCAGCCAAAGACATTTATTTACAGTTTCATCGTAGTAACATGGGATGATGACGTCATATCACGTAAGAATTACGTCGTGATATCCAAACCGCCGCCATCTTTGATTTCCAGTCAGAAAAGGTACAAAAGTGACTTAAGGCTGGTTTTCACTGGCGTCGGAGTCGGAGTCGTAGTCGGAGTCGTAAAAGCGCTTCCGACCTAGTGAAAATCGAAAATCGGAGTCGTAAGCGGAGTCATAAGCTCGACGGAATCGGCGGAGTCGGAAGAATCAGAACGGTTCAATTTTCTTCTGATTCCACTTGTGACTCCGACGCTTAAGACCCAGTGAAAACTAGATTGTCGGAGTCGCAAGCAGAAACGCAAGAACCAACCAATCACAATGCCAGTTCTCAGGCCCTCCGAGTACAGTCTTTCGCTTACGACTCCAACAATCTACAACGTAGTTTTCACTAGATCGTAAGCGACAGAGTCGAAAGCGGTATCGATATTCTTCTTCCGATTCCGTCGGTTTGATTTTCACTTGATCGTATCGCTCTGCGCTTCTGATTACGACTCCGACTCCGTCGTTAATGAAAACCAGCCTTTAAAAGCAATGGAACCAATAAGCCGGCATGCTAAAATAAATTAATTACATAAGCCTTACATGAAAACAGTTGTTATTTACACGATGGAATGAAAAGGAACACCGAAATAGCTGCACAGTGTTATTCACAAAGGATCAATCAACAAAACCGTGCCTGACATTTTTGGTATTTCGATTGGTTAGCGAGATATCTGCGCCTTAAGTTGGAGTAGCTAAAAACACGCGAGACGTATTACCTAAATGGCCACCACGGAAAAAAATATTTTAAATATCAAAATTTCCTGACATGGTTTTGTTTATTTGATCCATTGTGAATAACACTGTATGGCTATTTCGGTGTTACCATGGCATTTGATACCCGATAAATTCAATAGCCCAGTTCCGAGTTGCTCTTAGCCTCCTTTTCAAACCGAGGCCAAGTGCAAAGCCATTCTTATGGATATGAGTTTTGTTTCACATGCAAATAAAACTCATATCCATATGAATGGTTTTGCACTTGGCCTCGGTTTGAAAAGGAGGCTAAGAGCAACTAAGAAATGGATTATTGAACAACCCTTGATCATTTGGCGGTTTATTTGGCTCCTGGCCGTTTGTAAAAGAAAAAGTCGCTAAAATTGTATTTTTATCGAAAATAACATTTAATTTTATTAAGCTTTCTATTGGTATATAGAACTCAAAATCTGCAAAAGACCGCAAACGATAATGCTGTAAACGATACGTAGGATCTACGAAAGACCTAATCAGCCAAAAAATGAACAAATATAACCGAAAAAATGCAAGGCTGATCTGACTACGCAAAAAGTAGATTTTGCGAGACACCAATACGACAGAAACCGATAAAGCAGGGTAGCAACCGCGGACAGCTGTTTGGCCTTGTTGGGGCTCGTCAGCGCGGTGTAGCTTGTGGCAAACAAAGAACGACTACAAGAATGCAGTCGTAAATAGATTGCACAATGACCCGTTCACAATATCAAGTTCCGTACCCTGGAACCAACTTGTCACCCGCATCACGCGTGCCACATCACGTGTTGCGTGGAACAAGCCGTCCCAAGATGTCACAATGGTGTCTCGCAAAAACTGAATGTACATGGCAAACCAATGTAAACATGCAAAACGCATGTACAAAACCATGCTGAAAGAAAACCAGCATATCGGATCAACTAAAGACTTACCTACCTAACGGCAATTCTTGTTCAATATTGTTTTTGTACCCACCTGTTTCCCCAATTTGCAATTTTTCATCGTTTCCGAGATACTCTGCAAGACCCTATAAAAGGAAAAGGTGAAAACGCTTTTTGCTAATCCCTCCGATTTGTTTTCCTTTTTTTAATAGCTGAAAACAAATTCATTTAAAGCGATGGGTTTTTTGTTATCATTCAAATCCATAATTAGCCATAGGTAATCACAAGGGCATAGTAAAATTAAAATGGGACTTAACCTGAAAGCCATTTTTCCGCCACTTAACATGGCTTTAATGGAAATATCTCGTTCACGTTTCAAGCAATCCTAAAACTCTATGCTCATCTCATGAATCTATGTCATGGCATAAATTTTGGGATGATTTTTGGGTATGTTTGGGAGGAAATAGTTTGTCTAAAAGGATTTGTAAAATTTAGAGAAATAAGAAATATTGAAGATTTAATGAAGTTTTAAAATTAGAATTTCTAGTTAATAAATAATGGACACTGAAATAGTCCACTAGCAACTTGGGGTGTTCTTACGTGGGTATCAACTGTTTCAGTTGGTGTTCCAAAAATCATTTTTTAAACCTATTAAAATTTCATTCAAATTTAGGTCAGTCCTGCCTTAACAGCACTTAGGTTAGTCTTGCCTTAATAGCGGAGCCCCATACTCATAGAACCTATGTCCGTCATTTTTCATGGTCATGGCTCGAGCGGAAAGTAATAGTTTTCTAATTGATAATGTGTACATGAAAACAAATTCATATGAACAGGAGACTATACAACAGCAGACAAACTATAACTGCAAGGGAGCGCATGACATCATCCCCTCAGTAGGGCCATTACCTTTCGCATGCGCACAGCCATGTCACCCCACAAAACGATCAAAAAATGTTCAGTGTTATGAAAAATGCTATTGTATCGTTCGCTCCATCGACATACATCATCAGTAGACGAGATGCCTGCCCTTGATACAGTGTGGTGTATTTATTAAAATTAGTTACAAAATATTGAATCGTTTCAAGTGTGAAGTAGTCGGTGGTATCATTTATGACGATAAATAAATATGTATCCTGCGCAGCGTTAATTGTAGTTACGTGAAAAAGTGTTAAGTTTAACACTGTAAAAAGTGTTAAAAATGAAACTAGACGTTTCGGCAATGCTGCCTTCATCAGTAGTAAAAATGTGTTCGTTGCTAGCGTGTGCGAAAATTCAAAAAATTCAAATTCACGCGTGCCGAAGAAAAGCGCGCGCATGGCTAGCATACGAGTTAATTATGAAAAGCCAAAGTCTTGGTTCAAGCCATTGGGCGCCAAAGTCTTGTAATTGAAAGTGAACCGCATTTCTTCGCGTCTTCTCCTGATCTGGTCACCTAGATTCGCTATAATCACCGCTACCATCATGTCGCTGAGGTTGTGGTTTGGTGTCGTAAAATGTTCAGGCACTGGCAGCGCAACTTTCTTTTTGATCACATCCAATCGGTGTTCACGGAAGCGGTCTCCAAGACGACGGCCCGTCTCTCCAATGTAGACAATTGCAGGGCATTTACGGCATGAGATGCAGTATACCAATTGGCTTGTAATGCACGTATAATGTCCCGAGATCTTGATGTGTCCATTTGTAGTTCTAATACTGTCACTGGGATTGATGAAAGGACAGGTTCGGCAGTCACGTCGGTTGCATGGAAACGTACCCGCCTGACGTTGGAGATCTGATGGCAAACTGCTATGGACTAGTAAATCTTTCAGATTCTTTGCGCGTCGGAAAGCTTTTAGCGGCGGCTTGTTGAAAATAGCACTCGTGGTGTTGTCATCGCGTAAGATGGAATAGTTTCGCAGAAGGATGTTACAAACGTCGACGTTTTGGGGGTGGTATGTGATGACCAGAGGTGGGCGGTCGACGGCAGTGTCATTACCGGGAGTGCTGTCAAGTAGATTGTCTCTTTGTTTTGCTTCCGCTCGGACGCGCGCTCTTGTTATGAGGTCATGAGGATAGCCACGTGCCGCAAAATATGTCTCCATGGTTGTTGCTTTATTGTGAAAATCATCGTCGTCACTGCAGATCTTTCGCAGCCGTAGAAACTAACTATATGGAATGGATGATTTACACTTTGATGGATGCGACGAGCTGAAGTCAAGATAAGAATGACTATCAGTGTCTTTGTAGTAAACAGATGTTGATATGCGGTTGTCACGGGGAATCATATAGATGTCCAGGAACGGGAGTTTATCGGCTGAGATAGACCACGTGTAGTCAATCTTGGGATGGTAGTTAGAGGCAAACTCGAGAAACTGCTGTAATTCATGTTCACTGCAAGAGGTTGCGCCTGCCACATCATCCATGAACCGCTTGTATAGTTCTGGTTTTACGTCAGGGTACTCTGCTAGCATCTTCTCCTCGACGTAGCCAACGAAGAGACATGCGTAATTTGGCCCTAATCTACTTCCCATTGCTACACCGCCAACTTGTTTGTAGTAGTCTCCGTTAAACTCGAAATATCATTTATGGCTTATGATCTCCGGCCATGAATGCCCGATGTGTGGATCGTGAGGGTGATCCTGGACGCACAAGTCTGACCACACACATCGCAGATGAGGAGAGCAGTTTCTGGATCACCAACACTGTCTTTTTTTCTCCCGCAACGAATCTCAGGCCCCGGTTCAAACGCTGTACTTCACACGGAGCCGAACCTAATTACAGTTTAGGTCGACTCAAAGTGATTAAGGTCGCCTGGTGAGTCAAACGTCGAACTTGATTCAGCCGGGCCTTACCTGTATTGGAGGCATTCACCTTCAAATAAGATACTGCTGTCTTGCATGCAAATACTGTAGTTCCTCAGGTCCAGTTTTCAATTTATACCGTTAACTGAGTACCGATCAGTTAAATTAAAAAGGGCCAAACCGTCGCTCAACGCTGACCAGTGGTATCACGATTCTCAGATACTTTTGCTTGCTTTTGAGACGTCAATATAAAGTCGTATTGACGTCTTAAAAATCTAGACGATGTTTAATCGTGATACAAAACTAATTTCAAATTTGAGGCGTCAATATATTCCGTATTAGGCGGACTAGCCAACTAGCCGTCAATGTATTGCAGTATTGACGTCTCAAAATCGAAATTAGTTTATAAAATTTTATCTTCCGCGGTGCTGATTGGGCGAGTGATATTTTCTTCACTGAGAAATTTCATTATTGCTCGCTTTCGCGCATGGATGATGGGATAATTTTTACAAAAACATATCAAGTTTTATTACATCGTGGATGCGCTGCGTGTCAGAAAAATCAGTCGTTCACTACGTTCATTAATTCGTTTTGATTACTTTTCAACTCGAATAACGAAAAGGCGGGCGTAGACGGTTTTCATGAAATAATTTTTATATGCCAATTAGTTACCATACAAATTAGGGTGAAGTGAATTAAATACATTAATTGGGTAATCATATTGGTTCGACGACGGAAATCAGAAGCAAACTAGAAGAGAATCTATTAATTGTATTTCAGTCCGAATAACATGAAGTTCACAAAGTACTCAGGGCAAATTAATTACACGATCGACTTCTTCTTATAAGATCCGAGGCAACCAACGAATGATTCGGGGAAATGCTTTTCGCAAGGCCTCATGCAGTCATGTTAAAAATTCGTAATAAATTAGAATAAAAATTAGCGTTCAAAAGTAAAATGTCGCCACAAACGTTTGTAACATCAGAAAATTTAACGCGTTTTGTTTTCGGAAGGATAGAAATTGTTATTATTGCGGAGGGATAAAAAACTCTCGTTTTGGGTATACAAAATAAGGTCAGCCATAGCTAGGAATTTCGGAAATGAGAAAGCAGCTGTAAATGCGGGGGTTAAGATTCTTTTCCTTAAAATTCTCTGCCCCAAAAATATTCAGCAAAAAGAACCAAAAGCTCATACTGTATTATTTTTCACATACTTAGTTTTCTTTAAAGGCACTAAAATGATATGGAAAAACAGTACATCGCTATTTCAGGCGTTTGACTAACCTTTCATAGTTGTGTGCTTCTTGTTAATAAGGTTGAAGGTAGAGAGTGGGCAAATACACTCTAAAAATGTTCATATAATATTAAAACCACGAGATTTAAGAGTACAGTGGCCATTCTCTTGTAACATTATTTCGAGACAATAGCATTAACATCGGCTAAAAATGAACAACCATATTGTAAGACTAAGTATAATCACTTTTGTTCCAGTACGGCATTAGGTTAATGAAAGATAATTTTAAGGGTTAGTGAACGAATTGTCACAGTCAAAGATTTTATTTGTATCTACGTGAAAATGTTTAAAGGCCAATGTCCAGTTTTGCCACATTTTAAACAAGAAAATCTAAGAAGCAAAATTCGATAATTCGATAATTCGATAGCCATTTTGACAAATAACGAACATTCCTTTACAACATTACTGAAAACGAAATTAGGATATTGCGGCCAAGTACAAAGTAAAATCTTCATAAAGGAGATCGATGTGATCGAAATAAATTATATATAAAGAAGCAAATCATACCTTTATCATTTTTGCAATGCAAGGCACGTCCGCCTTCGTAGCTTTCCGAGTTTGAAAATGCGGATTTTCCATAGGGACAGACGGCTGACCGACAAGAGGTTGTTTTCTCTATGATTCTAGATCTAACTCAGATGAAAATCCAATATGGACACTTTTCAAATCGCTATATAAGCTCGATAGACTGTTTTTGTGACGTAATGGTATTTTACAATCATGCATTGTACACGTGGTTATCTCGTTTCAGAGCCCTTGTTTCGTTTGGTCAGCGGTTGAAACTGCAATTTAAAAAGAAACCGTGAAGCTCTGGAAACAAGAAGGACATTGGTTAGAATTGGACTAACGCTGCGCATGATCTTTCAATGCCAATTCTCCTCTCCAGAGCCATTGTTCCTCTTGTTCAGCGGTAGGGAAACCACGAGGATTTTCCTCCCGCTGGCCATGCAACGAGGACGCGGGCACTGCATAATTCATGTGTCTTTTCCATAATGCAAAGCGAGAACCCTTGTTTTTGAAACATCTGAGAAGAATGTTTATATGTTAAAATCACGGAAATTATAGCTGGAATAACCAAAAATATTTGCTTTTCTTCTCCGCTCATGTAAAAATGACGCCACTTGAATCCTGTAGTATGATGTTTGAGTCCGTGGACGAAAGTTACACTATCTTGCATGCAACCACTGAAATAAAAGCTATTGAGAATTACACTACTGTGGTACCATTTATTATGCAATACGAGGTGGTTCTAACTTTTGAGTCTGTGCCAATGTTAAGTGTGACCATTCAAATGAAAGCTATTGAGCAGTACTTTCCTGTGGTGCCGTTTATTATGCTGTACAAGGTGGTTCTAACTTTTGAGTCTGTGTATAAAATCTTAAGTGTGACCATAAAAATGAAAGCTATTGAGCAGTACTTTCCTGTGGTACTGTTTATTATGCTGTACAAGGTGGTTCTAACTTTTGAGTCTGTGGATGAAATCCTAAAGTATGACCATTCAAATGAAAGCTACTGAGTGAGCAGTACTTTCCTGTGGTACTGTTTATTATATGTTGTACAAGGTGGGTCTAACTTTTGAGTCTGTGGATGAAATCCTAAAGTGTGACCATTCAAATGAAAGCTACTGAGCAGTACTTTCCTGTGGTACTGTTTATTATGCTGCACAAGGTAGTTCTACCTTTTGCGTTTGTTGAAAAAAATCCCAGTGTGTCGATTTAAATGAAAGCTACTGAGCAGTACTATAATGTGGTTGTTGTTTGTTTCTCTATATTTTGTAAAATAAAACGTTAACATGATTTTCTGTTACTTTTTCTTCGTCGTTTCGTCATACGAAACAGTTTTATATTTCTGTACGGTAAGAATTTTTACAGCCATACACTAAACTACACGTTTGTAAATCTTGTATTTTTTTATATTGCACTGTTTAGCGGACAGATTTCACTCTTTCACCTGTCAGGCGTGGTATAATAAGGTCAATAAGTAATGTTTACATGCTCATTCTATCTATAATAACTATTTGTTTACCGGGTAAACTTTTGATTGCAATATATAACCACTGAGATGACGTCAGCAATAATTGCTGTGTGTCAAACAAAAGGATCTGCCTGCCCGATCAACCGAGCACATACAAGTGGACGGCTCTCTTTCGACAACAGAACATATCGTTCTGTCTAGGAAAGCCATGGGAATATTTTTCAAAGCGCTGGTCGCGTCATTGTGTGCGTTGGTTATTCTCCCAGAGAAAGGACATGGTGGGTGTTTTATTCTGAGTTAAGTAACAGGGGCTTATTCATCTTTAGGAGTATTTCTTTGAACAAAATGTTTCGAGATTGAGGAAATCAAAATGTTTCGAGATTGAGGAAATAGAAAAAAATCGACTTAATTTAAAGGAAACAACAGTGGGTCATAACGGAGTAAAACTTGATGGATTATAGACCGGCTCGGTCTTCACTTCGACCGTAGTTGGTTCTTTCTATTTAAAGCTACTCTGTTGTAAAATCTTTGTTTCAAATCGAACCATCTTATTAAAAAAATTAATAAAACGGAACTACAAAATAAAACCGAGAAGATGATTTAGGAAAAGAAATACATGTATGACAGTATACGGTGATATTAAATATACTGCATTATCAATTTTGTGATACATATAGAAAGGTTAACCTCGGAAATTAACTCGTGCAATTGAGCTCCTCTATGCATGGATTCTCTCTCCCGAAGTTCATAATATTTCAATCTTCTATAGACGATTATTGCTAATTACACTGCTAAGTCTAAAGTGATTTAGCTTGTACCAAAACCGTAAATGATAAAACGTAGATCGCGGATCAATTGGCTTTTTGGAAGCGAAAAAAAGGCATTTGACGCTAAACGTTACAAAATTTAATCAGAAAATTCACCCCGAGATTCACTATTCGACATCCGTCATTTAACCAATATTTGGCATGGTTGAACAAAATGATAGTATATTTGGTAGTAACCAGTCAAAACGGTTTATTGTGTGCCTACGTTATGAACTTCAGAAGTGGTTAATTTTCATTCGCCTCCTTTCCGGAGGCAAACTGTCACCGTGTTTAGCAAAAGGAATATAAAAATACTGTTAGTTTTTGCTGCGCGCCCATTTTCATAACTCCCCCATCTTTAATCAAGCTTATGAAGTTTATCCTTTTGTTTGGACAGATTTAGCCAGATGTAGAAACAGCTAAATATGATAAAACGACATTGAAGGATTCAAGGGCCTGGTTTATTACTTTTTATTGTTAAGCAAAGAGTCATTCGCCCAATGGACGCTCGGTAATTTTAACCTGGCCCTTAAACAAAGATAGATGATATTGCTGTTGCAAAATTTGGTTAGCGCGTTGACGTTTTATGTATTACGTTTGTCAGTTAATGGAATTTTTCGACAAGACAGTAGTTATATGACATTATAGATTGACTCAGTTGTTGCTGCTATCTTAAATATTTGCCTTTCAACCTGCAAATCAGTGAGACCGAATAAACATTCAGAAAGAACAAAGAAAACGTTCTTTTGTTACTTTGAGTTCCTTGAAAGATTAGGCTGTGCCATGTTAGTTTTTCAGTTCTTGTCTATTTTGGCAAAGCCAGTTTCCTGGAAACTACTGCAAGCGCCAAATTCTTAAACCGCAAAAGTTTATAAGATGTTAAAAGATTGGAAGGTTGTAAAAAGTGGGGAAACAATAGAGAATCAAGGGAAAGTTTGCTCAATAGCTTTTATTTGAATGGTCACACTTGAGGATGTAATACACAGACTCAATAGTTAGAACCACCTAGTACATATAATAAACAGTACCACAGGAAAGTACTGCTCAGTAGCTTTCATTTGAATGGTCACACTTTAGGATTTCATCCACAGACTCAAAAGTTAGAACCACCTTGTACAGCATAATAAACAGCACCACAGGAAAGTACTGCTCAATAGCTTTCATTTGAATGGTCACACTTTAGGATTTCATCCACAGACTCAAAAGTTAGAACCACCTTGTACAGCATAATAAACAGTACCACAGGAAAGTACTGCTCAGTGGCTTTCATCTGAATGATCACTCTGTCGGATATCCACATGCTAGACTAAAACATTAGAACCACCTTGTACAGCGTAATTGTTTCTACCAAAGAACATACTGCTCAATAGCTTCCCTCGCATCATTTGATTGAGGACACTCAGGGATTTCGTTCACAGAATCAAGAGATTTTGAAACGTTTGACTGATTACCTTGTACAGCGAGATAAATTTCCCCAAAGTAACGTATTGCTCAAGAACTTTTATTTTAATGAATGGTCATCGGCCCTAGGTATTTTACCGTGGCTCATAAGTGACATGCAGAAAGTGTCACAATTTTTCCCTTTTAGCGACTTTTTTAGTGACTTTTGTAGCGACTTTTTTAGGGTAAGGGTTAGGTATGTACTTGGTGTATCCCTTATTATTTTGTATTTAAACACTTAGTTTTTATTTCAGTAGAAAAAGAAGATAAAAACAGCAGAATAGGGAATCGAACCCGGGCCGTATGATCCACTCCATGCACACTATCCACTGTACCACCGAGGATTAGCTGCCGGAAATTGCAATTTTTAAGGGATATAAGATAATATGCTGCCAGCCCAGACCATATATAAGAACTAACCCTTTCGATACACTGGAAATACTGGAATCAGTGCTTAAACCTAAATACTAAAATCAGTGCTTCAACCCTAGATACTGTAATCCGACCCTAAATTACACTGCAATATATCTAAATACATTACAATAAGGGATACATGAAGTACCATACATTATGATCAGGGATACACCAAGTACCTAGGTAGGGTTATTTCACCTAACCGCTATATATAATGTGGGCTCAAGTTCCTTTTCATGCGGTTAGGTGAATTAAAACAACCCTAACCCTAAAAAAGTCGCTACAAAAGCCGCTATAAAAGTCGCTACAAAGGTCGCTATATAAGTCGCTAAAGGAGAAAAAATGTGATACTTTCTGTGTGTCACTTATGAGCCACCGTAGTATTTTCATGAGTCCCATGGAGAAAAAAGTGAGGGGCTACGAATAGGTGCACTAAACATGCGGATCCCACCACTCACTGGAAATATCTCTTAGCGTTATCATTACAGCAACAACAACAACAAACAAAAATTTATTAGACATATTAAACTTAAATACAGTTGCCCTGCAAATTAACGAAAACGCTATTCGAGGCAGGGAAAAGGAATTGAAAATAATGAAAGTAAGACAATATAACAATACAGAAGCTGATCTGTAGAGTTACATTGCATCTCATCAGAAAGAAATTGGGATAACTGTTATTTAAAAAGTTTGTACTGAGAAGTCTAAATGTAGAAACAACTCTCAGGGCGAGTGGACCGTGAAAGAGATCTTCGACTGCTGCATTTCAGCAAACTGATGAAATCGTCATTAACTGCGTTGCTGAGCTTCTGTTGTAAAGTTATGCACGTGTTCTCTGTCTTCATTTTTCAGATGAACTGGGTAATTAGCAGTTGGCATCTGATTCATGTATAGCCGCCGGGCTATACATACATTGCATATCTTTTGCACACTTCTAACGTACTGTGTCGCCACGAAAAGAGAATTAAACCATTTCGTTTTCCTTTTTATGTTGCTTAATACACAATAAAATTCTCGCTAATTATTACATGGCCTTTTGGACTAACTGGTGATGTTCGCTGTCTGTTCATGGAGGCTACAGATGGTTCAAATTCCGTATGTTTTGCCCGTTATTTATAAGTCTGTTTTGCATCTGTTATCGCATGTTACTATTTTTCTGTTGTGTTCATCTACTGAGGTTTTGGTCATTCTCAATGTACGTCATACTATGGTATTGTAAGCGTACGACTACAGTGAATATATGTTTGTATGTGGACACAATATTAATGCTATCGTGTTGTTATGTTATTGTTGTATGCATCTATCGTGCATGTTTTATTCCATGGATAACGTACTCTTGTGGCCTATGCTGGTTATTTTAGTAATTGTACGTGGTATGAGTCTCTCAGATTCTGCTCGATAGTAGACGTTCTCTTGCATGAAAATTGTGATTTCCTCTCTTTCTCCTATTTGCGCGTCAAAAAAGTACATTTCAGTGATTCCATGGCAATTGTCCTCTTTCTTATCAAAGATTGCGGCTGGAAAAGTTAACATAAATATTACTTCATGCATGCTCTTTTCATGGACACAAACTATATTCAAACATTTCCTTACTTATCTTTGACGCATAATCATTCAAGAAGAAATGTTATTGCATGTATGCATGCATGCATGCATGCATTTCTACGGTGTCTCGTTCTATATCAAGGATTCCACGTGCATGACAGCTGTTCCTTTTTCTCGCTTCATAGATACATCTTAATATTAGTTTACTTTTACTGGGTATCTATATTTGTTATATGCCTTTTAGCTATTACTGATGACACCAGTGTGTGATGGAAGGGATTTTTTGTATCTCTATGAAGTTTTGTGGGCCGTTAAATGACATACCATTGTATGCATTCAGTTGGTAACAGAAGTGACAGAATTATACATCAACTTAGGCCAAGTATGCCTTAATCTTTCTTACTGAAGAGTTTGCTTTTTTCGACGGAGCTGCTCTTAAATGACGTGCAGTTATTGCATGCATGTTACTATCATATGATTCACATGATTGCATGCTTTTGCTATTTTGTCTCTTTGACATGGAGCCGTTAAAGCATCATGTATATCTACTTTTTGCTCCTAGTACGTGATTGCATGGCTATTTTGTATCTATTTCACAGAGTGCGAATCATCCCTAAATGGCATAATAATGCATGCTTAAATGGCATAATAATGCATGCTTAAATGGCATAATAATGCATGCTTATACTTTTGATGCACCCATCTATGACATGGAGCGTGGGCCATTCCTAACAGGCATATTATTGCATGCATATATCTCTGGATGTACCTTGCATGATATATCAGTCTACAACATGGCGTTTGAGCCACTCATAAGGGATATTATTGCATGCATAAATCTCTTGATGCACTTGGCATGGAGTATATCGATGCCATCGAGTTTGAGGCACTCATAATGAACATTAATGCATGCATATATCTTTGATGCCTCTTTGTGATCGCATGGCTACGTGATTGAAACGGCATTCATTTTTCTTAACCTCCAGGCCAACAACAGATTTGGCAGCAGATCAACATAGGCCCAGTGTGCTTTTACGCCCAAGGTAAAAGACCTGGATCATTCCAGTATCTAGGTAAGCAAGGAAACCTTATGGCTGCCATAAAGCTTGTCTACCGAGAAGGAAACGTGCGCTGCGTCTCCAATACTGCTTACAACAGCCGTTGGGGCTGCTACCACCATTCCAGCTATATCAAACATCCACTTAATGTTGTGGTAACCGACCGACACAACAACGTTATCTTCCCAGGTGAAAAATACATAAAAAATGCTGGTTTGTGGTACTATCTTCCCTTCACGGATGCTCTCCACTCGCGTGAAATTGTATTCACAGACTACGCCAACCCGGTCTATCTATCTGAGGGAGCCGAGGTGAGAATCTGGTATGGAGAGGACCTCCGGAACTGGAATAATCGGGACAATGGAGGAAGGGTGTGCGTGGATGTCTATGCTCATCTTCAGTGACTCATGAGTGCTTGAACAGCCAAACGTTTGCATGTATAATTTAACTTGATTTTCTGTATGTAATGAAAATGAAGTTTAAGCTTAAGGTTTAAACTGCAAATAAAGTATAACTTCTTTACGCTATTTAAATAAAGGAAACAGTTGTATCTCAGATTAACAATATAATGAAAAGCTCTATAGTTCGAGACAGTAGGAAATGAATCCTGCGGCAATGGAAATGGTGCAAATATTAAACTCTCTGCCGTGTTGTATCAAAGTGCTCGTGAATATGAAACGTTTAATCTCGTACCCAGATCTCACTCGAGGTTGTACGTGGGAGATCTGGGTACGAGATTATGAAATGTTCGGACACTCCTCTCTCCTACACGTTTTGTTTCACTGACCCCCAGCCCCCTGCGTTCAACTCCCCACCCTCTCCTCACTCCATGGGCCAGCTGACCATTACATATCGCGGGCTCAATGTTCACCGGCCCCCCACATCTCCTAGGTATTTTGTTCCACTGATCCCCACTCCTTGCGTTTAACTCTCCACCCTCCCCTCCCTCCAACGCCGTCCTCATGTATAAGGCAGGTGACCTTACACATCGCGGGCACAATGTTAACAGCCGATCAGAGTGAGCGATCACCAGATACCCATGGAGGCTCTTTCCTATTAAAGCTTTTAGAGATGCACGCGTATTTTCTTGTTAATTAAACAGCCTTCGTTAAAATGGGTGATCCAAACAAAAGCGCAAGCACAGGAATCCACTTACTCGTCTGAGCCCATACAACGGCTGAGAAACAATGTGCACGCGCATTAAGATACACTTTATAAGTGCGTCTGTAACGTAAGCTTGTGTACATTCAGTGCCAGATTGTATTGAACAATGTGCTTATCGCTTCTTCTGGTACGTTCAGCCCCATTTTTGAAATTCCTAACAACCACTTGATTGATCAAAATATTCAACGTCAGTCGGACGTCAAAAATAAGCCCGCAAACGGAAATACATCAGACTGGGAGAGGAGGGAGTTGAGTGAGGGCGATCTACCTCGGACCGTTTGAGAGTAGGCTACCTAGTGGTACATAATTATATATTTAGGGGGGAAGGTCCCCGTGCTTGATTGTTCCACTAAACCTCTTTTTCTGTTTTATTTAACTATCCAGCAAGCAAAGATAAACCACGCGGCGCCGTTTGGGCCAAACTCAACTACGTCCCAGTCTGTTTTCACGCCCGCGGACGAAAACCTGGAACATTCCATTACATGGGAGAGGGAAAACTAGTTGGTGCAATGAAACTTGTCTACATTAAAGGTTTCGTGCGCTGCGCTAAAAATCCCGTGTACAACAGTCGATGGGGATGTTATCATCACCCTGACTATGTAAAACACCCGCTTAACGTCCTGGTCACCGATGCAGATAACAACGTCGTGTATCCCCCAGAGAAGTACATCCGAAACACGGGAATGTGGTATTACCTTCCGTTTACAGACGCCAGATTCTCCAATGAGCTCGTGTTCACTGATTACGCCAATCCGTTTTACCTTGAAAAGCACACACCCGTCAGGCTCTGGTATGGAGAAGATTTGATGCAGTACAATAATGGTGACAATTTTGGAAGGGTGTGTGTGGACGTTTGGGCCCATCTTATGTGAATCAGATAGAGCTCCTGTTATTGAACGAATCTGATAAATGAAAGCTTCATCTTATTAATTATAGCTTTCTTTGTGGGTAGGTTAAATATGGGAAGATGTGTGTTGATGTTTGAACTCAAGGCATTTTATGTGAATGAAAGAGCTCTTGGAGTTAAGTGACAGTAGTAAATGAACTTTTCCTGCGTCTGGCTTGCAGCTGTCTTGTGAGTAAATTAATTTCATTTGGGAGGGTGTGTGTTGCCGTTTAAGCTCATTTCATGTGAAAGATGTAACACTGCACGAAAAGTTGGCATTGATATTGAAAAGTTGCGTGAATTTTATTAAAGGTTTTACAGTCACGGTGGGCGGGGGGGGGGGGGGGGGGGGGGGGGTACTTAACAAAATTTTGTATGGGGATGCTCCGCCCCGCGGTCCACGCCCTTACCCTTTCATATACCGTTTTTGACAGAAAAGGTAACCCTTTCATATACCTAGTTGACTTACATCCCTGACTTGCATTTCCTGATATATGTTTTACTGACAAAGTAAAAACAAAAGACGCATTTTTGGCTAACATTTCAGCATCCGGCATTCACTCACCTCACTTCAGTATAATTATAAACATTAAAATACTTCAAAAGACGAATTGGCCGTTACCCGCGACCATAATGGCAGTTTTCCCTACCCTCAACTCGTAAAATCCCTACCCTCTCATATACCTCCAGCCTAAGAGGTACCCTTTTCGGGCGGAGCATCCCCGTATAGCCCATTATAAGAAGTACCCCCCCCCCCCCCAAAAAAAAAAAAAAAAAAAAAAAACTGGGTTTACAGTCAGCGGCTTTTGGCGTTGCTTTTGACACATTTTTGACGCGCGTCAAAAGTACTAGACATTTGATGCAGGTCTTAGACGAATCAAAGGTACCTTTATCAGGGCAATATCAGAAAAGAAAACAACTTCTTTCAATTTTTGTACTAGCATTCAAAATTGTATTTTTACCGAGGCAAGTGTCTCGGTTTATTCGCCTCATGTTAGCTACGGCCCAGTGCATTCGTACACTGAGTGAAAGAAGCATTTGACAGCACCTTTACTATACTTTGATAGTTCTAAGAAATGATCAGTAATATTTACACTGCCGCCTAAATTTCATTTTGAAAGACAAATGCTACCATGCAAAAGTTATGCCAAAGAGGTTTCATTCGAATGGTCACACCAAAGGATTTCGTCAACAGACTCAAAGTTTTTGACTCTGGGAGTGAAAGAGTTAAGCCATTTTCAAAATTTTGCGCTTTCGAGTTCTGTCCAAACGCCAGGCTCTTAAATTTATGAAATACAGTTGACTTTTCCTGGCTCCTTTATTTATTGAGAATGAGCTATTGTCTTGTCCTGTTTCATAGATCGCAATTGTACATCTACTTTATTAACTAACAACGCTCTCGCATCAAGTCAGTAATAGTAGCATTAAAAGTTATTTCTTTTTTGTGTTCGTGTTCCTCTGAAGTGCATTTTATACACTACACTTCAGTTCAGTCTCGAGGTCAGTCTCACGGCTATGCTTTCGAAAACAACTGTTATTTTCTTAAGCATATATACATTGTACTAAGCATATATACACTGTACATTATTTTATTATACTGAAGAGTAGAGACTCCTCTAAACTTTATTATTATACATTGGTGTCACTAGCTCGATTTTGATTGGCTATAAGCACGCAGCTAATTACTGTTTGCTGTTTCCGTTACGTCATACCTACAGACAATGAATTTTATATATGTAGAAGTGACGTCATACCTACAGACAATAGTTTTATGCATGCAGAAGTGCGCGCTCTTGTCTTTACAAGTGCAGCTCAGGAATATGCATAATAAAACAATTATTGGATTCGATTTTCGCATGATAGCGATAATTATCAAGGCCTCAGTTTATGTTATCCGCCTCAGCCTTCGGCAGATAACACAAACTTTGGCCTTGATAATTATCGCTATCATGCTCAACCTTATCCATTAATTGTTAAATATTGGTGATGTATAACACGGAAATCTTCCCTAAAACGTTAATCCGATTTTATAGGCCGCTTTTCAAGCCAAATGTTTCACATATCTCAGCCTTAGTTTAGACAAGAAAGCAAAACAAGCCCAACCAATAATAAACTACAGACAAAAATGTTCAAAACCCGGCAATATATACCTCAACGTGGCTAAAAGTCTTTGACCTATCAGGGGCCACACATAGTTATAAACTGCCTATATGACCTGGGCTATATCAACCCCCATCCCCCGGATACATTCACATCACATCCTATCTTTATTGATTTTCCACTTTGACTTTCTCTGAGTCTTCTTTTATAATTTCCTCTTCTTGCACTTCAATGTTCTCACTCCAGGGCATCGGACTCACGGAAAATTCATTCCAGTGAGGCGTAAATCCTCGAAGTGGAGTCAGCAAAATCCTCGGATGATCTGCACGCATCCGTAAACCCTGCGAGCGTTCACATGCATTTCTCTACTAAAGAAGCGTCCTCTTTTGATTTGGTCCGTTTTGCTGACTTTTTGTTCACACGATTTTTGTCTCGACAGGAGTTTGTGTCATTCATTTGTTCCATGTTTACCAATTTGTAGCAAGGTTGTTTCTTTGCACTTGACGTCTAAAGTTCTGATCGAATCAACGGCATTTGTCTTAGTTTTTCTCGCTTTTCGATGATTGTCAACATCGGTGGAATGGTGCGATAGATAAAGCCCATCCCCCAGGACACTTTGTGATGCCAGTCATGAAGTACCATGCCCACCCCCAGGACACTTTGTGATGCCAGTCATGAAGTACCGCGCCCACCCACCAGGACACTTTGTGATGCCAGTCATGAAGTACCGTGCCCACCCCCAGGACACTTTGTGATGCCAGTCATGAAGTACCGTGCCCACCCTCCAGGACACTTTGTGATGCCAGTCATGAAGTACCGTGCCCACCCCCCAGGACACTTTGTGATGCCAGTCATGAAGTACCGTGCCCACCCCCAGGACACTTTGTGATGCCAGTCATGAAGTACCGTGCCCACCCCCAGGACACTGATGCGAGTCATGAACTACCGTGCCCACCCCCCAGGACACTTTGTGATGCCAGTCATGAAGTACCGTGCCAACCCCCCAGGACACTTGGTGATGCCAGTCATGAAGTACCGTGCCCACCCCCCCAGGACACTTGGTGATGCCAGTCATGAAGTACCGTGCGCACCCCCTAGGACACTTTGTGATGCCAGTCATGAAGTACCGTGCAACTCCCTAGGCATCGCCCAGAATGCCATTTTCTCTCGCGACGTACTTACAGTGCCCAGTTTCTTGATGCGCAGCACAATTATTTGCATATGCAGAACCAGTCGGTTGTAGCCCTTTTCTCATTTGCAATACAATGTTATCCAACGCGGATGCGAGGCAATTTCGGGCTAAAACTACAAAATAGCCCGAAATTGCCTCACATACATGCTAGATATCATTGTAATGCAAATGAGCAGAGTTAACCGTGAAAAGGGCTATGGGTCAACAGATTAAGCTTTGGGAATAATCTAGTCTCTATTCTCTTGGCAGATTCAAATGCTGTCAATTACACGGTTTGATACGTGATGTAAATGCCAAGGTGTGATAAAGTTAACAACCGTGCTGTAATTAAAGGCGGGCCGCACTCTTTTCAAAACAGTGTGCGGCAAGATTTTTTTTGCACTCTTTAGATTCGCAATGGTTAGAGCGCGATGGCAAAAACATTTTCCGCAGAACATGGTATTCAGTTAAAAGCTTTGCCAAATAGTGAGCACGATAAGCGTGTCACTCGCTTGTTCGTTACGCTTTTTTACTCGCGCTCTTTACAGAACTTTAATATGGAGGACGACAGAAGAGACTCAAAGACCGAAATTTGTTATCACACAACCGCGTTTTAACAGTGTTTAGATCGCTTTAAAGTTATTTTAAGTGCGTCAAATGTCTATAAAAGACGCGATGTTCTATTCTCACTCTTTACAGAGGGTTTTGTCAACAAATTCGTGTGTGGCAAGATTTTCATTTTGACTTGCTAGATTCGCAATGGTCAGAGTACGATAGGAAAATTTTCAGTTAAAAGCATTGCCAAATAGCGAGCGTGAATCATGGGTCACTCGCTTGTACGTTGCACTTTGTTTCTCCTGCTCTTTACAAAGCGTTTTGCAGTCCAGATCTAGACACGCTCTTATACTTGATCGGTTAACGTAGTTCAGACCTAGAGTATATTAGCTGAGGTTTTAAAAAATAATATAGGCCTTTCTATTTGCCGGACAATGAGAAATGTGAAATAAATGATGGCTTCTCTTTGAAATCCTAACTTGAGCAAAACAAAAAAGCAAGAGCCTGCCTCTCACGACTGAGGGAACATAGTTTGTGTTGAGATAATTATTCAAATTTGAATCCGTTTGCCGGTCTCGTGGGAGTTCGTAGGAAGACATTTTGGAGCGCCATTTTTAGTTTACGGAAAACCTTTTAGAAAATAGCGCTTTGATACTATTTCCACGCATCATATTAAATGCAAACTTCGTCAATCTTTTGTTTGGACATGAGGCTAACATTTCCAGGGTGAACCTAGTTAGCAAGTCCTTTCTTGAAGAGTAAGACCATCCTGAATATCAATACGGTGTTTTTTTCGATACTGAAATCAGCGAAAAAAACGAATTTTAGAACGCGATTCGATAGTATTGTCCAAATCTCAGGGAAATAAAAAGGGTCTTAAATAAAATGATTCGGCCTGGCGCACGCTACTGGTGTACATGGCTAAAATTCACACTTAATTTAGCTCTTCTGAAATTATTAAAATTCAGTTTAGGTTGAGATTTGGTAAAAAAACTAAAGTTCATTAATGTCTTCCCTGTGAACAATTTTAGTTTTGCATATAGGTTTGAATAAAACAGAAAATTTTACAATAGTCACCAAAAATGAGGCCATTTTGGACACTACGCGTAACATTTACAGTCTAACCTGGCACAATTCATAATTTCTCCGCTTTGATGATATGTAGGCATTTTTTCTTTTGCAATTAAAGTTAATAGTTAATGAGCATTATGTATTTTAAGAATGACTTTAAATGATCGAAAAATAACAAATTTATAGCAATTTGCAGCAAGGTAACCTAATATTACGTACCTACAAAAACAGCCTGGTCGAAAATTTTCAAAATCGATTTGGTTTTAGCTCCGTTTCTTATGTTAAAAAACAAAAAAAGTTTTTTTGAAGTGCTCATAAGTTCAGCTTATTTCCTGGGGTAACAATTTTCAATTTGGAAAATCCATACTCAAACTACAATCCAATTTTCACGGTTAGACAGCGTTTATTTTACATAAAAATACGTTTCGTTGTACGTAGGATCGAATTACGGATTCTACAGTGTGCCTTGGCACGAACAAGTTGTGCATAAAGTGTGCCCAAGTTGTGCATGAAGTGTGCATGTCTAGCTTTTTTTTCATGCCTAAGCTGTGCCTAAGCAGTGCCTAAGTTGTGCCTTGATTCGGGCCTAAATTGTGCCTTTGAACGGCGTTATGTAAATATTCCCGGGAAACATTATTTTCGCGTGTCACAGCGCTTTTTGGTCACACATTGTTATGACGATAAATTGCAAGATTGTTCTCATGCAACGAATTATTTTTTCTCCAAGTGAAAGCGACGGCGGGAAATCAGTAATCGTGTTTACTTGTAATCTTCCCGCCTTGCCGCTTTCCCAGCCGTTTGGAGATGTAGAATAGGTCTTGTATTTAATACAGATGTAGTTTCTGACCATTCGGTCATCGGCTTTGGATAAACACTGCCAAACATTCAAAAAGTTGTTCGAACAAATTGACGTTTTGGAGTTTTATTATTCGATTTGGATTTATAAAACGGAATGGGTCATTTCATTCATCGGATGAGCTGTCTGGTGTTTTCACAAGTTGGTCAAATTTCAGCAATTCTTGGTTTGCACATGACGTCATAAAAATTAAAAAATCTAAACTTTACATCCTGCAAAGCTGTTTCTAACATGGCATGTAGATACCAGTGTTACAATCCTTCACAAAAAGTTTCAGGTTTTAACGATGTTTTACTTCCGATTTGTAAAGGTTTTAAATGTGTCACGCAATTCGTCACGCTATTTCAGATAAGCCGGGAAAATAAACAAAATTGAACCAGTTGAAAGTTATTTTTACATTATAGATGTTTATAAGCCGATTTAATGTAACTTATAGTGAATCCAATCTTTTGTGATGAGATTTTTTGCGTAATTATGTCTTTGAAGTTTTGGCCGCCATGTTGGGGTACCACTTTGGTAATCAAAAGATGCACATAATATGCGCATAAATCTGTGTAGCGCGTTATCGTGAATGTAGACTAAAAAATGTTTTCAAATGTAGCGCTAAAAATTAGTTTCTCAGACGTTTCGAGGCTGCTGCCTCTTCATCAGTGAGAGTTTAAACGCAACTGTCAAAAAACAAGTATATGCGCGTGCTAAATTTAAAATCCCTAACAACTCAAAAAAAGCTTGCGTAAGGCGCGCGCGCCTGAAATTTGAATTCGACATTGAGCCCATTGGGGCGCAGAGTTCTGTGGTTGAATATCAGTTGGGCCTCCCTTTGGCGTCTGGTTTTTAAACTCCAGGGTCCGGAGACAATGACCGAAACCAGCATATCATCAACGTTGTGTCCGTCTGATATGAAGTGTTGTGCGACCGGAAGTTCCTTGCCAGATGCGTCTTTCTCCTTTTTCTTGGTCACCGAGGCGATGTTCTCTGAACCTTTCTGCCAATAGTCGCTCAGTTTCACCAATGTAGACCTTATCACACACTCGGCAGGAGATGGCATACACAAGGTTTCTTGTGGTGCAAGAGAACCTATGTTGGATGGTGATTCGTCCTCCTGGGGTGTCAAGGGTGGGCGCTGAGTTGGTGTGGGCACAAGTTTTGCATCGCGGGCGCTGGCAAGGAAAGGTGTTTTGTGTGCGTATCGCCGAGACAAGAATGTTCAGGACACCCTAGTACACAGCTCACTCAATGTTACTACAGAGGAAGATCGAGGCACCTTTCCTTGCCAGCGCCCGTCTACATACCACTTTGGTACCCCAACATGGCCGCTCCATACATTTTCACTAAAAATGTCTAATATTCGTTCGCCTATAACTCTTGAACGAAATGCTCTGGCAGTTCAAAATTTGGCCCACATGTGTAGTTTTAAATTGTCTACAATTCCATAAACATTTTGGAATCGAAATCTGTTTTTTTAATGCTTCTGAATTTTGATATGACGTAAAGCCCGGTTTCCATATGATCGCTACGATCGCTGAAAAAAATAGTTCAGCGATTGATGGTTTCCATATGATCGCTGCGATTGCTACGATCGCTGAGAAAGTGAATGAAGATCGAGGGGACCTGGGTCTGATAATATCGTTTCGCCTCATTCTTGAAATTCAACACAGCGGCTGTGAATTATTTTCAAAATTTGACATAAAGACAGTCGTATCTTTGCACTTCTTCCATAAAAAGGGCCAAATCGCACCCTTTGAGTGGGCGTACGCAGTGCATCTTGGTATTTTTGCTGTCGCTGCGATCGCTGCGGTCGCTGGAGAGTGGTTTCCATATGATCCCTACGATCGCTGAGATAGAATCACAGCGATCACAGCGATCGTTGTCGCTGCGATCGCTGTGATCGCTACGATCGCTGGAGAGTGGTTTCCATATGATCGCTACGATCGCTGAACTTTTTTTTTCAGCGATCGTAGCGATCATATGGAAACCGGGCTTAAGTGAAAGCCAAGAATAAATTAGCATAACCTGATGTCAAAACTGTGCAGATCACATTTCAGCGCGGAGAGATTTGCGTCTTTATTGACAAAAAGATCTGTCTCCAAAAAGAATCAGTGCACCAGTTGAGTAACAATGATTACAAAGCGGAAAACAACGCTAATTTCGAATTGTTAAAACAGAAAGATAGATTTATATCATGTTTTATTCAAATATTTAAGTTCACGACGCATTTTATACCAAACAATCTTTGTTTAAGCGAACTGGCGCTGTAACACTTTGTATTTTCGGCAGGAAAGTTCACCGGTGTTTCGTTTCGTTTCAGCGAAATTTCTAAAAATTCGCTTCTTTTTTTTTAATTTGCTTTGCCAATTTTCGTATGCGAGTTATCATGAGAACGATGCGAAAGTACTCTCGAAATGTCGGCGATATTTTGTCCAATATTCACAAGAACAAAGAACGAAGAAGTCAAATCAAACTACAGAGAAGGTAAGCCTTAAAACTGCTGTTTAAATGTTTTGTTCAAAGGACTTTTGTAAAGTATTAAACTCTGTGGACCGAACGAATAATTTGAACGACTTTCCTAACGCTTTCAACGCGTCAACGGCCTGGAAAAAAGTTTTGTACGCTTTTTTTTATAAACGCTTCAAACGGCATGGATGAAAATTCGAACGGTTTTTCCAACGCTTCTAATGCTTAACGCAGTTTCCGAACTGCGATCAAACGCTTTTAGGCCGTTTAACAGATAACTGTTTAGTGTACGTTTTCCCGTGGAGGGTCACATTTATCATGTTTTATTATTATTATTGTCTTGCTGTTCTCGCTCAATTCTCGTTTGTTTGTCTTGCTCGTGTCAGCCGAATTATTACTATGACTTGTCACTTTCGATTCTCGCTGATAACCATATTTTTTACGGACTGAATCTGGCTCGTCACTCGCCGAAAATTTTCGTAAACTGTGCCTAAGCATTCTGTAAAACATGCCGAACCTGTGCCTAGTCTGTGCCTTTTATGTGTTTTTTTCTCGTGTGCTTCTGCGTGAAATCCGTGCCTTTCACAGAACGTGAACTGGCGCATAAGCACGGTGTTACGCTCGTGTACACAAGTGGCGTGCGCCAGGCCCAATGCTGTAGGGTTCTGGCTGCATTAATATTGGGGCAACGATGTAGGGCTCTGGCTACCTGAATATTGGGCCAATGAAGCTGGACTCTGGCTACACTAATATTGGACCAATAATGTAGGGCTACGGCTGCATTAATATTGAGCCAATGAAGTTGATCTCTGGCTATATTAATATTGGGCCAATGATGTAGGGCTCTGGCTACATTAATATTGGGCCAATGATGTAGGCCTCTCGCTGCATTAATATTGGGCCAATGAAGTTGCGCTCTGGCTATATTAATATTGGGCCAATGATGTAGGGCTCTGGCTACATTAATATTGGGCCAATGATGTAGGGTTCTGGCAACATTAATATTGGGCCAACTAAGTTGCGCTCTGGCTATATTAATATTGGGCCAATGATGTAGGTCTCCCGCTACATTTATGTTGGGTCAATGATGTTGGGCTCTGGCTTCATTAATATTGGGCCAATGATGTAGGCCTCTCGCTGCATTAATATTGGGCCAATGGAGTTGGGCTCTGGCTATATTAATATTGGGCCAATGATGTAGGGCTCTGGCTACATTAATATTGGGGCAATGAAGCTGGGCTCTGCTACATTAATATTAGGCCAATGAAGTTGGGCTACTGCCACATTAATATTGGGCCAATGATGTAGGCCTCTCGCTGCATTAATATTGGGCCAATGATGTTGGGCTCTGGCTACATTAATATTGGGCCAAGGGCCTGGCGCACGCTACTGGTGTACATGGCTAAAATTCACACTTAATTTAGCTCTTCTGAAATTATTAAAATTCAGTTTAGGTTGAGATTTGGTGAAAAAAACTAAAGTTCATTAATGTCTTCTCTGTGAACAATTTTAGTTTTGCATACGCGTGTCACTCGCTTGTTCGTTACGCTTTTTTTACTCGCGCTCTTTACAGAACTTTAATATGGAGGACGACAGAAGAGGCTCGAAGACCGAAATTTTTTTATCAAACTACCGCGTTTTAACAGTGTTTAGATCGCTTTAAAGTTATTTTAAGTGCGTCGAATGTCTATAAAAGACGCGGTGTTCTATTCTCGCTCTTTACAGAGCGTTTTGTCAACAAATTCGTGTGTGGCAAGATTTTCATTTTGACTTGCTAGATTCGCAATGGTCAGAGTACGATAGGAAAAAGATTTTCCGCAGAACACGGTTTTCAGTTAAAAGCATTGCCAAATAGCGAGCGTGAATCATGGGTCACTCGCTTGTACGTTGCGCTTTGTTTCTCCTGCTCTTTACAAAGCGTTTTGCAGTCCAGATCTAGACACGCTCTTATACTCGATCGGTTAACGTAGTTCAGACCTAGAGTATATTAGCTGAGGTTTTAAAAAATAATACAGGCCTTTCTATTTGCCGGAGAATGAGAAATGTGAAATAAATGATGGCTTCTCTTTGAAATCCTAACTTGAGCAAACAAAAAGCAAGAGCTTGTCTCTCACGACTGAGGGAACATAGTTTGTGTTGAGATAATTATTCAAATTTGAATCCGTTTGCCGGTCTCGTTGGGGTTCGTAGGAAGACATTTTGGAGCGCCATTTTTAGTTCACGGAAAACCTTCTAGAAAATAGCGCTTTGATACTATTTCCACGCATCGTATTAAATGCAAACTTCGTCAATCTTTTGTTTGGACATGAGGCTAACATTTCCAGGGTGAACCTTAGTTAGCAAGCCCTTTCTTGAAGAGTAAGACCATCCTGAATATCAATGCGGTGTTTTTTCGATACTGAAATCAGCGAAAGAACCGAAGTTTAGAACGCGATTCGATAGTAGTTGTCCAAATCTCAGGGAAATAAAAAGGGTCTTAAATGATTCCTCAACATCTCTTCTGAAAACGCCAGGGTGAACCTAACAGCCAAAGTACTTATTTACTTACTTTCTTTGTAAGTAATGCTTACTTTACTTATGGAGTAAAACATACACCTTGTTTCGCCAATTCCCCCCATTTTCTTTGTAATTTGGCTCTTTTGTCAGACGGAAGCTTTTCAGATTTAGCGCTCTGGACCGGAAGAAAGTCCCGAATATGTCGCGGCATTCTCGCGATGACACTTTGTGATGCCAGTCATGAAGTACCGTGCCCACCCCCAGGACACTTTGTGATGCCAGTCATGAAGTACCAGGCCAACCGCCAGGACACTTTGTGATGCCAGTCATGAAGTACCAGGCCAACCCCCAGGACACTTTGTGATGCCAGTCATGAAGTACCGTGCCCACCCCCGGGACACTTTGTGATGCCAATCATGAAGTACTGTGCCCACCCCCGGGACACTTTGTGATGCCAGTCATGAAATACCATGCCCACCCCCAGGACACTTTGTGATGCCAGTCATGAAGTACCGTGCCACTCCCCAGGACACTTTGTGATGCCAGTCATGAAGTACCGTGCCACCCCCAGGACACTTTGTGATGCCAGTCATGAAGTACCGTGCCACCCCCCCCAGGACACTTTGTGATGCCAGTCATTAAGTACCGTGCCACCCCCCAGGACACTTTGTGATGCCAGTTCAGAGATATATTTACAAAATGTACATTGTTATAATTTTCATACCTGGTATAAAAACAGGAAGAGTGCAGAACGTTTTATTTTATAATTTGTCAATTACCTGGTGCCTGAGCCACAAAAAGCAACATTTTGATGATTTCCAGAGTCACCTGATTTGTCATAATTTGTACCAGTCAGGTATACGTAGTCTGTTCACTAATATATCACTTGTATTAAAATGCAGTGATTGGGTCCAACAAGGCAGTTGTTTTTGTCTGTACATTTTGTGTACTAAATATGTCTCTAAATTTTACATGTAGGGTACATGTGATCACACCCTCCGTTTCACGGATATTTATGTAGGATGGCCTGGGTCAGTACATGATGCTAGAGTATTAAGAAATTCCCCCTTGTACCTGGCAGATGACAACTTATTTGAAGGTGATACCCATCTTCTTGGTGATTCAGCATATCCACTTCAAAGGTGCATAATATATATAGCCTGAATAATTCTGCAGAATACTTGTGTGCGTATGTTTGTTGATAAAAGTAATTTCTTTTGGTTTCCTGGTTCCTCTGTAGACGTCACATACATGTATATGGTGTGTTGCATTATTGCACGATAATATTGATTTATAAAAATCTTGTGGCCGAGATTTTAACATAAGCCTGATTTTAACATAAGTGCGTCTTGGTACTCCTTTAAATAATTTATAGTTTTATAGCAAACATTATAGCACAAGTTTGATATACATGTACATTGTAAAACAGTGAGTGTTTGTGTCATAAATGGCCATACATGTATGTATTAATATTGAATTTTTACCTGAAATGCAGTCAAAACGCTATCCTTTTTTATTACTCCTTAGTGTAACATGATATGACATTCTTCATTTTTTCCCTGGCAGGTGGTTGCTGTCACCATTCAGGGATAATGGCCACTTAACAGGGCCACAAATTAACTATAATGGAAAGCATGCCAGAACACGCCAATCTATTGAAAGAGCCTTTGGGTTGCTGAAGGGCAGGTGGAGACGATTAAAGTACGTTGAGATGGAGAATGTCCGAGAGGTTCCATCAGTGGTTTCTGCTGCATGTGTTTTGCACAATTTTTGCCCCATTGCTGATGAAGGAACAATTGAAGATTTTTTTTGATGTTGATAGTGATGCTGATGATGATGATGACCAATGCGACTTTCCTTTTCCAATTCCAAGGCCACAAGCAATCGCAAAGAGAAATCAAATGGTCATCTTTCTTGACCACTAATTATTATTTTTGCTCAAATGTACAAATTAATTATTGAAGGAATAAGGGTATATCTAACCTACAGTGTACATTTAATTTTAAGATATCGTTTTTTGTTTTGCTCGTATAATTGGCATGATTTTTTGTACGTTCTATCCCTAAAATGCCCTTGTGTCTTTCTCTTGTTTCCAGGCCAGTCAGCTGGTGCTATAATATCATTATCTAGATCAATTTGATCATTGTAAAGGGAAAATTCTGAGAAATCAAACTCAACCTGCAAAAATCAAGCAAATCTAAACAATAAAAAAATCCTTAAAGTCAGGTTATTTAATATTCCCTCAGCCCTTCAATTATCTAGTGCCAAGAAATATCTATATTTTTAATTTACTTTCTTCTCGGTATTTTCCATGTTTGCATGTGTACCATCGATTTCACTGTTACGTGACCATTAATCAAGACTCCTTTGAGGTATTTTGAAAATATTTCCATCTATAATATGTAATTTAATTAATTGAGAGATCGGAGTGAGTAAATTAAAAAAAAATGAGGACAATCTTTCAGCCAAGGGAATTATCCTCTGATATACCAGCAATCCTGAAAGGGGTTTATTTATTTTATATAACCCTCTGAATTATGTGTATAGGTAATCACATGACTGACAGTGCTCGACCAGGGGCGGATCCAGGGGGGGGGGGGGGGGGGGTGAAATGGGTGAATTTTCACCCCCCTTTTCTGAGACCCTTTCTTTCTTTTTTCCAACAATCATGTTGCTGATGCACTGACCTCAAACACCTCAACCAGGCTTTGGTTCTATTGCATTTAAAATTTCACCCCCCATTTCAAAATCCTGGATCCGCCCCTGTCGACCTTAACTTTTTGGCTTACTAGTCCTTGGGCTAGTGGGGTCTGAAATTCACTAGCCAACAGGCATCATCTGCTTAAATTTTACTAGCCCAAACTCATTTTTTACTAGTCCTGGACTAGTGGACTACCGCTAAGGTCGAGCACTGTATGTTTTCAAGTGCAATTTGGAATAAATGAGCAAAATTCAGGTTTTTAAAGGCTAAAAATATTGCACAAGCTATGGCCTTTAAAAATTTATGAGTTAATAATACACATGCAAAACTTTCTGTCGTTGTTCTTTTTCCTCACTACTTTTATACAAAATTTCAATCGGGAATTCAGAAAATGTAAAATATATAAACTCAGTCAAAGCTACAGTAGTTCTCTTTGTTTGAGCATTAACATTTTCAAATAATTATTGTTAATAACAAACGAATGGCCAAATTACTTGTATTTATTACAGTAGTAACATTCAATACATTATGAATTATAACTGAATGTAAATCTTCATCTGATTTTGCATGGAGACAGCACAAACAAAAAAAAAGGCAATATATACTGTGTGTGCAATAATTTCTTTCTGGACAGCGAAAGCAAACAAAAAAATGTAACATGCTTCTGGCAATAATACACTTAAAAACTGTTAATAGTAATTTACAGGGTTCTTGATAACTATTACATTAACCATTGCATTTCAGTATTAATAATATACATGAAAAAATTACTCGATTCTGATTGGCTAAGAGCAGTGCAGTTCAAGTGTAACACCAGTGCAAAATGTGTAACACCAGTGCAAAAAGTGTAACACCAGTACAAATTACAAATCGGAAAAAAAAAAAATTTTGCCAAAAAAAGAAAAAAAATTGCAAAAAAAAAAAATTTCCAAACAAAAATAGATGCAATTTTTTTCATGTATAATTATTAATAAGTAATCATACGGTTTTCTCGTTCAATTTGGGATTAATTTGAACTTGTGAGTTTTTCAAAAAGCTCAAACTGCACTCGCCGAAGCGGCTTGTGCAATTTTGAGCTTTTTGAAAAACTCACTCGTGTAAATTAATCCCAAATTGAACTCAAAACCGTATGATTACCTATACATAGGTGTAACAAATTAAAGTTGTGCATGACCAACAGGCCTTTTTTACTTTGTGTTACAGCACTTATTAATTGTTACAGTCATAACATGTAAATGCAGTTGTTTCCTTTCTGAGCATAATATTTTCATTGAGACAAACTCAAACAACAAGGAGCAAAAAATATTTCTTTTGGTTCCATTCAAGAATGTGTAAACATTAATGCACAAATAAGAAAATAATCTTTCAGAAAACATTAATTATCAATCGGTTGTTGCTGTCTGTCTGTCATGCATTTGGCATAATTTTTTCGTGAACCCTAAAATAATATTATTTATTGATGATAGTAATAGTCAATCAGGTGAAGTCCCTATTCTTGGCTTTCACTTACGTCATATCAAAATTCAGAAGCATTAAAAAATAGATTTCGAATCCAAAATGTTTACGGAATTGTAAAGAGTTTAAAACTACACATCTTGGCCAAATTTTGAAGTGCAAAAGCATTTCGTTCAAGAGTTATAGGCGAACGAGTATTAGATATTTTTAGTAAGAAATGTATGGAGCGGCCATCTTTGTGCCCCTGAGAGGGGCACAAAGATGGCGGCCAAAAATTCAAAGTCTTAATTACACCAAAAATCACATCCAAAAATATTGTATTTGCTATAAGCTCAATTAACTCGGCTTATAAGCACTTATAATGCAAACAATAACTTTCAGCTGATTCAATTTTGTTTATTTTCGCGGCTTTTCTGAAATAGCGTGACGCATTGCGTGACACATTTAAAACCTTTGTAAATTGGAAGCAAAACATCGTTAAAACCTGAAACTTTTTGTTTAAGATTATAACACTTGTATCCACATACCATGTTAGAAACAGCTTTGTAGGACGTTTTCTTTAGATTTTTTAATTTTTATGACGTCATGTGAAAGCCAAGAATAGCTACTTTCCAATACCAAGCTTAAGGTCACTGGCAGTTGCTAAGTGAGATCTGCAATCACAATTACAGCCATGCTCCGTCACGCGTGACCAGTATTTTTGAAAATTTGAATGGATTTTTCAAGTTTACGCGTCGGTTTTGTAAATTCATTCCGAGATTCGGAATTCCCATAAGAATTTTACCGCATTTTCGGAAACAAAGAGCAACAAAATATCATTTTATTTGAAATGCTACATATCCGAACAATATTTATTTTTTTATGTGCGTAGCGAAGTTATTTTTCTGTTAACTCGTGACTTTCAAAGTGTTTTTTCAGAGAGATCTTCAAGGTTTCATTCAAATTTCTGACGTTACAAAGAAATATTCAAATGTACATTTCAGTCTTGTATTACTGGTCACGCGTGACGGAGCATGGCTGTCTTTCTTGACCACTAAAAATAATAATTTGATCTTTTTTTTGCCCAGATCAATAATCTACAGAGACGAAAATATGTCAAAATAGTATTGGAAATTTTGCCAGGTCTTTTTTGTTTTTTATCTACAGCACTATTTGAATTAGAAGTATCAACAAAAGCAATTTTTATGAAGGGCTAGTTGTGGAAAACTTTAGAACACAGTCAAAAGTATTAAAAACACAATGGCTTTATTTAAAATTCTGTCATCACCAAGTTTATTCACACCAATTTATACCTACATTTACAAAAGGGAAATTCAAGTTTAACTTAATGTTCCTTCATCTTCTTCGTAAGAGGTTGCTCCACGTATAAACGCCTATAATTGAAAGCTCATGAAACGAACCAAACAATCGGTCTTAGCTTCCATATAAATGCTTACCTTTTGCTCATACAACGTCGTTGAACTTGACTGGAAAGGAACTTCAATCAGATGGAAAAAAGGTATCTTCTTGCCATCTTCTTGCTATAAACGTTTGAATGTGCACTCCGGCCGCCCGCGTGAAAGTCAAACTGAAATTCTCGCACTTTCCCATTGGCTCAAAAGCCCCACGTGACATTAGAACTCACAATACTCATGTGCTGAACTCACGGCTTCCCTGGAAACTAGCTTGCTCAAACCAACATGGCGGGCTCTTGAAAAGTGTAACGGTCAACTCGAAGAACTTATGGTCGCTTCGGGAAATAAATGCAATGTATTTTGACACTTTTGGAGCGTTAGAAGCCAGAAGAAACTTTGCAGTGTTGTTTCATGGAAGGAAAGTGATTAATTTTCAAGAGTTTTAAAGAAAAGGGAAGACCACTACAGCAAACATTCAAACACGTGTTGTCACGCTTTACGATCAATTCGCCCACAAATGTTCATCCACGAATATGGAAAGCTTCCAAACAAAGAAACGTTTTAAAATATCAAAACGGATTGTATGTGTAACGGGATGAATCGGATCACTAGTGGCACATGATGAGAATCGTAGAGCACGCAAATGAGTTGTGGACTTGCTTGTTGATTGCTACCGCTGTTGCCGTCGAAGAATATTTACCGACAGCTTCCCAAAACAAAACACAGTTCGCCAAAGATGAGTGGTAAGTGGTATTTGCATTATTGGTACAAAAAGCCTTTATAAACTAAAGAATTTAGTTTTATCGACTGAGTCGATTAAGGTAAAATGACCACCGTAAAAAGATTCAAAAATATATTATTGAAGATTCAAACTAATGTACCAGTCAATTCCAAGACCGCCCATCCCCCCCCCCCCCCCGGGCATACCCCGGGCATACCCCGGGCATTTGACAAGAGGTTAGCTCCACATAGTGGGGCATTTGACGTGAAACGAGGCCCGACGGGGTGGGCATTTGACTTCAACAAAAACGTTGGTCAGCGGTCGCAAAGTAAAAGATTTCTTAATCCATTCTTTCCGGTTACATTTAGTATTTCGAAACATATGTTCAGAAGTTGCAATATCGTTCTATTTTTTTCACTGAAACTAAGTCTAGCTAAGAGATATATAAACAACAGACAACAGCACAAGTAAAGATTGGAAGATATTTAAAGTGAACATGAAAGATAATACATGATTTATGTGACTTATATGTTGGTCGAATTCAAAACTGAAATAGCGGCATGCATCTTAATACAGCGTACGCGATCTCACCTCGAAAACATTCCGAACAGCACCAGCTTATAGATTTGTCTTGGCAAGTCTACAATATAATGTTAAAGAAAACCATCCAGATCGGCTAAAAATTGTTTTAACTTCGCAAATAGCGTTTAAGAACAACTTCAGACTTTACATACAGGCTTCGTTGGCACCGAAGTTGCCAACTTCGTTTCAAAGTTCGCAATTTGGTTGGCAAACTGACAAATGTAATTGACAACTTCGCAACGTAGTATCAAATTTCCCAACGAACTTGGCAACTGGCACGGCCAAAACCACTGTAACTAGTTACTTTAATCCCTCCTTGCCCAGACGGTGGGGCATTTGACGCTCTGTGAAGCCCTGCATGGTGGGGCATTTGACCGTATAAACTGCCCACATGGTGGGGCATTTGACAATTTTTTTTTTAAAAAAGTCAAATGCCCGGGGGTTTGCCCGGGGGGGGGGGGATGGGCGGTCTTGGAATTGACTGGTACATAAAGTTGTCATGTCACCAGGAAAAAGGCACTGGGCCATTCCATTCTTTATCCCCCCCTATGGATGAGATTTTCTGGGGGGGTCTTCAAAAAGTCATTTCTGAGGGGGTGGCTGTGTCGGCGCCTTTGATCTTTTGAATATTTCTGAGGGGCTGAAAGAAAAATTTGTTATTTCTGAGGGGGGGAACGTGTCGGCACTTTGATCTTTTTTTCTTGGGGGTACAATTTTGACTAACCTCTTCCATAGGGGGGGGGGGTGTGGATAAAAAATGGAATGGCCCACTTTCCCCTCGAAACATGTACTTCACAGTGTACCTCAACTCCATGGTCTCTTTTGAATAAGTTTAAAAGGCAACCGATCATTCACACGTTATGGAACTCGGAATTTAGACCCCAATATTAAGACATTTAATCCCCTATTACATGTATACATGTATGTTGTGGTTCAATTTTATCCTTGGTTCAAATTTTATTTTCCTTTGTTTAAAACTCATTATCATACATTACCATAGCCAAAAACAAAGGAAAATAAAATCTGAACCAAGGATAAAATTGAACCACAACATATATATTGTAGGGAAGATGTCAATGACGTCACCAATTGTTATTAATGTGCCAACCAGAGCCTTATTGGCTGCTGGAACAAAGGGTTCTTTTTTTCCAGCAGCTGGCACATTTGAATAACAAAAAGAATGTTTGTAAACAGATACATGTATCATCCCTATAAACTGAGATATTCCCCTTAAATAGATAAATCAAATGTTATACTTAGTTTTTGTTTTAAGTTGAAGCTTTTTTGGCCTTGTGAATGAATGTTAAAGAAAACTTGCATTCTTATTGATCAGTAAGCTATGGGCAAAAACCAATATTTCATGCTAAGAAAAGGCAAATGTCTAAATCAAACAAAGCTGTTACTGAGAAAGAGCATACGGTACTGAGCTAATTGAAAGTAATTTCCATGATACATGTACACCGAAATTGAAACGGTCCCCCTGTTGCTTTATGGTGGTCAGACAAAAGGGGTCATGTAGCAGGGACATGTCGCAGCGACATGTAGCAGCGACAAAAATTTGTGAAGTACACACTGAGGGACATGTAGCAGGGAGTGTAGCAGGGGGAGTAGCTAATGGTCGTGGGTCGTGGGTAAAACGTCGTGGGTCGTGGGTTAAATGTCGTGGGTCGTGGCTAAAATGTCGTGGGTCGTGGGTGCCAAAAAAACAGGAAAGAAAAAAGTCCACGCAGTGGCTTTTGTGTTTGGACCATTAAAAATAGTATGATGATAACTTAAGTGCCATTGAAGTGTCTCTTAAACACAAATATCTAGTCTATGAGCTTAACCATGAGCTTCTGGCTTAACTTTATACGGTTTAAGTTTAAAACTGAACAGGGTGAATTCTACGGGTGAATTCTAGTGTGTTAGGCAAGGCTAAGAGGGGTCTAAGAGAGACTTGCAAGACAAAGTGTAAAAAAAATCCGTGAGGATTAATCGGAAACCAGGAAACAAGAAAGAGGGAAATCGGTCAGCATTCTAAAAGTAGCGATATTGTCTAAAAATTCCTCCCCATCCACAAATTATCAATTTTTGACAATTAAATAATGAGCCTGTTTTTGTCGGAAACGTTTAAATAGGAAGCTAGAGGTCTCTATTGGAGTATTAATAAAATGCACCGCCGCCTGTCCACTTTACTCAATTATTTTACATTAGGGTAAGAGGCTTTCATAGTGAACGAAAAAATATTTTCTCCTACAATCATCGAGAGAATCTTTGAGTCTTCTCCTGGCTATGAGTACGCCATGATGTGTGAAGACTTTACAATAACAATGTGCATAAAGCAAATTAAAAATCATGTCTCAAATTCCAATACCAAGAATTAAAGACCACTGCGTTGACTTTTTTCTTTCCTGTTTTTTTTTTTGGCTATCCTATCTAAGAGCAGTGGTCGTACGCCTTGAAAACCCTTGAAAACCCTTGAATTTCTGGAGTCTGATTCAAGGCCTTGAAAGTTCTTGAAATTGGTTTTTGGTCCTTGAAAGTCCTTGATTTTTTACCGAAGAACATCTAAAATATCAAGACTTTTAAATGTACTAAGTTTTCAAGTAGTAAGTGCAAATGCAGATGTAATGAAAGTCTCGAAATGCTTACGAAATACGTAAAACACCAGTTCCTTCCCAGTGCTCTCTCGTTATCGTTACTCTTGCACGCATGTACATTGTATGACCAAAACATAGGTTTCACGACGAAAAAAGAAGTCCTTGAAATTTCTAAGTAGGGTCCTGGAAAGTCCTTGAAAGGTCCTTGAATTTTTGGTCTGAAAAAGTGTACGAACCCCATAAGAGTTAAAAATATCACATTCAATTGGCATCCGGATTGTCTCTAATCGTAGAACACAATATTTTGTTTGTCTCTCTATTGATGCTTTAATGTTTAAAATTGCTTTTATTCTTTCCTTCATTTCTTATGTTTTTTTCTTTCTAACACCCACGACCCACGACATTTTACCCACGACCCACGACGTTTTACCCACGACCCACGACGTTTTACCCATGACCCACGACCCACGACCATTAGCTACTCCCGTAGCAGGGACATGAAGCAGGAAAAAAATCATAGCACTTGCACACCACATGAAAATGTCGCAGGACTTGTCTCAGGGACATGTTGCAGCGACACATCCTCTTGTGTGAACTGTCACTATCATAATTGTGCACCACGCCAATTTTGGGGACATTTTGTCCTCGTGACGTGTCCCATGAAGTTCAATAAGTTGAACTCCGTGAGACATGTCGCAGGGACAAAATGTCCCCAAAATTGGTGTGTTGCACAATTATGATAGTGTGATCAGTTTACATGAGGGGACGTTTCGCTGCAACATGTCCCTGAGACAAGTCCCCGAGACATTTTTACGTGGTGTGCAAGCGTTATGATTTTTTTCCTGCTTCATGTCCCCGCTATACTCCCTGCAACATGTCCCTCAGTGTGTAATTCACAAATTTTTGATGAGGTGAAATGTATTTAACCTAGTTAACAACGAGGAGCAAGTGCACCCGTGGCGTTCTGGCGTTTATTTGTGGCGTTACCACTCTGTTGAGTGGCTCCGTCGTTTTTTAGGGGCTGTGCAGTGTTCTTGGCATGACTTGGCAGTGGTGTAGCGTTTGTTGGCGTTCCCCGTGCTCCCTTAGCGTTCCCAGCATTGTTGTAGCGTTCGGGTAGGATTCCCATCGTGGCTAGCCATGTTTGTTGTTCCTGTTGCTTGTTGGCTTGCTTTGTGGCCAGGCGGTCAGCAGGTTCCGGCGGCTGTATGCGCGCGCATTCCCATGTGCGAAGCTTGTGTATGCCTTCGAGTGTTCGGCATGTGCTGTTTCACGTGTGTCTTTTGCGTCCACTCCATCCCTCCCTCGTTTTTCTTTTATTTTGTTTTCTCCACTGACTTATTCAGTGTGATGGGTGCTCATGGGTGTTGCCGTGGGGGGGCTCGTGGCTGGGGTGAGGGTAGGGATGGCCACTGGGGTGGTCTACTCCCCCGGGCTGGGGTTTATGTGTAGTCCGGGGGGGGGTAGGGTTTTGGGCACCCAACCTCCACTTGCGACGTACGTTGTTAATCGCTGCGACATGTCCCTGCTACATGACTCCTCGTGTCTGACCACCTTTAGAAACAAACAAAGATGCTGTTTGAAGCAGAGCTTTCTTTTTTCAAAACCAAAACTTGTAACCCAACACCTTTCTTGTATCAAAGAAAAATTCACTGCCCGACGAGTGAATCCCACATTAAACTTCAAGCAAGAAAACGATATCGCCATGAGGGCGATATCTGTAATATAATTTTTCAGGCCCAAAAAGAAATCATTGTATTGTGAAAACTTGTGAATAACTTGTGTAAATTGTGAATAACTTGTGTGCTGTAAGTCCAACTTGTAAAAATTGAAATGGCTAGTCGAAATCGAGCAGTGAAAAATGAAGTTGGTTTTCTTCCTCCTCCCATGTAAGATAAATGATAAGAGTGTAAGAGTGATGGATGTCTATTGCCAACTGCTCAGAGATTTTATCTAAATGTTGTGTATCAATAAAATCAATGACAATGCAATGTACAGCTGTGGCTTGTTTGCTTTCTTTTATTTACCCTTATGAACTTACAGAATAGTAATTATCTAAGATTCTAAGATAATTATGATATGTTTTACCATTGATTAAGAAAGCGCACAAGAGCTATTAGACCTGTCTTGTTGTCTAAAGAAAGCCAGAATTTACATGCACTTGGGCTTGTAGGTGAATTTTCATGTGTGTTGTGGCTGTGAACTTAATTGAGTTAAGTTGTACATTGTATATGATGTTATTGTTTTGCAGATTTTTGGATCTATTCTGGAACACAGCCAAAGTTCTTTTTGAATCTTTACGGATTTAGCTACACCTGTACCCCCACAAATGCACATTGTAAAGGTGAGCACCATTTAGAAATTAAACAAAATTCACTACATTTGTGTATGTTGACCTACATGTACATGTAGGTGGGATAAGCTCGTTAAATACAGTTTCTTTAAAAGGCAGTTTAACTAGGGAATTCTTGGGTTTTTGCACTACTCAATGCCATGAAATACATATACAATAATATTAGCTTTATCGATTAATAAGTGTTTAATTTGAGTAATTTTAAGGTCAATACCATATCTGATTTTCAGGAAATGGAATCACTTACTAGCATAACTACAAACGAGGTCATCCATTTATGTACATGTATAACAGTATGTTGATCATGCCCAAAGAATCAAGGATGATCAGTGCCATCTTGTTGTGACCAGAGGAAAAACACAATACAAAGAAAACATCCAGAAACAGGCTAGATCTTCCTATTAGTTTTGTTTGTTTAAGAGATGGAGGCAACGAAAATTCTGAATCTCTTTCAGGATTAATTAGAAGCCTGAATTTTGTCTTGTTGTTTTATCAACTGCTTACTCATTTTTCAACTGCATACTCATTAAGAGGACAAAATAAATTGAAACTACCAAGAGCTAATACCACCAGATACGGCTTACAATCATGGAGCTACCAAGCAGCAAAACTATGGAGCAATCTTCCAGATAAAGTGCAGACAGCTTCCAGCTACAAAGCATTCTGTAAAATTTTAAACGATACTGATATATTATTTGATATACCTATTTGAAATAATTTGAATCAATTTTATATTGATATTTAAATAGTTTTATAAGTCAATGTAATATAAACTGGAAAGGAGTTGACACTGGCTTGAATAAAAAACGTAAAAGCTGCTAAGAACTAAAACGTTTTCTGTTTGTAAAAATAAACGTTTCGACTACAAAAACTCGAGTCTTCATCAGTGATGACAATTAACACATAACACATAACATAATATACTTTCTTATATTTATTTATTTTTATTTTTTATTTTTATTTGTGGCTGTACCTGTAAATTAGCTGGATAGCTAAGTGTATGGTTCACGGTAAATAAAGGTTTATTGTATTGTATTGTATTGTATTAGTTGATAGCAAACAGAGAGGATCACAAATTTCACTTATGTCTTTGTTCAGTTAACTCTTTAACTCCAAAGAGTGTCAAATATCAAAATTCAAGAAAAATCCCAAATTTCATGTTGTAAAATATTGAAACCAAATGGTAACTGTATCATGTGAAAGTACTGTACTGCTGTACAAACACTGTAGGATTTCGTCCACAGACTCAAAAGTTAGAGCTGCACTTCATGTCTCCATATTAAATTAGAATAGAATAAGTTTATTTTCGCCCATCACAATACATATAGTCACTAGTTACAATTCATAGTTATATACGAAGGCAGGAGATCTTAGCAAGCCCTGTTGGGCTTTTCAAAGAAGATCCCCCAGTCAAAATTAACAATACTTCAATTACAATTCAAGTGATGGCTAATTTAAAAATAATCTGTTAAAAATAATTGACTCTGGGAGTGAAAGGGTAAAGTGATGAGGTCAGAAATTCTGATTCCTTTCAGTTTGAAGAATAGCCTTTTTTGTTCAATTACATGTAAGTGACATGAGAATTAGAAATTCTGAATCCTTTTAGAATTAGATGTGAATAGCCATTTTTGTCAGTTCATTGACTGGATCAGGATGTATAATTTATATCTGTTTTTGTTCGGTTAAGGTTACCGTATACCTCGGGGGGTGTCTCCAGTATAACAGCTCTAGCATCTTAAGATTACGCTTACTATACCTAAACCCAGATATTAAATTAAAGGTTATAGAGCTGGCTATCTAAATATGGAAACCATTTGGTAATAAAATGAATTGTCGAATTTTTTACGACGTCTAAATTCGAACGTCCGAATCAGCTTTTAAACACTATAACTCAAGGTGATTATTGTATTTTGCAAAAATTTAATTTAATTTGTTCTTGGGTTTCCGGACACGAAGCGCTAAAAACATGTGTCGGCGATTTCCCATATTCAATTGCAGTGAAAAGTTACAGAATATTTTCGAAAAAGGGAGAAAAAATCGGAGTGATCGCACGGAAATCGCTCTTGACGAAAAAGTTTTCGGAAATAAGAAATTCGCCAACAAGTTTTTGTTGATTATATGTTAGCCTAGCTTCTGTCCAAATTTGAGGAAAATCGAACAAATTCCCTTTGAGTTGTAGCTCTTTAAAGTGTCCCCTACAAGCGAAAAATTAACTTTGAAAAAACAGCGCTCAGGCTGCCAATCAAAAGAGAAACTTTTACTTCCGTTCAAAACGTTATACCGTCATTTCTCCATCAATTTTCACTATTTTTCGATTATTGTTTTTGGATGAAAGTTCATTCTGTAAACTTTATTTTGACGCCAAAAGAAAAAAATTTCAATAAAATGGTTGATCTGAAGGTACTCTGTAACTTTAACTGACGGGGGGATCAGAATTTCTGAATTTTTAAGAATTAGATGTATATAGCTGTTTTTGTTCGGTTAACTGACAGGGGGATCAGAATTTCTGAATTTTTAAGAATAGAGGTTTTGCACGGCAGCCATGTTGCTTGGCAGGAACAATGAAAATGTTTTGCATTAGAAAGAACATTCTTTCCCGTGGGGAAAAGAATCTATTGTTCCTGTAATGCAACATGGCTGCCGTGCAAAACCTCTATTAGATGTATATAGCCGTTTATGTTCGGTTAATAAAACAAAAATTTTGACATCAAAATTAGGAGAGCCCAGGCATGGAAAGTTTTGCACGACATGAAAAAGATCTGGAAGTCAAGATTATCCCCTCAGCTATGTAGCCTCAGTGGAAAGTGTTCTCTATGGTTGTGAGGCCTGGTCTCTTACTGTACAGATGGAACGCAACATAGACGGAGTCTACACAAGAATGCTGAGGATGGTTCTTAATGTCTCTTGGGAAGATCACGTCAAAAACGTCGACCTCTATTACACGCTTCCCCGGGTTACCGACAAAATCAGAGCCAGAAGAATGGGCCTCGCTGGTCACTGTGTCCGTCACCCTGAGCTGGTTGCATCAGATCTCATCCTTTGGGAACCAAAACACGGTACTCGCCGTAAGGGAACACCAGCAACCACTTACATAGACACCCTTAGGATATTGGACTCAGTAACACTGGCGAGATTCGCGCCTTTATGAACAACAGTGACCTGTAGAGAGCAGCCATCCGTGATTCCCGAGTTGGTGTTGGCTAATACCCTCGTCTTTAGTAGTAGTAGTGGTAGTGGTAGTGGTAGTAGTAGTTCGGTTTACTGACGGTGGGATCAGAATTTCTGAATTTTTAAGAATTACATGTATATAGCTGTTTTTGTTTGGTTAACTGACGGGGGGATCAGAATTTCTGAATTTTTAAGAATTAGATGTATATAGCTGGCCTGGCGCACGCTACTGGTGTACACGAGCGTAACACCGTGCTTATGCACCAATTCACGTTCTGTGAAAGGCACGGATTTCACGCAAAAGCACACGAGAAGGCACAAGTTAGGCACAGACTAGGCACAGGCGCCCACAGTCAGAAATTTGCGGTTACCCAACGGAAAGCTCCGATTACGCTTGGGGTCCCGCTGGGGCGAAACAACAGATCGAAGATCGAACGCGTAAAGGTCAATTGGCTCCTCTGCTCCCTGTGATTGTAGTTTATAGTTCAAATTACAATCCTGTGGATTGTAGTTTGAAAATGGATTTTCCAAATTGAAAATTGTTACCCCAGAAAATAAGCTGAACTTATGAGCACTTCAAAAGTCTTTGTTTTTTAACATAAGAAACGGAGCTAAAACCAAATCGATTTTGAAAATTTTCGACCAGGCAGTTTTTGTAGGTACGTAATATTAGGTTACCTTGCTGCAAATTGCTATAAATTTGTTATTTTATCATTTAAAGTCATTCTTAAACTACATAATTCTCATTAGCTATTAACTTTAATTGCAAAAGAAAAAATGCCTACATATCATCAAAGCGGAGAAATTATGAATTGTGCCAGGTTAGACTGTAAATGTTACGCGTAGTGTCCAAAATGGCCTCATTTTTGGTGACTATTGTAAAATTTTCTTTTATTCAACCCTATATGCAAAACTAAAATTGTTCACAGAGAAGACATCAATGAACTTTAGTTTTTTTTTACCAAATCTCAACCTAAACTGAATTTTAATAATTTCAGAAGAGCTAAATTAAGTGTGAATTTTAGCCATGTACACCAGTAGCGTGCGCCAGGCCCTTGGCCCAATATTAATGTAACCAGAGCCCAACTTCATTGGCCCAATATAAATGCAGCGAGAGGCCTACATCATTTGCCCAATATTAATGTGGCCGAAGCCCAACTTCATTGGCCCAATATTCCGGTAGGCAAAGCCCTACATCATTGGCCCAATATTAATGTAGCCAGAGCCCAACTTCATTGGCCCAATATTAATGCAGCGAGAGGCCTACATCATTGGCCCAATATTAATGTGTCTGAATCCCAACTTCATTGGCCCAATATTCGGGTAGGCAAAGCCCTACATCATTGGCCCAATATTAATGTAGCCAGAGCCCTACATCATTGGCCCAATATTAATATAGCCAGAGCCTAACTTCATTGGCCCAATATTACTGTAGCGATAGGCCTACATCATTGGCCCAATATTAATGAAGCCAGAGCCCAACTTCATTGGCCCAATATTGATGTAGCAGAGCCCAGCTTCATTACTCCAATATTAATGTAGCCGGAGCCCTACATCATTGGCCCAATATTAGTATAGCCAGAGCCCAACTTCATTGGCCCAATATTACTGTAGCGAGAGGCCTACATCATTGGCCAAATATTAATGAAGCCAGAGCCCAACATCATTGACCCAATATTACTATAGCCAGAGCGCAACTTCATTGGCCCAATATTAATGCAGCCAGAGCCCTACATCATTGGTCCGATATTAATGTAGCCAGAGTCCAGCTTCATTGGCCCAATATTCAGGTAGCCAGAGCCCTACATCATTGGCCCAATATTATTGTAGCCAGAGCCTTACATCGTTGGCCCAATATTAATGCAGCCAGAACCCTACAGCATTGGACCTGGCGAACGCTATTTGTGTACACGAGCGTAACACCGTGCTTATGCACCAATTCACGTTCTGTGAAAGGCACGGATTTCACGCAAAAGCACACGAGAAAAAAAAAACAAAAGGCACAGGTTTGGCACGTTTGCACAGTTTAGGCACAGCTTAGGCACAGTTTACGCCCATTTAGGCACGTTTTTCGGAAACGTTATATTTAACTTGTCCGAAGGCAAGCCGTACGAAAATTCTCGGCGAGTTGCCAGCCAGATTCAGTCCGTAAAAAATATAGTTAGGAAACCATTAGAAGCGTTGGAAAAACCGTTCGAATTTTCATCCATGCCGTTTGAAGCGTTTATAAAAAAAGCGTACAAAACTTTTTTCCAAGCCGTTGACGCGTTGAAAGCGTTAGGAAAGTCGTTCAAATTATTCGTTCGGTCCACAGAGTTTAATACTTTACAAAAGCCGTTTGAACAAAACATTTAAACAGCAGTTTTAAGGCTTACCTTCTCTGTAGTTTGATTTGACTTCTTTGTTCTCGTGAATATTCGACAAAATATCGCCGACATTTCGAGAGTACTTTCGCATCGTTCTCATGATAACTCGCACGCGAAAATTCGCAAAGCAAATTAAAAAAAGAAGCGAATTTTTAGAAATTTCGCTGAAACGAAACGAAACACCGGTGAACTTTCCTGCCGAAAATGCAAAGTGTTGCAGCGCCAGTTCGCTTAATTAAACAAAGATTGTTTGGTATAAAATGCGTCGTGAACTTAAATATTTGAAGAAAACGTGATATAAATCTATCTTACTGTTTTAACAATTCGAAATTAGCGTTGTTTTCCGCTTTGTAATCATTGTTACTCAACTGGTGCACTGATTCTTTTTGGAGACAGATCCTTTTGTCAATAAACACGCAAATCTCTCCGCGTTGAAATGTGATCTGCATAGTTTTGACATCAGGTTATGCTAATTTATTGCTGAAATTTGACCAATTTGTGAAAACACCAGACAGCTCATCCGATCAATAAAATGACCCATTCCGTTTTATAAATCCTAATCGAATGATAAAACTCCAAAACGTCAATTTGTTCGAACAACTTTTTGAATGTTTGGCAGTATTTATCCAATGACCGAATGGTCAGAAACTACATCTGTATTAAATACAAGTACTATTCTACATCTCGAAACGGCTGGGAAAGCGGCAGTGCGGGAAGAATACAAGTAAACACGATTACTGATTTCCTGCCGTCGCTTTCACTTGGAGAAAAAATAATTCGTTGCATGAGAACAATCCTGCAATTTATCGTCATAACAATGTGTGACCAAAAAGCGCTGTGATACGAGCAAGATGAAAATAATGTTTCCCGGGAATATTTACATAACGCCGTTCAAAGGCACAATTTAGGCACAGCTTAGGCATGAAAAAAAGCTAGACATGCACACTTCATGCACAACTTGGGCACACTTTATGCACAACTTGTTCGTGCCAAGGCACACTGTAGAATCCGTATTTCGATCCAACGTACAACGAAACGTATTTTTATGTAAAATAAACGCTGCCTAACCGTGAAAACTGGATTGTAGTTTGAGTATGGATTTTCCAAATTGAAAATTGTTACCCCAGGAAATAAGCTGAACTTATGAGCACTTCAAAAGTCTTTTTGTTTTTTAACATAAGAAACGGAGCTAAAACCAAATCAATTTTGAAAATTTTCGACCAGGCTGTTTTTGTAGGTACGTAATATTAGGTTACCTTGCTGCAAATTGCTATAAATTTGTTATTTTTTGATCATTGAAAGTCATTCTTAAAATATTTAATGCTCATTAGCTATTAACTTTAATTGCAAAAGAAAAAATGCCTAGTCATATCATCAAAGCGGAGAAATTATGAATTGTGCCAGGTTAGACTGTAAATGTTACGCGTATTGTCCAAAATGGCCTCATTTTTGGTGACTATTGTAAAATTTTCTTTTATTCAACCCTATATGCAAAACTAAAATTGTTCACAGAGAAGACATTAATGAACTTTACCAAATCTCAACCTAAACTGAATTTTACCAAATCTCAGAAGAGCTAAATTAACTGTGAATTTTAGCCATGAACACCAGTAGCGTGCGCCAGGCCAGCTGTTTTTGTTCGGTTAACTGACGGGGGGAACAGAATTTCTGAATTTTTTAGAATTAGATGGATATAGCTGTTTTTGTTCAGTTGACTGACGGGGTGATCAGAATTTCTGAATTTTTAAGAATTAGATGTATATAGCTGTTTTTGTTCGATTAACTGACGGGGGGATCAGAACTTCTGAATTATTTAGAATAAGATGTATATAGATGTGTTTGTTCGAATTCCATGTTAATGGGGTATCAGACTTTCTGAATATTTAAACCAGATATGTAACAATACAGGGGCGGATCCAGGATTTTGAAATGGGGGGTGAAATTTTAAATGCTAAGAACCAAAGCCTGGTAAAATATTATTTATTTGATAAATACTTTAGAAAAAAGAAAGAAAGGGTCTCAGAAAGGGGGGGGGGGGATTCACCCATTTCACCTCCCCCCCCTGGATCCGCCCCTGCAATATAAGGAGGAAGAGGTACAGTGAATAAAATAATAAACTTTAACTGAATCAGAAAAATTGTTGTTTTGTTTCTCATGAATTTGACAGACGCCCCATTTTTCTCCGTCCAATAAGCCAGTGTCTTTCAGAATGGCAAACTCATTCAGCGAGTAATGGTAATTTTACACCGATTTTCTCTAAATCGTAATGCCACATTTTAGTTTGGAACGCGTTTTAAAGTAGTTCAGACCTAGAGTATATTAACTGAGGTTTTAAAAAATAATATAGGCCCTTCTATTTGCCGGACAATGAGAAATGTGAAATAAGTGATGGCTTCTCTTTGAAATCCTAACTTGAACAAGCAAAAAGCAGCGGCCCACCTCTCACGACTGAGAGAACATTGTCTGTGTTGAGATAATTATTCAAATTTGAATCGGCTTGCCGGTCTCGCGGGAGTTCGTTGGAAGACATTTTGGAGCACCATTTATAGTTTATGGAACACCTTCTAGAAAATAGCACTTAAATACTATTTCCACGCATCGTATTAAATCCAAACTTCGTCAATCTTTTGTTTAGACATGAGGCTACCATTTCCAGGGTGAATCTTAGCTGGCAAGTCGTTTCTTGAAGAGAAAGACCATCCTGTATATCAATGCGGTATTTTTTCCATACTGAAATCAGCGAAAAAACCCAAATTTTAGAACAAGATTCGATAGTAGTTGTCCAAATCTCAGGGAAATAAAAGGGTCTTAAATGGTTTCTTGACACCTCTTCTGAAAACGCAAGAGTGAACCTAACCGCCAAAGTACTTAGTTTTTTTGTTATGTATATGTAATCGCATGGGCCCGAGTAAAATTAAGGATTAATATCACTTGTGTTTTCAGAAGCTGTAGAAATTGCCCTCGTCGCTTCGCGACTCGGGCAATTTCAACAGCTTCTGAAAACACAAGTGATATTAATCCTTAATTTTACGAGGGAACATGCGATTACTTGTTTATAATATAGAGTGCAAAATTATAGGGAAACGTTTCAGACTTTTTAAGAGTCACTCAGACTTCAAACCAACCGAAGTGAAAATACTCTCTCGCAAACTGACAAGAAAAACTTTTCAACTCACTGTGGTTAAATAAATTTCTATTCTGTCAAAGATACATTTGTTTGCTATGTACATCTAGAAAACATAGACACTTTACGACAAAAACAAAGCAAGTTTTATTTTAGCGTACCTGTGTTTTGAAGTTTTTGCCGCTTTGATAACAACAACAAATGCCGAGAGTTTAAACTTGCTTGCACGTTTGGCGATTTAATTGCTTTCTTAAACGTCTTTTAGCCTTATTCGTTCTCCTGTTAAACGTATATTTTTCCTTTCAGCAAAATATGCCAGAGTTCTTTTCTTTAGGTCCGCAGAAATCCGCATTTTTTCAATGAAGTGATGGAACTTTAAAACCAGCTTTTGTCGCCATGAATGAATTTCTTCTAGATCTTCAACGTCGCAAACTGGCCCGCAGGCGTCTAGTTAATCCAAGATTTGACACAAATAATCGCTTCCTGTTTGGCGTAAAATGCTGTAATTCAACTGTAGAATTCCTTTCTTAGGTATCTTCCGATTTCATTCCTTTGTTATAACAAAATCTCCGGCGAAACATGCGAGCGCTGCGTTTGTAAATTTTCTTCAAAATCCCGCCGAGCGAACTGAATGCAACGACGACGCGCTCAACCAATCACAAGTGAGAAAATTTGATGCTCGACCAATCAGGAGCGAGTAATTTTGCCCTCAATTAAGAAAAAATGCCCTTTTCGTCAGCCAATCAGCATTCAGTAATTTTGCCCTCTATATTATAAGGAGTAAAACATACACCTTGTTTCGCCATTTCCCCCCATTTTCTTTGTAACAGACGGAAGCTTTTCAAATTTAGCGCCCTGGACCGTAAGAAGTTCCCGGATATGGCGCGGCATTCTCGGCGATGACACTTTGTGATGCCAGTCATGAAGTAGCGTGCACCCGCCCAGGACACTTCATGATGCCAATCATGGAGTAGCGTTCATCCCCCTAGGACACTTTGTGATGACAGTTATGGAGTAGCGTGCAGTCGCCAAGGACACTTTGTGATGCCAGTCATGGAGTAGTGTGCACTCGCCCAGGACAATTTGTGATGCAAGTCATGGAGTAGCGTGCCACCCCCTAGGACACTTTGTGATACCAGTCATGGAGTAGCGTGCACCCCTCCTGGACACTTTGTGATGCCAGTCATGGAGTAGCGTACCACCCCCCAGGACACTTTGTGATGCCAGTCATGGAGTAGCGTATACCCCTCCAGGACACTTTGTGATGCCAGTCATGGAGTAGCGTGCACCCGCCCAGGACACTTTGTGATGCCAGTCATGGAGTAGCGTGCACCACCCCGGGCATCGCCCGGATTCGCTACATGTACTTACAGTGCCTAGTTTCTTGATGCGCAGAACCAGTCGGTTGTAATAGCCCTTATCGTAGATGAGTACGCCACGCCAACATATCAGCGGTTTCTCGCTTTCTTGACCCTTTAGTCTCGTTTTGATGTTTACACTCATCGTTTTCAGAGGTTCTCGTAAACATTAAAACGAGACTATAGGGTCAAGAAAGCGAGAAACCGCTGATTTTTTGGCGTTGCGTACTCATCTACGATAAGGGCTATTGGTCAACAGATTAAGCTTTGGGAATACTCTAGTCTCTAGTCTCTTGGCAGATTAAACTACTGTCAATTACATGGTTTGACGCGTGATGTAAATCCCAAGGTGTGATAAAGTTAACAATCGTGCTGAAATTAAAGGCGAGCCGCGCTATTTTCAAAGAATTTTCTCAACAAATTCGTGTGCGGCAAGATTTTTTTTTTTTGCACTCTTTAGATTCACAATGGTTAGAGCGCGATGGCAAAAGCATGTTCCGCATAACACTGTTTTCAGTTAGAAGCGTTGCCAAGTAGCGCGGGTCGCTTGTTCGTTACGCTTTTTTACTCGCGCTCTTTACAGAACTTTAATATGGCGGACGACTGAAGAGGCTCTAAGACCGACATTTTTCAAATTTGAATCCGTTTGCCGTTCTCGTGGGAGTTCGTAGGAAGACATTTTGGAGCGCCAGTTTTAGTTTACGGGACACCTAGAAAATAGTGCTTTGATACTATTTCCACGCATCGTATAAAATCCAAACTTCGTCAATCTTTTGTTTAGGCACGAAGCTAACATATCCAGGTTGAACCTTAGTTAGCAAGTCCTTTTTCGAAGAGAAAGACCATCCTGATCAATGCGGTTTTTTTTCCATACTGAAATCAGCGAAAAAATCGAATTTTAGAACGCGAGTCAATAGTAGTTGTCCAGATCTCAGGGGAATAAAAACGGTCTTAATGATTCCTTAACACCTCTTCTGAAAAAGCCAGCCTAATCGCCAAATTACATAGTTTTTTTGTTATGGAGTAAAACATACACCTTGTTTCACCATTTCCCCTATGTTCATTTTAATTTGGCGCTTTTGTCAGACGGAAGCTTTTCAAATTTAGCGCTCAGGGGCCCGTTTCTCGAAACTCCCGGGAACTTTTCGTGCCCGAAGCCAAATATTGAAATCAAAATCTAAAGAATACTGAGCGCAGGTCCTAGCGAACAAACCAGTCCATTTTGTTTTGCTAACTAATAGTTTTATCGTATTATCTGCAAAACTTTTGAAACCTCAATTTTCAATGAAAATAAAACAGCTTTCCGGGCCCGGTAATTACCGGGTCTTTCGAGAAACGGCCCCCTGGACCGTAAGAACGTCCCTGATATGGCGCGGCATTCTCGGCGATGTCCCTCTCAGTTTTCTCAATTCGCTAATAGGCTACGAAGAAGGCGGGGGGGGGGGGGGGGGGGGAGACTGGAAATGTTAGAAACTGAAAAATAGGGGTAGGGGAGGGGGCGGGATCATCTCCTAGATGCATTATTGAAAATATCACCATCAGGTAATCTCTCTTAAGCGACCACCCATGGGGCAGGAAAAAGTGGTCGCTTATATTTTAAGGGAGGTGGTCGCTTAAGAGAAAAATTAATTCAAAACAGTATTTGACTGAGAAACAAAACGATTGTTTACAAAGTGTTGCTTACGGGAAGTGGTCGCTTAAGAGAGTGGCGGTCGTTAAGAGAGAGTTGACTGTATATAAACCACTTGATAGCAAAGCGATTCTTCAATCAAAACATGATAAGTTAAGCCTTCATTATTTTAAAGACATCTGTAAATATAACAGGCTAACAGAGAAATGGGAAGTAAAGTCGCGCTCGAAATCCAAAATAATGCCTGGTGGTGAATGGTTGTATTGTTCATCGTATCACGAGTGTGAGTAGGCTTAGCCTGCGAATACAGCCGCCTCTCGTCGCTCCCGGTCGCGAAGGGCGTTCGCGCGCAAACGCCCCTAGCGATGAGAGGCGGCTGTATTCGCAGGCTAGAGTAGGGTCGATTTCCGCTGCTTTCTCGCGTCCGGCCTCTGAGCGGGCTCGTTTCTCGAACAGCGGCTGGTAGTCGAGCCTAGAGTGTGAGACTAATAAACAAATCTGAGTTCCCGAGAGGGAACCAGGAGGGAACAAGGTGCCATGTAAACTGCAGGTGTAGTCAATCGATAGAAATCGATATCGGAAATCAATCGATACCATCGATATCAATCGATATCAATCACCGATTGATATCGATTGAAATTGGTAATCGATAACAGTCGAACTCACAGAAAAAATTTATTATCGATCGAGATAATGGATAATAATCTATTTCAATGGACAGTAATCGATAACAATCACTAATTCCAAGGAGTCCCTGGAGGAGTATGCGTTGCTATAGCGAGACAAGAGGGTTGCACACCGCTACTTTGGTCGCAACTTCCTCTTCTTCTTTGAACCGCGCTGAAGCTAAACATCGATAAAAATGCCAAAGTATTTCTGTTATTGTTCTTGTTCTTTTAGTATCAGCTTGTTGATATTTGCATTGCATATCCACGATTGAATGACTCAATAAAACCATAGAAAATACATCGTGTCAATCTCTAACTTGTAGAAATTGACAAAAATAGTTTCCGATAAAAATCGATGATAATCGATAACAATCGATAATCCAATCCTTATCGATTTCCATCGGAAATCGATATTAATCGAACTCACAACTTTTTTCTTTATCGATTCCTATCGAGTGGTATCGGAAATCGATATCAATCTTCATCGATTGCTATTGATTGTTATCGATTATCAGTTTATCGATTGACTACGCCTGGGTAAACTACGTACTTCGGTACTTGTAGCTACTTTGAGTACAAACAATCGAAATAGGGTGTCAGCGTAGCATTATTGCAGCGAATCTTCCTCAATCAAAGCGCGTATTAAGATTGAACGAGTCCCGATCCCATCCTTCGTCTGACCGGCTGCCGAGTAATGGCAATTTGAAAGTAGTCTGGAAACTAGTTTACGTTGCCATGACTACGTCCATGAAAACGATTATATTAGACGCCATTTTGGATTTTTAGGCAGTTCTCTCCGTGAGCGAAGGATTAGGCATAAATATGGCATCGAAAGGCAACGCCGAAGTAAATTACGTCCATCAAAATGCTATTTTGTTCGAGACGATAAAGAAAGAGCAGCGAAATCACAAGTTATACACAAACTACAGCATAAATCCTTTCAAGAAAAGTAAGCCGCTTATTCAACAAAATTCTGCAAAATTTTGTTTCTACATGAATTGGAGTATAGAGTTGTGTATGATGCTGGTTCTAATGGGTGAAATATTTTGCTTTTATAGTGTATACATTAACTGGAAAGCCGAATTCTGTGCACGATTCTGCGGATGGAGAAGAGGATGGTAGGCTTCGATCATATGTTTTTGCTCCGCATGTTCATGTTTGTTAAATATTAGCAAGATGAAAGCTTAATCGATGGTAATATATTAGGGCCATTTAAACGAAGAAAATGCTAGGTACAGCTTATCGAAACCTGTCATAACCGTGGCATTATTATTATTTTAATATCTCCAGATACCTTCTTAGAGGTCATCAAGAAATCTAATGAAACACCAGTGAAAAAATTTCAATTCCCTCAAACATCAGCGCAGGAAATCGGATGGAATACAGAGCCACTGGTAAGCTGAAGTTGTGTGATAAGCTAAATAATAAGCTAAATAAAGAGAGTATAATGAATCTTATTCAATGATGTTTATCTGCCTTCTCTTCCCATTGTTTTGGATATTTTAAGTTCTTTATCTTCCTAAACTAAATCACCTACTGTAAATACAGTACAACCGCAACACTACCCAGTAACGAGGCCCTGCCAGGGTGAATTCCGACAGTCGACATGACCCAAAAAGTAGCAACAGCACGTAAAATGAAATCGCGACAAAAGACAAATGTTCGTTCAATTTCCAACAGCAACGTGAAACATTGATAAAACACCGACAAGAGACATTTTAAAATTCAGACAAGCAACAGGGACCCCCCCCCCCCCCCCCCCCCCCTTGCAGGGTCTCAGTAACCACTGGCTTATTACATGTAGCTCAGTTGTTTGGATACCAGTTTGTAGAACAACACATGACATTCTGTCATATTTTGTCGGCTCAATATACCCAGAAAGGTACCGCGACAATTCTAATGGTGGTCATTTTAAATTTTAGTACCCTAAGCAGTACCAATCTACAAATTTTGGGCCCTAAAAGGTATGACGAGCACCCTCATCATTCAGAGACTAATTGAGGAATACAATTTTTTTTCTTTTTTTTTCCAGATTGACAGGCTGTGGAAAGACCGCCTGGAACATCCCATAGTTAATGCCGCAATTACAAAGTTTATGGACAAGAAATGGATGGTTAAAGAGCAGCAAGATATCAATCAGAGTTGAATATATTATATAATAAATTTGTGATGTTCCTGGCTCAACATTTTCGTGAAATCTTTTATGTTTTATCAGTGTTTGATCAGTGACCCAACACATGTCTTTCTGAAGAATTTTTAGTTAATAGCATATTTTTTTAACAGGATTTAACCTGAGCTGTCTTAAATGTTCCTAGTAGTTAATTTAACTGTGTTGGAAAAATTAATGTAGAAAGTACATTGTGTTTATTTTTTAAATTCCATTTATATAAAAACAAGTATAGTGGAACCCCATCTAACAGTCACCTTGTTAATACGGTCACCTTATTATTGCGGTCACATTTTTTGTCCCGCGAAACACCCATACATTTTCTTATGATAAAACCCTGTTAATGTGGCCACCCCATTGATATGGCCAACGGCCACATTCTGAAATTCCAACCTGTGTAATCCTTTATAATTTTACCCCATTAATACAGCCACTTGAACCAAATGTGCATTAATTATTGACCAAACAAAACAAATACTGTACAGTACTTGAGAAACAATACTATAGTTATTTACCATGCCTGTAACTTGTCATGTCATTGACCTCTGTCGTTAACGTAATCAAACAGCAATTTACTTTCCTGTCATGAAAAAGAAACCATGTCATGAAATTTGACCCTACCCCATTAATATGGCCACCCGTTAATACAGCGAAATTTTCATGGCCCGTTGGTGACCGTATTAACAAGGTTCCACTGTACAGTAAAATGTTTTAATTATTAAAAACCAAAATTTTACCAGAATTGCTTTTGTAGCTAATAGACCATTCAACTCTTACATGTTTCTCAGCTCCAATTATATATGTATTTCATGGATTCTCAATTTGTGCAAAAAAAAAGTGTTCTGGTGTTGTCAACTTCAGTACATGCGCTTCTACAGTGTTTCCACTTGCACATAATTGTATAAATACATGATGATTGTAGTTTGTAATTGAGCTGGGTCTCACTATTTATATAATTTTAATCAAAGCACTGTTGGTACTGTATGTAGTAGAGACCTGGTTATAAACAGACGCCTTTTTGTGTATTTATTTTTCATTTGTTACAAGCTACATGTATTTAAAAAAAATGAAATTTATGGAACAAATAAAACACTTTGTAAATATCTGACTTCAATAAAATATCTTTTAAGAATGAAACAAATAATGGTGTTCTTCGTTTACAAAAAAAAAAACATGATCAAAGTAATATCGGGCGGCAATGTTCCTTAGCTATTAGCAGAGCATCCTTTTCCCACTTCAAACAATGGAAAAGGAGACTTTGCTGGCACCGGGAACTAGCAATGCACATATTGCAAGATAGCAAAGTCTGACTTTTAATTTGTTATACCATTCTCACTGAAAAAGTATCAGTTACCAGATACCAGAAAGTATATGTACAAAACAAGCCGTCCCGACCGGATACCTCTCGGATTCTCCAGGGATACTTCCCACCCTACCCTTGACGGGAGAAACTTTCAGCTGGATTCTTCTTGAAGGCTCGGTCGCTAAGTTGAGAATCAAAATGGTGGGCATATTGAGCAAGATCCCACCACCGGCTCAACTGCTGAATTCCAAGGCTTCAGGAATTGTGTTTGCTGCTGTAGCTGCTGGTATTCTTGTGCTATGGAAGAGAAAGCTCGACGATCTTAGCCAAAAAAGGTACTTCTGCGTGCATGTTCACAACACAACAGCTTGCAACCGGTTGTCTTTGCTTTCTGCATGCGTCATGTCAGGGTCATGTGCTCGCCTTAGCTAGAGAGTATGAGCTGTTAGAATAATTAATTTAACCAGAAGCAAAAGTTTCCTCTGCTCTTCTAATCGGTAGATGTTATATTAAACAACGTGCCTAAATGCCCGGCAGTCAGAAATTTTCACAAAATTTTCACTGAAAGGCTCTTTACATACATACATACATACATACTTTATTACCTTTCCCCAAAGGGGCTTTTCAAAGATAATTAAAACTAACTAACAAGAATAATCGAAAAATAACTAATTACATTATGATCAAAATATAAATCGTATTTACAAATATAAATTGAATTAATTAAGTTAAGATTCTAAAAATTCCTTAAAGTGCACCTAACCCCAATTTTTTTTTTGGCTTAATCAACTTCATGTACGTTGAAAAGTTGAATAGTGAAATATTTCTCGTTTTTGACATAGCGTTAGTGAGTTATAGAGATTTGAAGTTACAAAATGCTAATTTGATGACGTCATTTTAGGATTTTGCCATTATGTCTACAATTTACAATATGCAGTATACGGCTTAAGGAAAATCAATTTGAGAAATACTAAATATAAACTGTGGACAGTCAATTGATTCGTAAAAAAATATTCCTTGGAGGTAAAAACAAGTAGTTGTATAATAAATGAATCCTAAAATGACATAATCAAATAAGCATTTTGTAAATTCAAATCTCTATAACTCACTAACACGACGTTAAAATCAAGAAATATTTAACTATTTAACTTTTCAACGTACATAGAGTTGATTAAGCCAAAAAAAAATTTGGGGTTAGGTGCACTTTAAGAAGCTTGCGCTTTAAAACTTTCTTAAAAACCGAAAGAGAGTATTTGAGAGTAGAGAGTTGAGAGTATTCGATGTTCATTTAGAAATGTCAAGCGCTTCCAAAAATTATTTTGCTTTTCCAGTTGACGAAATATCCAAGCTTGGGCATACTATAAGATCGCTATGTTCTCGACACTTAAAAAATTTCTGCTGAGACTCGCAGTCAGAAATTTTCACAGAATTTCGACTGAGCGTCTCACTCAAACCTCTTAAGAATATTCAAAGTTCGTTTAGAAATGTCAAGCGATTCCAAAAATTAATATGATTTTCCAGTTGACGAAATAGCCAAGCTTAGACATACTATAAGATTGCTAAGTTCATGACACTTCAAAAATGTCTGCAGACTGCCGGACACGGCCTCAAATAGACTAAATGCCCAGCAGTGAGAAAATGTTCTAAGTGTCCTGAACATAGCGATCTTATTGTATGCCCAAGCTTGGCTATTTCGTCAACTGGAAAATCATATTAATTTTGGGAATCGCTTGACATTTCTTAAGAGGTTTGAGTGAGACGCTCAGTCAAAATTCTGTGAAAATTTCTGACTGCGAGTCTCAGCAGAAATTTTCTAAGTGTCGAGAACATAGCGATCTTATAGTATGCCCAAGCTTGGATATTTCGTCAACTGGAAAAGCAAAATAATGTTTGGAAGCACTTGACATTTCTAAATGAACATCGAATACTCAAAAGGTTTGAAAGAGCCTTTCAGTGAAAATTTTGTGAAAATTTCTGACTACCGGGCATTTAGTCTATTTGAGACCGTGCCCGGCTGCCGGGCATTTAGACACGGCGATTCTACCTGTCTTTTGCGATTAAAGTGTTCAAAATTGAAGTTTTATCTTCACAATTGCAGAAAGGATCTTGCGGGCGATTTACACATAACTCTTGAGGAGGTAAGAAAAATACAATGCATTAATGTTTCATCAAGCAGTTATCACGTAATTTTGGAGGATGAAATAGATATCGCTTTTTGTATGTTTTTTAATTATTGTACTCACATACTTTAAAGGCAACTTCTGTAAACAAAAACAACAAAACCCTCTATCAACCGTACGAAACAGATAATTCTACCAAAAAGAGGCCGTTGACAAAACCAGGATCGGATCGGATCAGACTGGATCGACCCCCTGTAACTCACTAAATGACGAACGGTTAGGTCTAGAGCTAGAGGGGTTGATCGGATCCGATCTGATCTGGGTTTTGTCAACGGCCCCAAAAAGATGACAATAATAATGGCCCAATTTATACTGGAGACGGATGATCCATCTGGACGAACTTGGGCAAACATTCGCTAGTTCGTCTGATAATCTGTCTGTGTATAAACACGGGCAAAGAGACTGATTATCCGTCTAGATGAACTATCTGCTTAGTTCGTCTGCCAAGACGAACTTAGCAGACAGTTCGTCTTAACGGGTAATCGGTGTCTTTGCCCGTGTTTATACACAGACGGATTATCAGACGAACTAGTGAATGTTTGCCCAAGTTCGCCCAGACGGATCATCCGTCTCCAGTATAAATTGGGCCAATAATAATAATAAAATTATCACATCTTCAGCCTGGTTACCACATGTTCACTACGATCGTTATGACTGCTAAAATTGTTTCAATTGCTGCAAAAAAGTTACAGCCATGCTCCGTCACGCGTGACCAGTATTTTTGAAAATTGAATGGAGTTTTCAAGATTACGCGTCAGTTTTGAAATTTCATTCCGAGATTCGGAATTCACGTGAGAATTTTACCGCATTTTCGGAAACAAAGAGCAACAAAATATCATTTTGTTTGAAATGTTACATATCTGAACAATATTAGGTATTTTTATGCGTGCAGCGAAGTTATTTTCCGTTAATTCGTGACTTTCAAAGTGTTTTCCACAGAGATCTTCAAGCTTTCATTCAAATCTCGGACGTTACAAAGTAATATTCAAATGTTCATTTCATTCTCTAGATTACGATCACGCGTGACGGAGCATGGCTGTAAATGATTGTTGCATTGACCGGTTTCCATATGATTGCAGAGATAGAACTACAGCTGTAAGTCTATCTCAGTGACTGTTGTAGCTAAGATCCGTGAAGATTGTTTTCCATAAATTATGATCATTACAGTTTCTGAACTGCTTTTTCAGTGATCACAGCAATTGTTGCAATCACAGTGATCACATACCCCATTTTGAAAAATACCATAATTAATCTTTTATGTGCAGGCTCAGCCTCACCGGAGTGTAATTATTCAAGTCTCCTTTGTTAGAATGGCACAATGGAATTCAGAGTAGTTTTTACCATGCAATATGAGACAAAAGAAAATTTTAATGAGGCGTGCATCGTCGCACAGTGCTACCGTGTTAAAGAAATATTCTTTTGTTTAGCGTGTTATAATAGCGTGCCCGTGTCATCACCTTTTTGCTGGTTTTCCCGTGGAGGGTCACATATAGGAACGCTAGGATGTAGCATTGTGTGTTCGTGTACAAATGTGTACCGTATGCAAGTTGCCAAGAAGTTGAAGCATAGCATGTGCAGTTCATGCTGAAAACAAAAGAAATTGGAAAAATCAGGCTTACATCAAGCACCACCCAAACCTGCACTTTAAAGAGTATTATGGTATTTTTCGAAGTGGCCTATGACAACCAGGCTTTAATATGCAGAAAAACAAAGACTATGACATGGTAATATTGCTGGCTTATTGCATTTGGTAATCGATTATCAGTGGCCAGCCTGGGGGTTTGATCCCCAGGCAACCCCAGGGGCACCAGGAGGAGTACCGGTAGGTCTACCATTTGTCACAGTTTAAAGGACAGGAGGGGGGGGGGGGAGGTGTACTGTACTATGATCTCACTTTTACCCCCTGGTAATCAGTGAGTTTATCTTGTAGTGCATCTGGGCAGCTCAGCAATCGAGTTGATTGATGAGCTACCAGGCCACTCTATTAACCTTTCTTTAAAAGAAGCCCTGAGTATTCTATAGTGTATTCCTATTTTTCTGCACCTTTCAGAAGACCTGATCTTTTGGTTTGTCTTTAATTAAAATTAGGAGAAAGCTGGTAAGAAGGAGAAGGCTGCAGTAGATGGCAAATTCTTTAGGTATGTACATGAACACTTAGATTTAGCTTGATGATATTAAAGTTAATCACATGTACATGCACAAAGTATTAGCCAAAAGCAAGTTCTCTGATTAATTACAATGTGTAAATAAAACAATCATATTAATGTAGTTCTGTTACTACATGTGCAAACTTCTCACTGGGCTTGTAACCTTGTCTTAGTGGTGAAGCTTACATGTATGTGTCTTTATGATCACAAGAGCTATGCTGGTGGGGGCTTTTGCTCCCAGCAGGTTCAACCGTGCTGGATTGGGCAAGGGTGAGAGGCCTGATAAAGAATGGCCCCAGGTCCTCTATGTTAGGGGGATTTGGTGTGACCGGGGCTAATCACTCCACCCTGTAAAAAATCTGCTGATTATGGAAACGGGAAATTATCAACCCCGCTATTCTCCACATGGGTAAATTAAACTGATTATGATGTTGATGATGTTATTAAAAAAAATTCTTGTCAATATAATTCTGCAGTATGTGGTAAATGTTGTTTAAAATTGCATTTCACCATCCAGTTTTTTGCTCAAGATTAAACTTAGACCCCAGCAGACATTCTTTGGATTTGGTACACATTCTATTGTGGTGAAGCAATCATGCTATTGTTTCCAAAGGATATTCGCGTAGGAGGCAAGATTTATCATGATTTAATTAAACTCCCCCCTCCCCTCCCTCTCTAAGACAGGCTGTTGAGAACCAGCTGACTGTACTGTTGTCTTAAGAGTTCAGTTACAATACAGTTCCATGAGTGATTTAACTGTGGTATAGACCAACTTTTACATTTGTGTAAATGTGACCATCTTAGAAAGGTGGGGTGTTCATTTAGAGAAAGGTGACCATACATGTATTCACCAGAGTGTACAATAATTATTTTGTAATATTCATTCTTTCTCAAACAGGAAGCTGCTGAGAATTTTGAAAATAATTATTCCTGGATGGTTCACTCCAGAGGTATGGCATTAATTATATTTTTTCTATAGTCAATACAATACAGCTGCCATACAATGTATGCCAGAATGCAAACATTAACTTTTATTTAAAATTTATGTTATCAATCTGTATTACACTGTATTTGATTCACTTTTTACTTCCTTCAAAAGATGATTAATAATGCTTTCAGTGCACTATGGTAGCTAAGCAATTTATTTCTAACAAAACTGGACCATTATTTTTCCGTTTCAACTGATACAAAATTACAGTACTGGACAAAGGTAAGTTGACACTCAATCCTCGATCCTTGATCCTCGCTGGCTTTTTGAAGAGATAGCTGACATTGTAGAAGTTTTCATTATTAAGAATAGTGAAACCAAAACCAAAACCAAAGTAATTACTCTTGACTAGCCAATCACAGCAGGCGAGACAATCCAATGAACCAATCAGAACTCGAACCAATACTTGAACCCAATGTGAAGCGTGGGAAAACGCGTGCGAATAAGTCCTGATTGGTTTTGATTTTACTTCTGATTGGTTGTTAAAGTGGCGTGGGATTTAATAGCCAATCACATACATGTAGAGTAGCACTGCAATTAAACCAAAGCAATTCTCAAATTGCTTTCAACACTCGATTGAAAACTGCCCTACTGCCCCTTTAATTGCACTTTACTGGTATCAAATGTTGTTTAACTAATGCTTTCACACTTAATAATTATGGAAACATGTAGTGTAGTTCTAACTTTTGTGTCTGTGGACGAAACCCTATGGTGTAACCATTCAAATGAAACCTCTTCGTCAGTACTTTTGCATGGTATCATTTGTTTTTCAATGTTTTATAAAATGAAATTTAGGATTTTTTTTTGAATTTTGATTTTTGGCACTCTTGGGTGTTAAAGTTTGAAACTACAGTAAGAGTGTCTGTGTTATTTCTATATTGTTTTCAGACTGGTTATTTGGCAATTGTCGCTCTGTCACTCATAGCACGAACATACTGTGATGTTTGGATGATACACAATGGTACATCAATTGAGAGGTGAGATTCCTTGGTATCCTTGACCTCATTTGATTCTTATGCTTGTTTCAGATGCCTGGTTTGGAGGGGGGGGGGGGGAGGTGTGAGGGGTAGTGCAGTGACTGTTCCAAACTTATCATTCTAGGGGGTGGGGAGTTAAAAAATAATGTTAAGGACTGAAAGAAAAATTCAATCTGGGAAGGGGGGCGGGGTGGGCATTACCATCCCCTAGATCTGCCACTGGATTAAACTGTGTTAATTTTTTATTTGTTAATTGTATCAATAACAAAATTCTTGATTTAAATTGGTCATCTACACACCTAATTCTTACTGTATGTAATCATATCAATAACAAAATTCTCAATTGTGATTGGTCATCCATGCGCCTACATTGTATTTCTCACGTAATTGGCGCGTGGTCACATGGGTGTCCAATTACAGCTATCCAATTACAACTTTCTGTTATTGGATAGCTGTAATTGGACACCTACATTGCACACGCATCAATCAAGTGCACTTACTGTATATAAAAATAAATGTTCTTTTTTCTCGCTGTTTCTTCCTGCTTTCCAACTGATAGAAAATAACCTTGACGTTTTGAGTACAAAAAACTCCACATCGACTTTTTAATCTTTAATTTTGTTATTGATTCGATTAATTAGTAATTGAACTTTGTGTCGTACAATTCCGGGGTAATCTTGCTCGTAATTTCAAATCGTCCTTGCGCTACGCGGTCGGCCAATTTGAAATTACTTGCCCGATTACTCCCTGAATTGTACTCCACTCAGTCCAATTACTATTACTTATTGGCGCGTGGTCATGTGGGTGTCCAATTAAAGCTATCCAATTACAACATTTTGTAATCAGATAGCTATAATTGGACACCTTTGTTGTGCGCGCGTCAATTAGTTGCACTCAGATGGGTTCTGTTTGTTGCTGTTTCTTCCTGCTTTCAAAATGATAGAAAATACTCTGACTTGTTGACTTGAATACATGTACACGAAAAAGTCCATGTAGACTTTTAAATCTCGAATTTTGTTATTGATACAATTAATTAGTAACTGAACTTCTTGTACAATTCTCGGGAAATTGTGCTTATAATTTCAAATCGTCCTCGCGCTACATGCTTGGCTGATTTCAAATTAATTACTTGCTCAATTGCTCCCTGAATTGAACTCCACTCAGTCCAATTACTATAATTTTACTATTTAAGATTTATTTAATATTCAATATTACATTATTTTAAATAATTTACAGTTATGGAATATTTAATTTATTTCAGGTCCATTATCGGTGGTGATTTTGGGGGATTTAAAAACAACCTTCTTCAGTTGGTTTATGCCATGCCATTTGTAAGTACTTTATTATTATATATTAATTTTATTATTGCTCAATTTTATAGCATATCATACAGTAATAAGTAATATAAAATAATGCAAGATGATCTTTTAAGTCTAGTCTTTCAAATTGTTTGTTAACTTAAGCTACATGTAACTGATAGATGTTCCAACTTAATATAATTTATTATTTATTCATTTTTGCAGCTCACAGTGGTAAACCAAGTTATGAAGGTCAGTCAGAATATTGTACAGAACATTGTAGTCACTCTCTGTCTTCTCATTGGTTAAGAGCCTACAATTAATTCTGGATATTAGCTCACCCTACAGATTAGTGAATAATCTTTAAAGTGTGTGTGCAATTCAGGATTTCCAAAAGCATTGTCAAGTTCACGCTTAACACTTACCTTGACCTTGACCTTCAGATTATTTTGGATATCACAACAACCTCATCCAATCATTGTTTTTTGTTAGTGTTTCTTAATATCTCCCTAAAAGTGCAGTTCATTGGTCAAAGTTGGTCTCAGAATGCATATAACTGAACCACAACATACTGAGTTTTTTTGTTTACCTTTAGTTTGGATTGAATGAACTCAAGTTGAGATTTCGCACAAGATTAACTCTTCACTTGTATGAGCAGTACCTCAGGTCAGTTAAGTGACAATTAAAGGGGTCATTTCATAAAAGACCTACATGTACTGTATGTAGGATTTTTGATCATTTTTTCTAGGTTTGTTTGCATTTGTTTTGTTTTACATGTGGCCTCCAATTTAAACGTAAAATGTTTCCCCAGATGTGTTTCTAGTTTACTGCGCCTTTCAATAACATGTGTAATGTACTCTGAAGTTCTGGCAAAGCCCAACTAAGGTTTACATGTTACGCAGCCATCAATCATAATTAAGGTGACAATCATTGAACCCCTGAAAATAGAAACTGACAAACTGGATCGAAATCCACCAATCACAATCCACAAATCCACTCATACTTTACCTAATATAAATGGCTTTAAGCTAAAGGTGAAAACAAAATATGAAACAGAAAAATATATCCATATTTAAAATAGCAAATTGGATAAATTCAATAAGAAATGGACGCTTATTTTACACACTTTATAAGTGAAATGTCTTTGTTCGTTAGTGTTAGTTTAGATGTTGTTTCACGGTTAGTAGTGTAATTTATTATATTGCTAATATTGTATTGTAAGTAGTGAATAACTAGTCGTAGTGTTTGTAAGTAGTTGATTGTTGATTGAATAAATGTAATGTCACATTAAAAAAAAAAACAATCCACAAACATGACCTTGTGACCATTAATTTACATGTACATAAAGCATTGATGTAATGTAATGTAATGTAATGTAAACCTTTATTTAAACACGATAAGTAGTTAAAGCTGTACAGCTTGTGGGATCTTGTGTAACTAAACATGAGATGTCTATGATACTTGCAGCAGTGGAAAAGGAAACTGTCGGTTGAGTTGTGAACTTCAGAGTTTAAATATGTTTTTGAAAAGCCAAGTAAGCAAACAGAAGAACAAGCAAAAATATTGACACAGGCCCTTTAATACATGTATAATAAACTCCTAACTTATTATAATAATTATAAACCATTTAGGCTGCAATATCAACATATTAACACTTTCCTATGGTACTTAAGTTGAGGGCTGTCATTAACCCTTAAACTCAAAGAGTGCTGAAAATCAAAATTAAAGAAAAATCACAAATTTTGTTTAAAAATACTGAAAAACAAACAAGTGAAAGTATGTCGAAGAGGTTGCATTTGAATGGTTATAACATAGGATTTCATCCACAGACTGAAAAGTTTAAACCACCTTGTACTGAGCGTACATGTAATCAACTTATCAACTTTATTGGTCTCATAAATTAAAAAAAAATTAATACATAATATATAAAAATTTAAAAAAAAACGGAGATAAATAAGAGGACCAAATAGGATTGCACAAATGGGAAATAAAAAAAATCCCATGCGAGGCGCAACCCAAAATCTAAAAAAAAAATATATATACATATATATCCGATAAGAAAACTAAAATTTAATTTAAATAGTTTAACTATAATTTAATTTAGTTACTAATAGTGCACAGTAAGGTGTAAATAGAATCAGACAGATAAAAATGAAGAACGGTGGCAAGGGCAGTTACGGGAGAGGAACCAGGTGCAGGGCATGTCAATATTATAAGTAGTGACCAGTAAAGTAAAATAAGTGGCGCGCAGAAAATTTTTAAAAATACTTGGACTCGAAAAATAATGTCATGAGTGGCGAGATTACAGATAGTGTTCAGGGTTTAACAATTCTATTAAAAAATGAGGCCTGAAAAGTTGCATTTTTGCAGTAAACAGGTTTTAATACAAGGGTAGGGTTCTTAGAGCGAGATCGGCCATGTGTGACAAAAGTAACATACCGATCAATATTTAAGTCGGTATATCCGGAAATGCAATAAACAGCACTACAGGAAAGTACTACAGAAGAGGTTTCATTTCAATGGTCGCACCATAGGATTTCGTTTTCAGACTCAAGTTATAACTGCATATTTACCTCACCCTGAATCTCCCCCCCCCCCCCCCCCCCCCCCCGCGCACTTCCCCCACAGCCTACAGAAACGTTCTATAGTCAATGTACAGTGTACATTGTATGGCCCATATTTTCCCCCCATCCCCCCTTCTACCCCCTGTACTTCCCCAAATTTGGTTGTCTCTTTCTCTTACAATGTACATTTATGTTTTTTTTCCAGTTCTTTTACTTTCTACAAAATGAGCAACTTGGATAACCGGATTGCAAATGCAGATCAGCTTCTTACTCAAGTAAGTTTCTCTGTTTCCAGTATTGATTAGATCAGTGTAAAAATAGGTACATGCACATGTATTACTACTAGGAAATAGTCTTATTTTAATCTAACAATATTATTGTTACACAAAATAATTTATAGGATGTGGATAAATTTTGCAACAGTCTTGCAGAGCTCTATTCCAATGTCAGTAAGGTAGGTTATATCATTTGTTTAATATAAATGACTGTTTGTATTCAAGAGCAGTTGACTAGCATAAATTCTTTTGCTTATGGTGCTGCTGATGATGGCAGAAGTGGTTTTATATAAATTATGATCGTTGTGATGATGGTGACGAAGATGACAATGATGGCAATGATGATGACAATGATGGTTATTTAACAAATAGATTCCATTTTGTTCAGTTATAGATCACAGATGACATAAAATGTTGTAGGAATAAAAAAAAGTGGCTAAATAGAATTAGCCACAGGCGAGTTGGTCACTCGGAATAATGTTCTTACCACATTTTGACGTCTTCTGTGATCTATAACTGAACAGTATAGGCATTTCCCACTTCAACAAAACTACTTTTTGCTTCGGTATTGTCATTAGCTTCTGCTAAACATTTTTTCAATGCCTTGACTTGCCCTTCCAGAATAATCTTGTTCACATTTTCAAAACTGTCCAACACGTTGGATGAAAGTCAGAGAAAACAAATTCTCCACGGCATCAACTGTGCGTAGACTGTACTCTAATAGATCATAGGTAACGACCAATCAAAACGTGCATAGAATTCAGTACATGTATATTGTATATTAATATAGTGATGGTGATAGTGGTGATAGTGCACATGGTGGTGAAAATCATGGGTTTATGGAAAGTGTCCAGTTATCAGGGTAAATTATTGTTTATAAGGGTTATAATAGAGTGAAGCAGGGGGAAGCTGCTTTTGGTTTGCATGAGTGATAAATTTGAATGTGCAGTTCCAGAAAAAATCCATACCCACCCAATGAAAGGTCACTGGAAATTCCTAGGGGGAGGGGGGTCTTAAAAGCCAATATTTTAGAAGCAAAGTATGAAGCTAAACTGGAATTTCCTGGGGGGACGGGGGTGCTAAACAAAAAACCTTCCGTGGGGGGAGTATGGATATTTTCTGGAACTGCACAATCTGAACTTGGATTTAATTGATCAAGAACCTTCTGTCAGGGATGTAGATAATAGCTGGGAACCGGGGAAATTACCCGGCTATGAACTTCATTTTTCTCAATTCTGGCTGAAAGCAGCTTTATAAGGACAATGTTTTTCTCTTTTTTACCCGTCTGTCAGTTCTATATTCCCGCCTTTTAAAAACTCAATCTGCATCCCCATCTGTACCATGAATGTGATGAACAAGTTTCTAGTACCGTACTGTAGTCGGTTTTCAATTGAGTGTCATAAAACCAAAAACCAAGTGATCACTCTGACCAATCACAACAGACGCAAACAGTACCATGTACCAATCAGACTTCTGGTGCGAGAAGTTTTAGCCAATCACAAAGCGTACATGTAGCAATGCAAAACCAAAGCAATGGCAAAGTTACTTTACATTTGACGCTCAGTTGAAAACTCTTCTAAATGTGCTCTAAATGCCTCCAGGGTTGCCATGGATACCTCCGTTTCTGCACCTTGCTTTTGCCCCAGCTAACCTTTTATCCACCAGTTCCCAAGCTCATCTATTAGTAATGAGTTTAAAAGATAATTAAACTGTCTGCTTGTACTTGTAAGTCCAACATCTTTTACTTATAAACATCTTAATGGTTTGTTAATTTGCAGCCTTTGCTAGACATAGCGATATATGTGCAGAAGCTAACAGGAGCGATTGGTATTCAGGTATTCAATAAACTTTTAACACCTCCAAGAGCAGTTAAATTAAAATCCATTGCAAATTCAAAATTGTATTCCAAATGTAATTGGTTTGTAAAATACCAAAAAAGCAAAAAGTTCCAGACTACCGTGGAAATGCTCACACACCATACACTGTAGGGTTATCAAATGCATTAAAAAATCCTGATGGTGTTAGAGCTTTAATCGTATCAATAACAAAATTCTCGATTGTGATTGGTCATCCGCTCGCCTATTTCTCAC